>CM060294.1:235213-298329 GCA_030684275.1 Acipenser oxyrinchus oxyrinchus
TCAAATCACATACCCTTCCTACCCAAATCCAACTGGGAACCAAATAACAACCAAGTTCCACAGGAAATCACAGAGATTATTCTTGAAGATCTAAAACAATACACAGCCTTAACCCAGGTAACTACAAAACAGAAGACAACCTAACAGCACCAGAAAGGATAGCACTTAAGGAATTACAAAAACATACCGACATCATTTTCAAACCAGCAGACAAGGGCAGTTCAATAGTAATAATGGATAGAAGACTACATCTTTGAAGCCAACAGACAACTAAATAATCTGGAACACTACAGGAAATTAGGCGCACCAATTTATCTTGATTCCGCTCAGGAAATTAATAGAATAATACAAACACTAACAGACCAAAAAATAATTACTAGAAAACAAGCACACTATCTCAAGGGGCAGACACACCCAGAGCACGCATTTTTACATGCTACCAAAAATACACAAATCACCAGACACATGGACTATCCCACACACCATACCACCAGGCAGACCGATAGTATCGGATTGCAACAGTGAATCATATAGAATTGCAGAATACATAGACCACTTTTTAAACCCCTATCCACCAAACACACTAGCTACCTTAAAGACACATATGACTTCATAGAAAAAATTAAAACACTCAAACTACCAGAAACAGCTTTTCTCTTCACAATAGATATAGACAGCTTGTACACAAACATAGAGACCAACGCAGGCATTGCAGCTATCAGGAAATGTCTAAATCTAAATCCGGATCCAACCAGACCAGACGAGGAACTGATCAAACTCCTGGAAATCAGCTTAACGAAAAACGACTTTGAATTCGACAACCAATTCTACCTCCAAACCAAAGGAACAGCGATGGGGAAACGCTTTGCGCCATCATATGCTAACATCTACATGGCCGATTGGGAAGAGACAATCCTCCACAGATGCCCACACAGACCAACTCACTATTTCAGGTACCTAGATGACATTTGGGGCACTTGGACACATAGCATGGAGGAATTTACAAATTTCATCTCGTTACTTAACACACACCACCAGTCCATAAAGGTAAAATACACCACACATAACAGCGAAGTAAACTTTTTAGACACCACCACTTACAAAGGACCACATTTTTCACAAACACACCAACTAGACACCAAAGTATATTTTAAAGAAACTGACACACACACTCTACTACACAAAACCAGCTATCACCCTAAACACACATTTAGAGGTTTAATAAAATCACAGCTACTCAGATTCCACAGAATTTGCACACAACATACTGACTTCCAGGCAGCTACCAAAGTCTTATTCACAGCACTCAAACAAAGGGGTACTCCCGTTCCTTCCTCAGAGGAATAAGGAAAACCTTCTTAGAACAAAAGCCTAGAGACAACAAAAGATTATTCCACTTATAACTACCTACTCACATTTTAGTGTGGCAGCTAATTCACAGATAAAACAAAACCTAACCAACAAATTACAAGACACCAACCTGCTTACAGGACACAAGATAATCTCAGCCTACAGAAAAACAAAAACTTGACCAACTATTTAGTGTCCAGTAAACTGCCTTCACTTAATCGCAAACCAACAAAAGCATCACAACACTTCAAGCAACTTTCCGCACTCGGAGCCAATCCACAGGCATCACATACAACATTCCACAAACCTTTACACAAAACAGCAGGAACTGCATCTACGCAATACAATGCGATACATGCAAAATCATTTACATTGGTGAAACAGGCAACACTATCCGTGTAAGACTAACACAACACATCTATAATATCAAACACAAAAAGAATCACAAACACCTCTAGTAGCACACTTTCTACAACACAACTTGGAATCTCTGAAAATTACAGGGCTGGAGAGGAACCAGAACTGGACAATCGGAGAAAGGAAATGGAGAGAAAAAGACTGGATCAACAAACTACAAACAACTTTCCCGCTAGGCCTGAACATTAGAAACTCCACGATAGACCTACACTAGAAAAGGAGATCCAAAACAAAACAAACAAAGAAATTAATCCAAAAGAGCCAGATGGCCAGTGCATCTTTCTTTCCCTGAAAAATCAACCAAGTGTGGAGTTCTCAGGGAAACAAAGTTCCTACCTCACCCTAACCGCCAGCGCCTCTGACTCAGGAGAAACAAATGTAAGTTTAAAATGTTTTTTTTTTTTTTTTTTTTAAATGTTTTTATTTTTATTTTTATCTTCCCACAGAGCTAGACCACAAACTCCAGAGTGACACACACTGAACAAAGGGACTCTGGAAGGTGACCTTAAAAACAAGAAGGGTAATTAGCAGCCATTAGCAGCCATTCAGGGCAACATAATCACCTCCAGCAATCTAATCACCCTCATTAAGGGCAGAACAATAGGGGCCTCTAGCCCAGCCCGGAGGGGTGGAGCCACCCAGACTGGAAACGCATAAAACTGCGACCAGCTCATTCAATTTTCAGAACACCTGATGAAGCCTAATGAAGAGGCGAAACGTTGTGTACACCTAGAAGAATAAGAAATTGAGGAAACCAGCAGAGACCAAGGCAAGAGATCCAACAGGACAGGATTCTCTACCATCTCCTGGCTACCCCAACCATAGATTAAATAAGAACTTAGGGCTAAACTCATTTTTCTTTTTCAGGAAATAACCTATTTTTTTCCTTTACAGCAACTAATTTTTCTTTTTCTTTTTCAGGAAATAACCTATTTTTTCCTTTACAGCAACTAACCAGAAAAACATTTCTCTCTTTTTAGGATATCTTGCAAAAAACTAACCCCTTCCTTTCCCAGCACTTAAATACTGCTGCACCAACACAGCACTCCGGAAGGTAAGTATTGATTGTGTTTGTAGTGGAAACCTAACGGTGCCAACATAAGCTACAAACCAATCATTCACCCACCTCCCACCCCACCTACACAGCACTTCGGAAAGGTAAGTATATATTGTTTTTGTAGTGGAAACCTAACGGTGCCAACAGAAGCTACAAATCAATAATTCTCTCATTTCTCACAACCACATACACTCCAGGAACACTACAACACATCACCCTAACCACTCTTTCCTTTCAGCATGATGGAATCCTCCATACACCCAGTAAAGACTTTCTACAGAATGATCCAAACAATCCACCATTTGGACAACGTTAATGAAGCTATCATTAACAACAGAGTACCACCAGGAATGCTGAAACAAACCCACCACTTACAATTCTACATCAAACCAGCCCTGCCAACTCCAGCCACGGCAGAACTCTTAGCAGCCAATGCTAAAAATTGGATGCACACAAATCTTCAAATCCTGCAAATACATTATGAAGATACACTCTCCAGAATACAAACAGACCTGCACAAAATACCAACCAGGAACTGGCAGGAACCATTTCAGAAGGCGAAAACATGGGCCTACAGGAATTTTAGAAAGAAGATCAAGCAGACAACCTTCGAGACAGCTTTTCAAATAGCACAAGAAAATCTGGAGCCACTGCCAGCAACCCAGCAACCCCAGCCGAGCCTTAACAACAACTCCTTCGCAGTGCTGGCAGACAATGAACCTCTGCCCCAGAGACCTCTACCCCAGAGGCCCAACAAACCACACACCAGCAATGTGGCCACCTACATTTCAGAAGAGATAACCAGGATCTCAACCAACCAATCGCAACCAAACAACAACACCAGACAGAGGAGCCCCTTAGACCAACCAACAGAAACAAATGAAGACTGGCTGTACATCAAAGCCCTTACATATGCTGGCCAGCTCAACACACCTACTGGAACCTCTGAACCCACCTCCGACTCCAACCAGACTCCTACACCCAACCACCACCCTATCCCGGACCCTAACCCTAACCCTAACCCTAAACCTAACCCCGACCCTAAACCCAACCCTAATCCTAACCCTAACCCCTAACCCTAACCCTAACCCTAACCCTAACCCTAACCCTAACCCTAACCCTAACCCTAACCCTAACCCCAACCCCAAACCCAAACCTAACCGCAACCCTAACCGCACGTCTATCCCCAACCCATACCCCGCTGCACCCCCACCTCTAACCCTAACCCACACCGCACCCCTACCCAGACACCACCAGAGAACCGACGACTCAGCAACAGTCCAGCAACACTGCCCAGGAGAACCTACCAGGTTCACAGACACATCAACACGGACAAAAGAACATAGACTGGAGCCTGCAAACTAACAAGAACATTCTCATCATTGGGGACTCCAACCTCCACAGAATCCCGGACCACACCCAGAGCCAAATACAGATTGAAAGCTACCCCGAGCAAAATTCCTACATGCAGCCAACCTTCTGGACAAAGCCAAAACAGATAGAGGAGTGACCAAAGTGATCCTATCATTCGGAATCAACAACAAGGACCAGAAAGTCAAAGAGACAGCTATCAAAACCTACAAAGGATGTACAGGTCAGCAAAGACAACCTTCCCAACTGCAGAAATCAAAGTGCCACTGGTGAACTTCTCACGAGCACTAGACATGCAGGCCCAACGAAACTTGGAAGAACTAAATGGATTCATCTCAGCCAACCTACCACACATACCGCTATTACCAACTGAGAAATTCCAAGTAGGCGGAGACAACATCCACTGGACAACCAACACAGCCAAAGATATGCTCCAGCACTGGTGCCAGCATTTAAACTAGGAGACCCCACAAGCCCAAACATCTCCAGGGAGGGGCATCCAACATAGTCAATCTATGTAAAAACTTCAAACCAACAGAGAGTCAAAACAGCCTTTTGAGCAAAGGCCTCTCCTTCATACCCACACCGCAAACTAAAGCAAAACAGAAGCAGACACTGCGAGCAGAAACACAAGATTACCATAGGAGGCTAAAGATCGCAACCTTCTTTGAAGAGGAAGAAGACTCAAATCACATACCCTTCCTACCCAAATCCAACTGGGAACCAAATAACAACCAAGTTCCACAGGAAATCACAGAGATTATTCTTGAAGATCTAAAAACAATACACAGCCTTAACCCAGGTAACTACAAAACAGAAGACAACCTAACAGCACCAGAAAGGATAGCACTTAAGGAATTACAAAAACATACCGACATCATTTTCAAACCAGCAGACAAGGGCAGTTCAATAGTAATAATGGATAGAGAAGACTACATCTTTGAAGCCAACAGACAACTAAATAATCTGGAACACTACAGGAAATTAGACGCACCAATTTATCTTGATTCCGCTCAGGAAATTAATAGAATAATACAAACACTAACAGACCAAAAATAATTACTAGAAAACAAGCACACTATCTCAAGGGGCAGACACACCCAGAGCACGCATTTTTACATGCTACCAAAAATACACAAATCACCAGACACATGGACTATCCCACACACCATACCACCAGGCAGACCGATAGTATCGGATTGCAACAGTGAATCATATAGAATTGCAGAATACATAGACCACTTTTTAAACCCCTATCCACCAAACACACTAGCTACCTTAAAGACACATATGACTTCATAGAAAAAATTAAAACACTCAAACTACCAGAAACAGCTTTTCTCTTCACAATAGATATAGACAGCTTGTACACAAACATAGAGACCAACGCAGGCATTGCAGCTATCAGGAAATGTCTAAATCTAAATCCGGATCCAACCAGACCAGACGAGGAACTGATCAAACTCCTGGAAATCAGCTTAACGAAAAACGACTTTGAATTCGACAACCAATTCTACCTCCAAACCAAAGGAACAGCGATGGGGAAACGCTTTGCGCCATCATATGCTAACATCTACATGGCCGATTGGGAAGAGACAATCCTCCACAGATGCCCACACAGACCAACTCACTATTTCAGGTACCTAGATGACATTTGGGGCACTTGGACACATAGCATGGAGGAATTTACAAATTTCATCTCGTTACTTAACACACACCACCAGTCCATAAAGGTAAAATACACCACACATAACAGCGAAGTAAACTTTTTAGACACCACCACTTACAAAGGACCACATTTTTCACAAACACACCAACTAGACACCAAAGTATATTTTAAAGAAACTGACACACACACTCTACTACACAAAACCAGCTATCACCCTAAACACACATTTAGAGGTTTAATAAAATCACAGCTACTCAGATTCCACAGAATTTGCACACAACATACTGACTTCCAGGCAGCTACCAAAGTCTTATTCACAGCACTCAAACAAAGGGGTACTCCCGTTCCTTCCTCAGAGGAATAAGGAAAACCTTCTTAGAACAAAAGCCTAGAGACAACAAAAGATTATTCCACTTATAACTACCTACTCACATTTTAGTGTGGCAGCTAATTCACAGATAAAACAAAACCTAACCAACAAATTACAAGACACCAACCTGCTTACAGGACACAAGATAATCTCAGCCTACAGAAAAACAAAAACTTGACCAACTATTTAGTGTCCAGTAAACTGCCTTCACTTAATCGCAAACCAACAAAAGCATCACAACACTTCAAGCAACTTTCCGCACTCGGAGCCAATCCACAGGCATCACATACAACATTCCACAAACCTTTACACAAAACAGCAGGAACTGCATCTACGCAATACAATGCGATACATGCAAAATCATTTACATTGGTGAAACAGGCAACACTATCCGTGTAAGACTAACACAACACATCTATAATATCAAACACAAAAAGAATCACAAACACCTCTAGTAGCACACTTTCTACAACACAACTTGGAATCTCTGAAAATTACAGGGCTGGAGAGGAACCAGAACTGGACAATCGGAGAAAGGAAATGGAGAGAAAAAGACTGGATCAACAAACTACAAACAACTTTCCCGCTAGGCCTGAACATTAGAAACTCCACGATAGACCTACACTAGAAAAGGAGATCCAAAACAAAACAAACAAAGAAATTAATCCAAAAGAGCCAGATGGCCAGTGCATCTTTCTTTCCCTGAAAAATCAACCAAGTGTGGAGTTCTCAGGGAAACAAAGTTCCTACCTCACCCTAACCGCCAGCCTCTGACTCAGGAGAAACAAATGTAAGTTTAAAATGTTTTTTTTTTTTTTTTTTTTTAAATGTTTTTATTTTTATTTTTATCTTCCCACAGAGCTAGACCACAAACTCCAGAGTGACACACACTGAACAAAGGGACTCTGGAAGGTGACCTTAAAAACAAGAAGGGTAATTAGCAGCCATTAGCAGCCATTCAGGGCAACATAATCACCTCCAGCAATCTAATCACCCTCATTAAGGGCAGAACAATAGGGGCCTCTAGCCCAGCCCGGAGGGGTGGAGCCACCCAGACTGGAAACGCATAAAACTGCGACCAGCTCATTCAATTTTCAGAACACCTGATGAAGCCTAATGAAGAGGCTAAACGTTGTGTACACCTAGAAGAATAAGAAATTGAGGAAACCAGCAGAGACCAAGGCAAGAGATCCAACAGGACAGGATTCTCTACCATCTCCTGGCTACCCCAACCATAGATTAAATAAGAACTTAGGGCTAAACTCATTTTTCTTTTTCAGGAAATAACCTATTTTTTTCCTTTACAGCAACTAATTTTTCTTTTTCTTTTTCAGGAAATAACCTATTTTTTTCCTTTACAGCAACTAACCAGAAAAACATTTCTCTCTTTTTAGGATATCTTGCAAAAAACTAACCCCTTCCTTTCCCAGCACTTAAATACTGCTGCACCAACACAGCACTCGAAAGGTAAGTATTGATTGTGTTTGTAGTGGAAACCTAACGGTGCCAACATAAGCTACAAACCAATCATTCACCCACCTCCCACCCCACCTACACAGCACTTCGAAAGGTAAGTATATATTGTTTTTGTAGTGGAAACCTAACGGTGCCAACAGAAGCTACAAATCAATAATTCTCTCATTTCTCACAACCACATACACTCCAGGAACACTACAACACATCACCCTAACCACTCTTTCCTTTCAGCATGATGGAATCCTCCATACACCCAGTAAAGACTTTCTACAGAATGATCCAAACAATCCACCATTTGGACAACGTTAATGAAGCTATCATTAACAACAGAGTACCACCAGGAATGCTGAAACAAACCCACCACTTACAATTCTACATCAAACCAGCCCTGCCAACTCCAGCCACGGCAGAACTCTTAGCAGCCAATGCTAAAAATTGGATGCACACAAATCTTCAAATCCTGCAAATACATTATGAAGATACACTCTCCAGAATACAAACAGACCTGCACAAAATACCAACCAGGAACTGGCAGGAACCATTTCAGAAGGCGAAAACATGGGCCTACAGGAATTTTAGAAAGAAGATCAAGCAGACAACCTTCGAGACAGCTTTTCAAATAGCACAAGAAAATCTGGAGCCACTGCCAGCAACCCAGCAACCCCAGCCGAGCCTTAACAACAACTCCTTCGCAGTGCTGGCAGACAATGAACCTCTGCCCCAGAGACCTCTACCCCAGAGGCCCAACAAACCACACACCAGCAATGTGGCCACCTACATTTCAGAAGAGATAACCAGGATCTCAACCAACCAATCGCAACCAAACAACAACACCAGACAGAGGAGCCCCTTAGACCAACCAACAGAAACAAATGAAGACTGGCTGTACATCAAAGCCCTTACATATGCTGGCCAGCTCAACACACCTACTGGAACCTCTGAACCCACCTCCGACTCCAACCAGACTCCTACACCCAACCACCACCCTATCCCGGACCCTAACCCTAACCCTAACCCTAAACCTAACCCCGACCCTAAACCCAACCCTAATCCTAACCCTAACCCTAACCCTAACCCTAACCCTAACCCTAACCCTAACCCTAACCCTAACCCTAACCCTAACCCTAACCCCAACCCCAAACCCAAACCTAACCGCAACCCTAACCGCACGCCTATCCCCAACCCATACCCCGCTGCACCCCCACCTCTAACCCTAACCCACACCGCACCCCTACCCAGACACCACCAGAGAACCGACGACTCAGCAACAGTCCAGCAACACTGCCCAGGAGAACCTACCAGGTTCACAGACACATCAACACGGACAAAAGAACATAGACTGGAGCCTGCAAACTAACAAGAACATTCTCATCATTGGGGACTCCAACCTCCACAGAATCCCGGACCACACCCAGAGCCAAATACAGATTGAAAGCTACCCCGAGCAAAATTCCTACATGCAGCCAACCTTCTGGACAAAGCCAAAACAGATAGAGGAGTGACCAAAGTGATCCTATCATTCGAATCAACAACAAGGACCAGAAAGTCAAAGAGACAGCTATCAAAACCTACAAAGGATGTACAGGTCAGCAAAGACAACCTTCCCAACTGCAGAAATCAAAGTGCCACTGGTGAACTTCTCACGAGCACTAGACATGCAGGCCCAACGAAACTTGGAAGAACTAAATGGATTCATCTCAGCCAACCTACCACACATACCGCTATTACCAACTGAGAAATTCCAAGTAGGCGGAGACAACATCCACTGGACAACCAACACAGCCAAAGATATGCTCCAGCACTGGTGCCAGCATTTAAACTAGGAGACCCCACAAGCCCAAACATCTCCAGGGAGGGGGCATCCAACATAGTCAATCTATGTAAAACTTCAAACCAACAGAGAGTCAAAACAGCCTTTTGAGCAAAGGCCTCTCCTTCATACCCACACCGCAAACTAAAGCAAAACAGAAGCAGACACTGCGAGCAGAAACACAAGATTACCATAGGAGGCTAAAGATCGCAACCTTCTTTGAAGAGGAAGAAGACTCAAATCACATACCCTTCCTACCCAAATCCAACTGGGAACCAAATAACAACCAAGTTCCACAGGAAATCACAGAGATTATTCTTGAAGATCTAAAAACAATACACAGCCTTAACCCAGGTAACTACAAAACAGAAGACAACCTAACAGCACCAGAAAGGATAGCACTTAAGGAATTACAAAACATACCGACATCATTTTCAAACCAGCAGACAAGGGCAGTTCAATAGTAATAATGGATAGAGAAGACTACATCTTTGAAGCCAACAGACAACTAAATAATCTGGAACACTACAGGAAATTAGACGCACCAATTTATCTTGATTCCGCTCAGGAAATTAATAGAATAATACAAACACTAACAGACCAAAAAATAATTACTAGAAAACAAGCACACTATCTCAAGGGGCAGACACACCCAGAGCACGCATTTTTACATGCTACCAAAAATACACAAATCACCAGACACATGGACTATCCCACACACCATACCACCAGGCAGACCGATAGTATCGGATTGCAACAGTGAATCATATAGAATTGCAGAATACATAGACCACTTTTTAAACCCCTATCCACCAAACACACTAGCTACCTTAAAGACACATATGACTTCATAGAAAAAATTAAAACACTCAAACTACCAGAAACAGCTTTTCTCTTCACAATAGATATAGACAGCTTGTACACAAACATAGAGACCAACGCAGGCATTGCAGCTATCAGGAAATGTCTAAATCTAAATCCGGATCCAACCAGACCAGACGAGGAACTGATCAAACTCCTGGAAATCAGCTTAACGAAAAACGACTTTGAATTCGACAACCAATTCTACCTCCAAACCAAAGGAACAGCGATGGGGAAACGCTTTATGCCATCATATGCTAACATCTACATGGCCGATTGGGAAGAGACAATCCTCCACAGATGCCCACACAGACCAACTCACTATTTCAGGTACCTAGATGACATTTGGGGCACTTGGACACATAGCATGGAGGAATTTACAAATTTCATCTCGTTACTTAACACACACCACCAGTCCATAAAGGTAAAATACACCACACATAACAGCGAAGTAAACTTTTTAGACACCACCACTTACAAAGGACCACATTTTTCACAAACACACCAACTAGACACCAAAGTATATTTTAAAGAAACTGACACACACACTCTACTACACAAAACCAGCTATCACCCTAAACACACATTTAGAGGTTTAATAAAATCACAGCTACTCAGATTCCACAGAATTTGCACACAACATACTGACTTCCAGGCAGCTACCAAAGTCTTATTCACAGCACTCAAACAAAGGGGTACTCCTGTTCCTTCCTCAGAGGAATAAGGAAAACCTTCTTAGAACAAAAGCCTAGAGACAACAAAAAGATTATTCCACTTATAACTACCTACTCACATTTTAGTGTGGCAGCTAATTCACAGATAAAACAAAACCTAACCAACAAATTACAAGACACCAACCTGCTTACAGGACACAAGATAATCTCAGCCTACAGAAAAAACAAAAACTTGACCAACTATTTAGTGTCCAGTAAACTGCCTTCACTTAATCGCAAACCAACAAAAGCATCACAACACTTCAAGCAACTTTCCGCACTCCGGAGCCAATCCACAGGCATCACATACAACATTCCACAAACCTTTACACAAAACAGCAGGAACTGCATCTACGCAATACAATGCGATACATGCAAAATCATTTACATTGGTGAAACAGGCAACACTATCCGTGTAAGACTAACACAACACATCTATAATATCAAACACAAAAAGAATCACAAACACCTCTAGTAGCACACTTTCTACAACACAACTTGGAATCTCTGAAAATTACAGGGCTGGAGAGGAACCAGAACTGGACAATCGGAGAAAGGAAATGGAGAGAAAAAGACTGGATCAACAAACTACAAACAACTTTCCCGCTAGGCCTGAACATTAGAAACTCCACGATAGACCTACACTAGAAAAGGAGATCCAAAACAAAACAAACAAAGAAATTAATCCAAAAGAGCCAGATGGCCAGTGCATCTTTCTTTCCCTGAAAAATCAACCAAGTGTGGAGTTCTCAGGGAAACAAAGTTCCTACCTCACCCTAACCCTAACCCTAACCCTAACCTAACCCCTAACCCTAACCTAACCTAACCCTAACCCTAACCTAAACCCTAACCTAACCTAACTAACCCTAACCTAACCCTAACCCTAACCCTAACCTAACCTAACCTAAACCCTAACCCTAACCTAACCCTAACCCTAACCCTAACCTAACCCCTAACCTAACCAGCCTAACCTAACCCTAACCCTAGCCTAACTAACCCTAACCCTAACCTAACCCTAGCCCCACCTAACCAACCCTAACCCCTAGCCTAACCTCTAACCTAGCCTAACCCTAGCCTAACCTAACCCTGGCCCTAACCCTAACCTAACCCTAACCCTGGCCTCCTAGCCTAACCCTAACCCTAACCCTAGCCTATAACCTAGCCTACCCCTAACCTGTCTAGCCTCAACCCTAACCTAACCTAGCCTAACCCAACCTAGCCTAACCTAGCCCTCAACCCTAACCTAGCCTAACCTAACCCTAACCTAGCTCTATAACCCTTTCAGCCTAACCCTAGCCTAACCTAGCCTAACCTTCCTCCTAACTTCTAACCTTCTTCCTTCCCTAACCTAACTTCTAGCCTAGCTTCCAACCTATTCTTCAGCCTAACCTAGCCCTTCTTCTAACTTCTTTCCTAACCTAACCTAACCCCTTTCTTCCTTCTTTCCTTCCTTCTTCCTTCCTTTTCAGCCCCTTCCTTCCTTCTTCCTTCCTTCCTTCCTTCTTTCCTTCCTTCCTTCCTTCTTCTTCTTCCTTCTTCCTTCCTTCCTTCCCTCCTTCCTTCCTTCCTTCTTCTTCCTTCCTATTTCTTCCTTCTTCCTTCTTCCTTCTTCTTCCTTCCTTCCTTTCTTCTTCCTTCTTTCTTCCTCTTCCTTCCTTCTTCTTCTTCTTCCTTCCTTCTTCTTCTTCTTCTTCTTCTTCCTTCCTTCCTTCTTCCTTCCTTCCTTCTTCTTCCTTCTTCCTTCCTTCCTTCTTCTTCCTTCCTTCTTCTTCCTTCTTCTTTCTTCCTTCCTTCTTCTTCTTCTTCCTTCTTCCTTCCTTCCTTCTTCTTTCTTCCTTCTTCCTTCTTCTTTCTTCCTTCTTTCCTTCTTCCTTCCTTCCTTCCTTCCTTCTTTCTTCCTTCCTTCTTCTTCTTCCTTCTTCTTCCTTCTTCTTCCTTCTTCTTCTTCCTTCTTCTTCCTTCCTTCTTCCTTCTTCTTCCTTCTTCCTTCTTCTTCCTTCTTCTTCTTCCTTCCTTCCTTTCCTTCTTCCTTCCTTCCTTCCTTCTTCCTTCTTCCTTCCTTCTTCCTTCTTCCTTCCTTCCTTCTTCCTTCTTCTCTTCTTCCTTCCTTCTTCCTTCTTCTTCTTTCCTTCCTTCTTCTTCTTTCCTTCTTCCTTCTTCTTTCTTCCTTCTTCTTTCCTTCTTCCTTTCTTCTTCTTCTTCCTTCCTTCTCTTCTTCTTCTTCTTCTTCTCTTCTTCCTTCTTCCTTCCCTTCTTCTTCTTCCTTTCTTCTCTTCCTTCTTCTTCCTTCTTCCTTCTTCTTTCTTCCTTCCTTCTTTCTTCCTTCTTCCTTCTTCCTTCTTCTTCCTTCTTCTTCCTTCTTCCTTCTTTCCTTCTTCCTTCTTCCTTCCTTCTTCTTCCTTCTTCTTCCTTCTTCCTTTCTTCTTCTTCCTTCCTTCCTTCCTTCTTCTTCTTCCTTCTTCTTCCTTCCTTCTTCTTCCTTCTTCCTTCCTTCTTCCTTCTTCTTCTTCCTTTCTTCTTCTTCTTCTTCCTTCCTTCCTTCTTCTTCTTCCTTCCTTCTTCCTTCTTCTTCCTTCTTTCTTCTTCTTTCTTCCTTCCTTCTTCCTTCCTTCTTCTTCTTTCTTCTTCTCCTTTCTTCCTTCTTCTTCCTTTCTTCTTTCTTCTTCCTTCTTCTTCTTCTTTCTTCCTTTCTTCTTCCTTCTTCTTCCTTCCTTCTTTTCTTCCTTCTTCTTCCTTTCTTCCTTCTTTCTTCTTTCTTTTCTTCTTCTTCTTCCTGTCTGTGCTTCTTTGTTCTTCTTCTTTCCTTCTTCTTCTTCTTCTTTTCTTGTTCTTCTTCTTTGTGTGTGTCCTTCCTTCTTTCTTTTCTTCTTTCTTCTTTGTTCTTGTTCTGTTCCTTCTTTCCTTTTTGTTGTTCCTTCTTTCTTTCTTCTGTTTCCTTCTTCTTCCTTGTTCTTCCTTCTTCTGTGTGTTCTTCCTTCTTCCTTCTTCTGTGTTCTTCCTTCCTTCTTCCTTCTTTTCTTCCTTTTTCTTCTTTCTTCTTCCTTTCTTTCTTTCCTTTGTGTTCCTTGTTCCATTCCTTTCTTCTTTCCTTTCTTCTTCTTCTTCTTTCTTCTTCTTCCTTCCTGTTTCTTCCTTTCTTCTTCTTCTTCCTTCTTCTCTTCCTTTTTTCCTTCTTTCTTCTTCTTCTTGGCCTTCTTTTTCCCTTCTTCTTCCTTTTCCTGGTTCTGGCCTGGCCTTCCTTCCTGGCCTGGGTCCTGGCCTGTTCCACCCTTGTCCTTCTTCCTTCCCTAGTTCCTAACCCTTTCTCTCTAACCCTCTTCTTTCCTTCCTGTTCCTTTCTTCCTCAACCCTCTTCCTTTTCTTCTTCTTCCTAACTATCCTTCCTAACCCTAACCCTAACCCTAACCCTAACCCTAACCCTAACCCTACCCCTAACCCTAACCCTAACCCTAACCCTAACCCCTAACCCTAACCCTAACCCTACCTTAACCCTCTAACCCTAACCCTTTAACCCTCCTAACCCTAACCCTAAACTTAACCCTAACCCCTAACCCTCCTAAGCCTAACCTTCCTTAACCCTAACCCTAACCCTAACCCTAACCCTAACACTAACCCTAATCCTAACCCTAACCCTAACCTTAACTATAACCCTAACCCTACCCCTAACCCTAACCCTATCCCTAACCCTAACCCTAACCCTAACCATAACCCTAACCCTAACCCTGGCACTTCCATAGCGTGTGCACGGAGCCCAGCGTCCATGCGCGTGGTCCCAGTGGCTCGCCAACTGGTCCATGGCACCTCACCAGTGTGCGCACGGGCCCCAGCGACTCCGTGCGGGGAGCCAGCGGCTCATCAAACGGTCCCTGGCACCTCCCCAGTGAGCGCACAGGCCCCAGTGACCCCGCGCGGGGTCCCAGTGGATTGCCAAATTGTCCCTGGCACCTCCCCAGTACGAGTACGGGCCCCAGCGACTTTGCGTGGGGTCCCAGTGGCTCTCTAAATGGTCCCTGTCACCTCCACAGCACGCATATGGGCCCCAGTGGCTCGCCAAATGGTCCCTGGCACCTCCCCAGCGAGTGCATGGTCCCAGTAGCTTTCCAAACGGTCCCTGACGCTTCCCCAGCCCGCACGGGCCCCAGCGCCCCAGCGCCCCAGCGCGGAGCCTCAGTGGCTCGCCAAATGCTCCCTAGCACATCACCTGCGCGCAAGATGTGCCCCAGCAACCCCAAGACGTGGTCCGAGCGGCTCGTCAAATGGTTCCTTGCACATGTCTAGCGTGCGCACATGCCCCAGCAATCTCGCACGGGGTCCCAATGGCTAGCCAAACAGTCCCTGGCACATTTCCAGCGCATACACATGCCCCAACAACCTCGCATGGGGTCCCAGTTGTTCCCCAAAAGGTCCCTGGCGACTCCCCAGCACTCGCACGGGCCCCAGCGACTTCACACAGTGTCCCAGAGGCTCGCAAAAAGGTCCCTGTCACCTCCCTAGCGCGTGCACGGGCCCCAGCGACCCCACACCGGGTCCCAGCTGCTCGCCAAAAGGTCCCTTTCGCCTGACGAGCGCGTGCATGAGCCCCAGCAACTTCACGCTGGGTCCCAGCCGCTCGCCAGTCAGTCACTGTCGCCACCCCAGCATGCGCACAGGCCCAAGAGACCTCGTACGTGATCCCAGTGGCTCGCCAAACGGTCCCTGGCACATCTCCAGCGTGCGCACATGCCCCAGCAACCCCGCACTGGTCCCAGCGGCTCGCCAAATGGTCCCTGTCGCCTCCCCAGCACATGCACGGGCCCCAGCAAACCCGCACAGGATCCCAGCAGCTCACCAAACTGTCCCTGGCACTTCTCCAGGGTGTGCACGCGTGCCAGCAACCCTGCACAGGTTCCCAGCGGCTCACCAAATGGTCCCTGCCACATCTCCAGCGCGTGTACATGCCTTAGCAACCCCACGTGGGATCCCAGTGGCTAGCCAAATGGACCCTGGCACCTCCCCAGAACGGGTACGGGCCCCAGCGACTCGCCAAACGGTCCCTGTCAACTCCCCAGCGCGCACACCAGCCCCAGCGACCACGCACAGGGTACCAGCGGCTCGCCAAATGGTCCCTGGCACCTCCCCAGCAAGCACACAGGCCCCAGCGACCCCGCGTGGGGTCCCAGCGGCTTGCCAAACAGTCCGTGGTGCCTTCCCAGCATGTGCACAGGCCCCAACGACTGGTACAGAGTCCCAGCGGCTCGCCAAACACTCCCTGGCACATCACCAGCATGCGCACGGGCCCTAGCGCCCCAACGCGGGGTCCCAGTGGATCGCCAAGTGGTCTCTGGCACCTCCCCAGCATGAGTACGGGCCCCAGTGACTTCGCGCGGGGTCCCAGTGGCTCTCTAAATGGTCCCTGTCACCTCCACAGCACGCATACGGGCCCCAGTGGCTCGCCAAATGGTCCCTGGCACCTCCCCAGCTCGCACACTGGGCCCAGCAGTCCCGTGCGGGGTCCCAGCGGGTCGCCAAATGGTCCGTGTCGTCTTGCCAGCACGCGCACGGGCACCAACAACCCCTTGCGGGATCCCAGTGCCTCCCAAACAGTCCCTGGCACCTACCCAGCATGCGCACGTGCCCCTGCAACACCGGGCGGGACTCCAGCAGCTTGCCAAATAGTCCCTGGCACCTACCCAGCGTGCGCTTGGGCCCCAGCGACCCCACGTGGGGTCGCAGCGGCTCACAAAACGGTCCCTGGAAACATCTCCAGTACGCGCATGGGCCCCAGCGACCCTGCGCTGGGCCCCAGTGGCTCGCCAAATGGTCCCTGGCACCTCCCCAGCTCGCACACTTAGCCCAGCGGTCCCGTGCGGGGTCCCAGCGGGTCGCCAAACGGTCCGTGTCATCTTGCCAGCACGCGCACGGGCACCAACAACCCCTTGCGGGATCCCAGTGCCTCCCAAACGGTCCCTGGCACCTACCCAGCATGCGCACGTGCCCCTGCAACACCGGGCGGGACTCCAGCAGCTCGCCAAATAGTCCCTGGCACCTACCCAGCATGCGCTTGGGCCCCAGCGACCCCGCATGGGGTCGCAGCGGCTCGCAAAACGGTCCCTGGCACATCGCCAGCACATGCATGGGCCCCAGCGACCCCGCACTGGGTCCCAGCGGCACACCAAATGGTCCCTGGCACCTCCCCAGCGAGTGCACGGGCCCCAGCGACCCCGCGCGGCATCCCAGTGGCTTGCCAAATGGTCCCTGGCTAGTCCCCAGCACGTGTACGGGCCACAGCGGCTCGACAAATAGTCCCTGACGCCTCCAAAGTGCTTGCACAGGCCCCAGCGACCCTGCGCAGGGTCCCAGTGGCTCACCAAATGGTCCCTGGCACCACACGAGTGCGCGCATGGGCCCCAGCGAATCGGTGTGGGGTCCCTGTGGCTCGCCAAATGGTTCCTGCCACCTCCCCAGAACGCGTACGGGCCCCAGGGGCTCGCAAAATGGTCCCTGGCAACTTACCAGTGCGCGCGCGGAGTCCAGCAACCCCATGCAGGGTCCTAGCGGCTCGCCAAACGGTCACTGGTGCCTCCCCAGCGCGCATGGGCCCCAGAACTCCAGAGCGAAGACCCAGCGAATCGCCAAACTGTCCCTGGCACCTCTCCAGCGCGTGCACAGCCCCAGAGACTCCGTGCGGGGTCCCAGCGACTCGCCAAATGGTCCCTGGCACTTCCATAGCGTGTGCACGGAGCCCAGTGACCCTGCGTGTGGTCCCAGTGGCTCGCCAAACGGTCCCTGGCAACTCTCCAGCGTGCACATGGGCACCAGCGACCCCGTGCGGGGTCCCAGCGGCTCGCCAAATGCTCCCTGGCACCTCCATAGCGTGTGCATGGGGCCCAGCGACCCTGCGCGTGGTCCCAGTGGCTCGCCAAAAGGTCGCTGGCAACTCTTCAGCGTGCACATTGGCACCAGCGACCCTGCGCGGGGTCCCAGCAGCTCCACAAATGGACCTTGGCGCCTCCCCAGTGTGCATGGGCCCCAGCGGCTCGCCAAATGGTCCTTGGCACCTCCACAGCACACGCACGGGCCTCTTTGACCCAGCGCGGGTTCCCATCAGCTCGCCGAACAGTCCCTAGCACCTCCCCAGCACGAGTACGGGCACCAGTGACTTTGCACAGGGTCCCAGCGGCTCAGCAAACGGTCCCTGGCACCTCCCCAGCGCACGCACGGAACAGAGCGCCCCAGCGCGTGGTCCCAGCAGATCTCCAAGCAGGACCTGGCACATCTCCAGCACAAGCACAGGCCGCAGCGACCCCACGCGGGGTACCAGCGACTCGCCAAATGGTCCCTGGGACTTCCCCAGCTCGCGTATGGGTCCCAGCAGTTCGCCAAATGGTCCCTGGCACCTCTTCAGCACAGGGACGGCGCCCAGCAACCCCGCACAGGATCCCGGCGGCTTGCCAAACGGTCCCTGGCAGCTCTCCAGCACGAGCACGGGGACCGGCGACCCCGCGCGGGGTCCCAAAGGCTAGCCAAATGGTCCCTGGCACCTCTCCAGCACGCGCAGGTGCCCCAGCAACCCCGCGCAGGTTTCCAGCGGCTCGCCAAATGGTCCATGATGCCTCCCCAGCACGTGCACGGGCCCCAGCGACACCGCATAGGGTCCCAGTGGTTCACCAAATGTTCCCTGGCACCTCCCCAGCGAGCGCACGGGTCCCAGAACCCCCACGCGGAGTCCCAGTATGTCGCCAAATGCCCCTGGCACCTACTCAGCAAAAGTACGGGCCCCAGCCACCCCGCGCAGGATCCCAGCGGCTTGCCAAACGGTACCTGGCAGCTCTCCAGCGCACGCACGGGGACTGGCGACCCCGTGCAGGGTCTCAGCGGCTCGCCAAACGCTACCTGGCATCTTCCCAGCATGCGCACGGACCCCAGCGCTTCAGTGCCTCAGCGCGGGATCCCAGCGGCTCGCCAAACGGTCCCTGGCACCTCTCCAGTGCGCGCACGGGCCCCAGCAACCCCACGGGCGGTCCCAGTGGCTCGCCAAATATTCCCTGACACCTCCCAAGCACGCGTATGGGTCCCAGCGGCTCGCCAAACGATCCCTGTCGCCTCCGCAGTACACGCACGGACCCCAGCGACCCTGAGCAGGGTCCTAGCGGCTCACCAAATGGTTCCTGACGCCTCCCCAGCACGGGCACGGGCTCCAGTGACCCCGCCGCAGGGTCCCAGCGGCTCAACAAATGGTCCCTGGCACCTCCCCAGCACGCGCACGTGGCCCAGCAACCCCGCACGGGGTAGTAGGAGCTCGCCAAAAGGTCTTTGGCACCTCCCCAGAACGCGTACGGGCGCCAGCGACTTTGTGCGGGGTCCCAGCAGCTGGTGAAATGGTACATGTCACCTCCGCAGCGCGCACGGGCACCAGCGACCCCGCGCGGGGTCCCAGCAGCTTGCAAAACGGTCCCTATCGCCTCCCCAGCGCACGCACGGGCCCAGCGACCCCACGCCGGGTACCAGCGGCTCGCTAAATGGTCCCTAGCACCTCCTCAGAGCGCGCACGGGCCCAGTGGCTCGCAAAATGGTCCTTTGCACCTCCCCAGCGCTCGCACGGACCCCAGCGACTTCCCATGGGGTCACAGCGGCTTGCCAAACGGTCCCTGGCACCTGTCCAGCGCGTGCACGGGTGACAGCGACCACGCGCTGAGACACAGCAGCTCAAGAAATGGTCCCTGTTGCCCCCCCCAGCATGCGCACGGGACCCAGCGGCTCACCAAATGGTCCCTGGCATCTACCCCGCACGCGTACGGGACCCAGCGACATCGCGCAGGGTCCCAGCAGCTAGCCAAATGGTCTATGGCACATCACCAGCGTGTGCACAGGCCCCATCAACCCCTCGCAGGGTCCCAGTAGCTTACCAAATGGTCCATGGCGCCTCCCCAGCACGCGCATGGGTCACAGCGACCACGCGCAGGGTCCCAGCGGCTCAACAAACGGTCCATGACGCCTCCCCAGCACGCGCATGGTCCCCAGCGACCCCGTGCAGGGATCCAGTGGTTCAGCAAATGGTCCCTGGCACCTCCCCAGCACACGCATGGAGCCCAGCGACCACGCACGGGGTCCCAGCGGCTCGCCAAACGGTCCATGACACCTCCCCAGCACGCGCACAGGCCCCAGCGACCTTGCGCAGGGATCCAGTGGTTCAGCAAACGGTCCCTGGCACCTCCCCAGCACACGCATGGAGCCCAGCGACCACGCACGGGGTCCCAGCGGCTCGCCAAACGGTCCATGACACCTCCCCAGCACGCGCACAGGCCCCAGCGACCTTGCGCAGCGATCCAGTGGTTCAGCAAACGGTCCCTGGCACCTCCCCAGAGCACTCATGGAGCCCAGCAACCCCGCGCAGGGTCCCAGGGGCTCGCCAAATAGTCCCTGGCATCTCCCGGCATGCGTACGGTCCCCAGCGACTTCATGCAGGGTCCCAGCAGCTTGCCAAACGGTCCCTGGCATCTCCCTATCATGCGCACGGACTCCAGCGCCCCCGGGCGGGGTTCCAGCAGCTCGAGAAACAGTCCCTGGCGCCTCCACATCGCGCGTGGCCCAGCGATCCTAAGCGGGGTACCAGCGTCTCGCAAAATGGTCCCTTGCATATCCCCAGCACGCGCACGGGCCCCAGTGTCCCCGCGCGCGTGGTCCCAGCGGTTCGCTGAATGTTCCCTAGCACCTCCCGATCGCAGGAACGGGGCCCAGCGACCCCATGCGGGGCCCCAACGGCTCGCCAAATGGTCCCTAGCACCAACCTATAAGGCGCACGGGGCCCAGTGACCCTGCGCGGGGTCCCAGATGCTCTCCAAACGGTCCCTGGCACCTCCCCAGCGCCCACGGGGCCCAGCTACCCTGAGCGGGGGACAGGGGCTCGCCAAACGATCCCATGCATCTCCCCAGTATGCTCACGGGCCCCAGCGACCCCGCGCGGGGACCCAGCAGCTCGCCAAATGATCCTTGGCACCTCCCCAGCATCGCACGGTCCGCAGTGACCTCGCGTGGGTTCCCAGCGGCTCGCCAAATGGTCCCTGGCACCTCCTCAGTGCCAGGACAGGGCCCAGCGGCCAAGCACGGGGTCCCAGAAGCTCGCCAAACGGTCCCTGGCACCTCCCCACTGAGCGCATGGGAACCAGCGACCCCGCGCGGGGGCCAGGGGCTCGCCAAACGGTCACTCACATCTCTCCATTCCGCGCACGGGCCCCAGCAACCCCACGTGGGGTTCCAGCAGCTTGCCAAACAGTCCCTGCCACCTCCCCATCGAGTGCATGGGGCTCAGCGACCCCGCGCGGTGTACCAGTGTCTCTGGTACAAAACGGTCCCTGGCACCTCCTCAGCGTGCACAGATCCCACGAGGTCCAAGTGGTTCGAAAAACATTCCCTGGCACCTCCCCAGCGCACAATATCCCCAGCAACTTCGCAGGGAGTCCCAGCGGCTCGTGAAACTGTCCTTGGCACCTCCCCAGCGTGTTCACGAGCCCCAGCGACCCTGCGCAGGGGCCAGGGGCTCACCAAACGGTCCCTGTCGCCTCCACAGCGCATACACGGGCCCCAGCAACCCAGCGCAGGGGTCCCAGCGGTTCGCCAAACGGTCCCTGGCATCTACCCAGCGTGCACGTACCCCAGCCACCCCGCGCGGGGACCCCGTGAGCAGTCATAGAGACTTGCTAAACGTTCCCTGGCGCCTCCCCTGCACGCTCACAGGCCCCAGGAGCACCACGCGGGGTCACAGCGGCTCGCCAAACGGTCCCTGTCATCTCACCAGCACACGCACGGGCTCCAGCAAACCAGCGCGGGATCCCAGCGCCTCCCAAACGGTCAAATGGACCCTGGTAGCTCCCCAGAACAGTTACAGGCCCCAGTGGCTTGCAAAAAGGTCCCTGTCGCCTCTGCAGGATGCGCACTGGCCCCAGCGACCCCGCGCGGGGACCCAGCGGCTCCCCAAACGGTCCCTGGTGACCTCGCACAGGATCCCAGCGGCGCGCCAAACTGTCCCTGGCACCTCACCAGTGTGCGCACGGAGCCCAGCGACCCCACGTGGGGTACCAGCGACTCGCCAAACGGTCCCTGGTCCCTCCCCAGCACGTGCACGTGTCCCAGCAACCCCGCGCAGAATCCCAGTGGCTCGCCAAATGGTCCCTGATACCTCACCAGCACGTGCATGGGCCCCAGCAATCCCACATGGGGAGCCAGCAGCTCTCCAAACGGTTACTGGCCCATCTCCAGCATACGCAAGTGCCCCAGTAACCCCGCGCGGGGTCCCAGTGGCTAGTCAAAAGGAACCTGGCAGCTCCCCAGAAAGGTTACGCCCCATTGCCTCGCCAAAAGGTCCCTGTCACCTCCGCAGGATGCGCACGGTCCCCAGCGACCCTGCGCGGGGACCCAGCGCCTCCCCAAACGGTCCCTGCTGACCTCGCGCAGGATCCCTGCGGCTCGCCAAACGGTACCTGACACCTCCCCAGGACACGTACGGGCCGCTGCGACCCTGCGCGTGGTACCAGCGACTTGCCAAAAGGTCCCTGGCACCTCCCCAGCGTGCGCTTGGGGCCCATCAACCCCGCGCAGGGTCCCAGGAGCTTACCAAATGGTCCATGGCGCCTCCCCAGCACGCGTCTGGGCCCCAGCAACCCCGCACAGGGTCCCAGCTGCTCGCCAAACGGTCCTTGGCACCTCACCAGTGTGCGCACAGGCCCTATCAACCCCGCGCAGGGTCCCAGTAGCTTACCAAATGGTCCATGGCCCCTCCCCAGCACGGCCCTGGGCCCCAGCGACCTCGCGGAGGGTCCCAGCGGCTCGCCAAACGGTCCATGACGCCTCCCAAGCACCCCCCTGGCCCCAGCAACCCCGCGCAGGGTCCCAGTGGTTCACCAACTGGTCCCTGACACCTCCCCAGCGCGCGGATGGATCCCAGCGACCCAACGTGGGGTCCCAGGGGCTCGCAAAATGGTCCCTGGCATCTCCCGCGCACGCGTACGGGCCCCAGCGACTTCTTGCAGGGTCCCAGCGGCTCGCCAAACAGTCCCTGGCACCCCAGCAGCGTGCGCACGGGCCCTATCAACCCCGCGCGGGGTCCCAGTAGCTTGCCAAATGGACCATGGCACCTCCCCAGCACGTGTACGGGCCCCAGCGGCTCGCCAAATGGTCCCTGTCGCCTCCCCAGGATGCGCACAGGCCCCAGCGACCTCAAGTGGGGTCCCAGCAGCTCGCCAAACGGTCACTGATGCCTCCCCAGAATGGGCACGGGCCCTAGCGACCCTGGGCAAGCCAGCGGCTCGCCAAGCAGTCCCTGGCACCTCTCCAGTGCACGCACGGGGACTGGCGACCCCGCGCTTGATCCCTGCGGCTCGCCAAATGGTACCTTGCAACTCCCCAGGACACGTACGGGCTGCAGAGGCTCGCCAAACAGTCCCTGTCACCTTCCCAGCATGCGCACGGGCCCCAGCGACCCCAAGTGGGGTCCCAGCGGCTCTCCAAATGGTCCCTGACGCCTACCCAGCATGGGCACGGGCCCCAGCGACCCTGCGCAAGGTCCCAGCGGCTCGCCAAATGGTCCCTGGCACCTCCCCAGCATGCGCACGGGCCCCAGCAACTCGTGCAGTGTCCCAGTGTCTCGCCAAACGGTCCCTGTCACCTCACCAGCGCACGCATGGCCACAGCGCCCCCGCGCGGGGTCCCAGCGGCTTGCCAAACAAGACATGGCACATCTCCAACGCAAGCACGGACCCCAGCGACCCCGCGCGGGGTCCTAGAGGCTCGCCAAACGGTCCATGACGTCTCCCCAGCACGGGCACGGGCCCCAGCGACCCCGTGTGGGGTCCCAGAGGCTCGCCAAATGGTCCCTGGCACCTCCCAAGCACACGCACAGGCCCAAGCGCCCCAGCGTGGGATCCCAGCGGCTCGCCAAATGCTACCTGGCACCTCCCCAGCACACGTCACGGGCCCCGTGCCCCAGTGCGGGTCCCAGTGGCTCATCAAAAGTCCCTGGCACCTCCTCAGCACCTGTACGAGCTACAGCAGTTTACCATACGGTCCCTGTCGCCTCCCTAGCATGTGCACGGGCCTCAGCGACCCAGCGCGGGGTCCCAGTGGGTCGCCATACAGGACCTGGTTCCTCTCCAGCTAGCACGTGTAAGAGCCCCAGCTGGGTCCCAGCAGCTCGCCAAACGTTCCCTGACACCTACTTAGCACGGGCACGGGCCCCAGTGACCCTGCGCAAGGTCCCAGCGGCTCGCCAAATGATCCCTGGCACCTCCCCAGAACGCGTACGGGCGCCATAGACTTTGCGCAGGGTCTCAGCAGCTCACTAACGGTCTCTGGCGCCTCCCCAGTGTGTGCACGGGCCCTGGCAACCCCGCACGGGGTTCCAGCACCTGGCTAAACGGTCCCTGGCACCTCCCCAGTATGCACATGGGCCCCAGCGACTCGTGCAGAGTCCCAGTGGCGCGCCAAATGGTCCCTGGCACCTCACCAGCACACGCACAGTGCCCCAATGCGTGGTCCCAGCGCCTCGCCAAACAGGACCTGGCACATCTTCAGCGCAAGCACGGACCCCAGCGACCCAGCGCGGGGTCCTAAAGGCTCGCCAAACGGTTCCTGGCACCTCTCCAGCACGCGCACGTGCCCCAACAACCCCGAGTGGGTTCCCAGCGGCTCACCAAACGGTCCCTGGCGCCTCCACAGCACGCGCACAGGCCACAGCGACCCTGCGCGGGGTACCAGCCACTCGTCAAACTGTCCATGACGCCTCCCCAGCACACGCACGGCCACAGCGCCCCAGCGCGGGGTCCCAGCGGCTCGCCAAACAGGACCTGGCACATCTCCAGCGCAAGCACGGACAACAGCGCCCCAGCGTGAGGGTCCTAGCGGCTCGCCAAACGGTTCCTGGCACCTCTGCAGCACGTGCACGTGCCCCAGCAACCCCGGGCAGGGTCCCAAAGGCTAGCCAAATGCTCCCTGGCACCTCCCCAGCACACGCACGGGCCCCAGCAACCCCGCGCGGGGTCCCAGTGGCTTGCCTAAAGGTCCCTAAAACCTCCCCAGGATGCGTACGGGCCACAGCGGCTCACCAAACGGTCCCTGTCGCGTCCCCAGGATGAGCACAGGCCCCAGCGACCTCAAGCGGGGTCCCAGCAGCTCGCCAAACGGTCCCTGATGCCTCCCCAGAATGGGCACTTACCCCAGTGACCCTGGGGAAGCCAGCAGCTCACCAAACAGTCCCTGGCACCTCTCCAGTTCGAGCACGGAGACTGGCGACCCCGCGCTTGATCCCTGCGGCTCGCCAATGGTACCTTGCATCTACCCAGGACATGTACGGGCTGCAGCGGCTCGCCAAACAGTCCCTGTCGCCTTCCCAGTACGCGCACGGGCCCCAGCAACCCTAAGTGGGGTCCCAGCGGCTCTCCAAATGGTCCCTGATGCCTACCCAGCACGGGCATGGGCCCCAGTGACCCTGCGCAAGGTCCCAGCAGCTCACCAAATGGTCCCTGGCATCTGCCCAGAATGCTTACGGGTGCCATAGACTTCGCTCTGGGTCTCAGCAGCTCGCTAAACAGTCCCTGTCGTCTACCCAGCATGCGCATGGGACCCGGCGACCCTGCGTGGCTTCCCAGCGGCTCGCCAAATGGTCCCTGGCATCTCCCCAGCACACACACGTGCCCCAGCGACTTGATTAGGGTCCCAGCTGCTTGCCAAACGATCCCTGTCACCTCCCGAGCATGCGCACGGAACCCAGCGACTCGAGCAGGGACCCAGAGGCTCGCCAAACGGTCCCTGGCATCTCCCCAGCACAAGCACGGGCCACAGCTCCACAGCGCGGGGTACCAGCGACTCGCCAAACGGTCCCTGCACCTCCCTAGCACAAGCACGGGCCACAGCGCCCCAGGGCAGGGTCCCAGCGGCTCGCCAAACAGGGCCTGGAACCTCTCCAGCGCAAGCACAGGCCCCAGCGTGGTGTACCAACGGCTTGCCAAACTGTCCCTGGCACCTCTCTAGCGCGCACGTGACCAAGCAACCCCGGGCGGGGTCCCAAAGGCTAGCCAAATGTTCCCTGGCACCTCCCCAGCATGTACACGGGCCCCATCCACCCCGCGCATGGTCCCAGTGGTTCACCAAATTGTCCCTGGCACCTCCCCAGAGAGCGCATGGGGCCCAGCGACCCCGCGCGGGGTCCTAGGGGCTCGCCAAATGGTACATGACGCCTTCCCAAAACATGCATAGGCCCCAGCGAACCCGTGCAGGGTCCCAGTGGTTCACCAAATGGTCCCTGGTACCTCCCCAGTGCGCACATGGGGCCCAGCGACCACGCGCAGGGTCCCAGGGGCCCGCCAAATGGTTCCTGGCATCTCCCCTGCACGTGTATGGGCCCCAGCGACTTCCCACAGGGTCCCAGCGGCTCGCCAAATGGTCCCTGGTGCCTACCCAGCACACACACGGGCCCCAGAGACTTGAGCAGAGTCCCAGCGGCTCGCCAAATGGTCCCTGGCATCTGTTCAGCGCACGCACGGGACACAGTGCCCCAGTGCGGGGTGCCAGCGGCTCGCAAAACAGGACCTGGAACCTCTCCAGCGCAAGCACGGGGCCCAGCGCCCCAGTGCGGGGTCCCAGCGGCCCACCAAATGGTCCCTGGCGCCTCCCCAGCACGCTCACGTGCCGCATCGAACCCGTCTGGGGTACCAGTAACTCGGCAAATGGTCCCTGTCAACTCCCTAGCACACTCATGGGCCGCAGCGACCCCGCCCGGGGTACCATCAACTCGCCAAATGGTCCCTGGCAACGCCCCAGCAAGCGCATGTGCCGCAGCGAACCCGTCCGGGGTACCAGCAACTAGGCAAATGGTCCCTGGCAACTCCCTAGCACGCGCACAGGCCCTAACAACAATGCGCAGGGTCCCAGCGGCTCGCCAAATGGTCCCTAGCACCTCCCCAGCGCGCATGGGGCCCAGCGACCACGCGACGGGTACCAGGGGCTCGCCAAGTGGTCTCTGGCACCTCCCCAGCACGAGCACGGGCCCGAGCAACCGTGTGCGGCGTCCCAGTGGCTTGCCAAATGGTCCCTTGGACCTCCCCATCTCACGTATGGGTCCCTGAGGTTCGCCAAATGGTCCCTGGCACATCCGCAGCACGCGAATGAGACCCAGCGACCACAAGCGGGGTCCAAGTGGGTCTCCAAACGGTCCGTGTCGCCTCCCCAGCGCGCACGGGCCCCAGCAACCACACACAGGATCCCAGCGGCTCGCCAAATGGTCCCTGGCAGCTCTCCAGCGCACGCACAGGGCCCAGCGACTTCGCACGGGGTCCCAGCAGCTCGGCAAACCATCCCTGGCATCTCCCGAGAGCGCGCACGGGCCCAGCGGCTTGACAAAGAGGTCCCTGGAACCTCCTCTGCTAGCGCACGAGGTCCCAGCGGCTCGCCAAAAGGTAACGGATACCTCCACAGCAAGCGCACGGGCCCCAATGACCCTGCGCTGGGTCCCAGCAGCTCGCCAAGCGGTCCCTCGCATCTCCTCAGCACGCCGCGACGGTACCCAGCAAACCCGCGCGGTTTCCCAGCGGCTCGCCAAAGGGTACCTGGCATCTACCCAGCGGGCGCATGGGCCCCAGCGACACCACGCGAGGTACTAGCGGCTAGCAAAATGGTCCCTTGCACCTTCCCAGCACGTGCACGGAACCCAGCTACTTCCCGTAGTGTCCCAGCGGCTCGCCAAACGGTCCCTGGCATCTCCTCAGAGCGCCCATGGGCCCCAGCAACCCCGCGTGTGGATTCAGCGGCTCGCAAACGGTCCCTGGCATCTCCCCAGCGCGCTCACGGGCCCCAGCGACCCCGCACAGGGTCCCAGCGGCTTGACAAAAGGTCCCTGTCTCCTCCGCAGCGCGAGCACGGGGCCCAGGAACCCCGCATGGGGTACCAGCGGCTCGCAAAATGGTCCCTGGCATTTCCCCAGCGTGCTCACGGGCCCCAGAGACCCCGCGCGGGGTCCCAGCGGCTCGTCAAATAGTCCGTGCGTGCGTGCAAGGGACCATTGTGAAAGCCACCGGTGCCCAGCGTGGTGTTGCTGGGCCCCATGTGTGCGATAGGGAGGTGCCAGGAATTGTTTGGCGAGCCGCTGGGACCCCGTGCGGGGTCGCTGGGCCATGTGCGCGCGCTGAGGAGGTTCCAGGGACCTTTTGGCGAGCCTCTGGGACCCCGTGGGGTCGCTGGGGACCGTGGCGATGCTGGGTAGGTGCCAGGGAGCATTTGGAGAGCCGATGGGATCCGTGCGGGTTCGCTGTGCCCGCGGCGCGTGATAGTGATGTGCTATGCACCATTTGGCGAGCCGCTGGGACCCTGCATGGAGTCGCTGGGGACCGTACATTCTCTGCAGAGGCGCCAGGGACCGTTTGGCGAGCCGCTGGAACCCAGCTGGGTCGCTGGGCCGTATCGCGATATGGTCTCCAAATGGTCCCTAGCACCTCCCCAGCGCGCATGGGGCCCAGCGACCCGCACGGGGTCCCAGGGGCTCGCAAAGGGTCCCTGGCATCTCCACCGCGACGCGATACGGGCCCTAGCGACTTCGCGCAGGGTCCCAGCAGCTCGCTAAACGGTCCCTGTCGCCTCCCGAGCGAGCGCACGGGCCCCAGCTACCCTGCGTGGGGTCCCAGCGGCTCGCCAAACGGTCCCTGGCACCACCCTAGCACGCGCACAGGCCGCAGCGACCCCGCCCGGGGTACCATCAACTCGCCAAATGGTCCCTGGCAACGCCCCAGCAAGCGCATGTGCCACAGCGAACCCGTCCGGGGTACCAGCAACTAGGCAAATGGTCCCTGGCAACTCCCTAGCACGCGCACAGGCCCTAACAACAATGCGCAGGGTCCCAGCGGCTCGCCAAATGGTCCCTAGCACCTCCCCAGCGCGCATGGGGCCCAGCGACCACGCACGGGGTACCAGGGGCTCGCCAAGTGGTCTCTGGCACCTCCCCAGCACGAGCACGGGCCCGAGCAACCGTGTGCGGCGTCCCAGTGGCTTGCCAAATGGTCCCTTGGACCTCCCCATCTCACGTATGGGTCCCTGAGGTTCGCCAAATGGTCCCTGGCACATCCGCAGCACGCGAATGAGACCCAGCGACCACAAGCGGGGTCCAAGTGGGTCTCCAAACGGTCCGTGTCGCCTCCCCAGCGCACGGGCCCCAGCAACCACACACAGGATCCCAGCGGCTCGCCAAATGGTCCCTGGCAGCTCTCCAGCGCCGCGACGGGCCCAGCGACTTCGCGACGGGTCCCAGCAGCTCGGCAAACCATCCCTGGCATCTCCCGAGGCGCGACGGGCCCAGCGGCTTGACAAAGAGGTCCCTGGAACCTCCTCTGCTAGCGACGAGGTCCCAGCGGCTCGCCAAAAGGTAACGGATACCTCCACAGCAAGCGCACGGGCCCCAATGACCCTGCGCTGGGTCCCAGCAGCTCGCCAAGCGGTCCCTCGCATCTCCTCAGCACGCGCGACGGTACCCAGCAAACCCGCGGTTTCCCAGCTGCTCGCCAAAGGGTACCTGGCATCTACCCAGCGGGCGATGGGCCCCAGCGACACCACGCGAGGTACTAGCGGCTAGCAAAATGGTCCCTTGCACCTTCCCAGCATCGCACGGAACCCAGCTACTTCCCGTAGTGTCCCAGCTGCTCGCCAAACGGTCCCTGGCATCTCCTCAGAGCCCATGGGCCCCAGCAACCCCGCTGTGGATTCAGCTGCTCGCAAACGGTCCCTGGCATCTCCCCAGCGGCCACGGGCCCCAGCGACCCCGCACAGGGTCCCAGCGGCTTGACAAAAGGTCCCTGGAACATCCTCAGCGACGACGGGCCCAGCGACCCCGCACGGGAGCCCAGCTGCTCGCCAAACGGTCCCTGTCTCCTCCAGCGCGAAAGCACGGGCCCAGGAACCCCGCATGGGGTACCAGTGGCTCGCAAAATGGTCCCTGGCATTTCCCCAGCGTGCTCACGGGCCCCAGAGACCCCGCGCGGGGTCCCAGCGGCTCGTCAAATGGTCCGTGCGTGCGTGCAAGGGACCATTGTGAAAGCCACCGGTGCCCAGAGTGGTGTTGCTGGGCCCCATGTGTGCGATAGGGAGGTGCCAGGAATTGTTTGGCGAGCCGCTGGGACCCCGTGCGGGGTCGCTGGGCCATGTGCGCGCGCTGAGGAGGTTCCAGGGACCTTTTGGCGAGCCTCTGGGACCCCGTGTGGGGTCGCTGGGGACCGTGCGATGCTGGGTAGGTGCCAGGGAGCATTTGGAGAGCCGATGGGATCCGGTGCGGGTTCGCTGTGCCCCGTGCGCGTGATAGTGATGTGCTATGCACCATTTGGCGAGCCGCTGGGACCCTGCATGGAGTCGCTGGGGACCGTACATTCTCTGCAGAGGCGCCAGGGACCGTTTGGCGAGCCGCTGGAACCCCGCGCGGGGTCGCTGGGCGTCGTATGCGCGATATGGTCTCCAAATGGTCCCTAGCACCTCCCCAGCGCGCATGGGGCCCAGCGACCCCGCACGGGGTCCCAGGGGCTCGCAAAGGGGTCCCTGGCATCTCCACCGCACGCATACGGGCCCTAGCGACTTCGCGCAGGGTCCCAGCAGCTCGCTAAACGGTCCCTGTCGCCTCCCGAAGCGGCGCCGACGGGCCCCAGCTACCCTGCGTGGGGTCCCAGCGCTCGCCAAACGGTCCCTGGCACCACCCTAGCACGCCGCGACAGGCCGCAGCGACCCCGCCCGGGTACCATCAACTCGCCAAATGGTCCCTGGCAACGCCCAGCAAGCGCATGTGCCGCAGCGAACCCGTCCGGGGTACCAGCAACTAGGCAAATGGTCCCTGGCAACTCCCTAGCACGCGCACAGGCCCTAACAACAATGCGCAGGGTCCCAGCGGCTCGCCAAATGGTCCCTAGCACCTCCCCAGCACGCATGGGGCCCAGCGACCACGCACGGGGTACCAGGGGCTCGCCAAGTGGTCTCTGGCACCTCCCCAGCACGAGCACGGGCCCGAGCAACCGTGTGCGGCGTCCCAGTGGCTTGCCAAATGGTCCCTTGGACCTCCCCATCTCACGTATGGGTCCCTGAGGTTCGCCAAATGGTCCCTGGCACATCCGCAGCACGCGAATGAGACCCAGCGACCACAAGCGGGTCCAAGTGGGTCTCCAAACGGTCCGTGTCGCCTCCCCAGCGCACGGGCCCCAGCAACCACACACAGGATCCCAGCGGCTCGCCAAATGGTCCCTGGCAGCTCTCCAGCGCACGCACGGGGCCCAGCGACTTCGCACGGGGTCCCAGCAGCTCGGCAAACCATCCCTGGCATCTCCCGAGAGCGCGCACGGGCCCAGCGGCTTGACAAAGAGGTCCCTGGAACCTCCTCTGCTAGCGCACGAGGTCCCAGCGGCTCGCCAAAAGGTAACGGATACCTCCACAGCAAGCGCACGGGCCCCAATGACCCTGCGCGGGGTCCCAGCAGCTCGCCAAGCGGTCCCTCGCATCTCCTCAGCACGCGCACGGTACCCAGCAAACCCGCGCGGTTTCCCAGCGGCTCGCCAAAGGGTACCTGGCATCTACCCAGCGGGCGCATGGGCCCCAGCGACACCACGCGAGGTACTAGCGGCTAGCAAAATGGTCCCTTGCACCTTCCCAGCACGTGCACGGAACCCAGCTACTTCCCGTAGTGTCCCAGCTGCTCGCCAAACGGTCCCTGGCATCTCCTCAGAGCCCATGGGCCCCAGCAACCCCGCGTGTGGATTCAGCGGCTCGCAAACGGTCCCTGGCATCTCCCCAGCACGCTCACGGGCCCCAGCAACCCCGCACAGGGTCCCAGCGGCTTGACAAAAGGTCCCTGGAACATCCTCAGCGCACGCACGGGGCCCAGCGACCCCGCACGGGAGCCCAGCGGTTTGCCAAACGGTCCCTGTCTCCTCCGCAGCGCGAGCACGGGGCCCAGGAACCCCGCATGGGGTACCAGCGGCTCGCAAAATGGTCCCTGGCATCTCCCCAGCGTGCTCACGGGCCCCAGAGACCCCGCGCGGGGTCCCAGCGGCTCGTCAAATGGTCCGTCGCGCGCTGGGGAGGTGCAAGGGACCATTGTGAAAGCCACCGGTGCCCAGAGTGGTGTTGCTGGGCCCCATGTGTGCGATAGGGAGGCGCCAGGAATTGTTTGGCGAGCCGCTGGGACCCGCGCGGGGTCGCTGGGCCATGTGCGCGCTGAGGAGGTTCCAGGGACCTTTTGGCGAGCCTCTGGGACCCCGTGTGGGGTCGCTGGGGACCGTGCGATGCTGGGTAGGTGCCAGGGAGCATTTGGAGAGCCGATGGGATCCGGTACGGGTTCGCTGTGCCCCGTGCGCGTGATAGTGATGTTCTATGCACCATTTGGCGAGCCGCTGGGACCCTGCATGGAGTCGCTGGGGACCGTACATTCTCTGCAGAGGCGCCAGGGACCGTTTGGCGAGCCGCTGGAACCCCGCGCGGGGTCGCTGGGCGTCGTATGCGCGATATGGTCTCCAAATGGTCCCTAGCACCTCCCCAGCGCGCATGGGGCCCAGCGACCCCGCACGGGGTCCCAGGGGCTCGCAAAGGGGTCCCTGGCATCTCCACCGCACGCATACGGGCCCTAGTGACTTCGCGCAGGGTCCCAGCAGCTCGCTAAACGGTCCCTGTCGCCTCCCGAGCGAGCGCACGGGCCCCAGCTACCCTGCGTGGGGTCCCAGCGGCTCGCCAAACGGTCCCTGGCACCTCCCTAGCACGCGCACAGGCCGCAGCGACCCCGCCCGGGGTACCATCAACTCGCCAAATGGTCCCTGGCAACGCCCCAGCAAGCGCATGTGCCGCAGCGAACCCGTCCGGGGTACCAGCAACTAGGCAAATGGTCCCTGGCAACTCCCTAGCACGCGCACAGGCCCTAACAACAATGCGCAGGGTCCCAGCGGCTCGCCAAATGGTCCCTAGCACCTCCCCAGCGCGCATGGGGCCCAGCAACCCCGCACGGGGTACCAGGGGCTCGCCAAGTGGTCTCTGGCACCTCCCCAGCACGAGCACGGGCCCGAGCAACCGTGTGCGGCGTCCCAGTGGCTTGCCAAATGGTCCCTTGGACCTCCCCATCTCACGTATGGGTCCCTGAGGTTCGCCAAATGGTCCCTGGCACATCCGCAGCACGCGAATGAGACCCAGCGACCACAAGCGGGGTCCAAGTGGGTCTCCAAACGGTCCGTGTCGCCTCCCAGCGCGACGGGCCCCAGCAACCACACACAGGATCCCAGCGGCTCGCCAAATGGTCCCTGGCAGCTCTCCAGCGCCGCGACGGGCCCAGCGACTTCGCAGCGGGGTCCCAGCAGCTCGGCAAACCGTCCCTGGCATCTCCCGAGAGCGCGACGGGCCCAGCGGCTTGACAAAGAGGTCCCTGGAACCTCCTCTGCTAGCGCGACGAGGTCCCAGCGCTCGCCAAAGGTAACGGATACCTCCACAGCAAGCGCACGGGCCCCAATGACCCTGCGCGGGGTCCCAGCAGCTCGCCAAGCGGTCCCTCGCATCTCCTCAGCACGAGCACGGTACCCAGCAAACCCGCGCGGTTTCCCAGCGGCTCGCCAAAGGGTACCTGGCATCTACCCAGCGGGCGCATGGGCCCCAGCGACACCACGCGAGGTACTAGCGGCTAGCAAAATGGTCCCTTGCACCTTCCCAGCACGTGCACGGAACCCAGCTACTTCCCGTAGTGTCCCAGCGGCTCGCCAAAAGGTCCCTGGCATCTCCTCAGAGCGCCCATGGGCCCCAGCAACCCCGCGCGTGGATTCAGCGGCTCGCAAACGGTCCCTGGCATCTCCCCAGCGCGCTCACGGGCCCCAGCAACCCCGCACAGGGTCCCAGCGGCTTGACAAAAGGTCCCTGGAACATCCTCAGCGCACGCACGAGGCCCAGCGACCCTGCACGGGAGCCCAGCGGCTCGCCAAACGGTCCCTGTCTCCTCCGCAGCGCGAGCACGGGGCCCAGGAACCCCGCATGGGGTACCAGCGGCTCGCAAAATGGTCCCTGGCATCTCCCCAGCGTGCTCACGGGCCCCAGAGACCCCGCGCGGGGTCCCAGCGGCTCGTCAAATGGTCCGTGCGTGCACTGGGGAGGTGCAAGGGACCATTGTGAAAGCCACCGGTGCCCAGAGTGGTGTTGCTGGGCCCCATGTGTGCGATAGGGAGGCGCCAGGAATTGTTTGGCGAGCCGCTGGGACCCCGTGCGGGGTCGCTGGGCCATGTGCGCGCGCTGAGGAGGTTCCAGGGACCTTTTGGCGAGCCTCTGGGACCCCGTGTGGGGTCGCTGGGGACCGTCGCGATGCTGGGTAGGTGCCAGGGAGCATTTGGAGAGCCGATGGGATCCGTGCGGGTTCGCTGTGCCCGTGCGGCGTGATAGTGATGTGCTATGCACCATTTGGCGAGCCGCTGGGACCCTGCATGGAGTCGCTGGGGACCGTACATTCTCTGCGGAGGCGCCAGGGACCGTTTGGCGAGCCGCTGGAACCCCGCGCGGGGTCGCTGGGCGTCGTGTGCGCGATATGTAGGTGCTTTGAACTATTTTGCGAGCCGCTAGGACCCCACGCGGGGTTGCTGGGTCCCCGTGTGTGAGCTGCGGAGGAGACAGGGACCGTTTGGCGAGCCGCTGGATCTCCGTGCAGTGTCGCTGGTGCCCGTGCATGCTGGGCAGGTGCAAGAGACCGTTTCACGAGCCGCTGGTACCCCGCGCGGACTCGCTGGGCCCTGTGCGAGCGATAGGTGAGATGCCTGGGACTGTTTAGCGAGCCGCTAGGACCACTCGCGGGGTCGCTGGGGCCTGTGCGTGCGATAGGGAGGTGCTATGGATCATTTCGCGAGCGGCTGGGACCCCGCATGGGGTCGCTGGGTCCCGTGCCTGCTGGGGAGATTCCAGGTATCATTTGGCGAGCTGCTGGGACACCAGGGGGGTTGCTGGGGCCAGTGCACGTGCTGGGGAGGTGCCAGAGACCATTGGGCTATCCGCTGGGGCCCTGCACGGGGTTGCTGGGGCCTGTGTACGTGCTATGAATGCAACAGGGGCGGTTTGGCGAACTGCTGGGACACCAGGGGGGCCGCTGGGGCCCATGCACATTGGGGAGGCGCCAAGGACCGTTTTGGGAGCTGCTGGGACCCCTCGCGGGGTCGCTGGTGCCCATGCGCGCGCTGGAGAGTTGCCAGGGACCATTTGGCGAGCCACTGGGACCACGCGCAGGGTCACTGGGCCCCGTACACACGCTATGGAGGTGCCAGGGACCATTTGGCGAGTCGCTGGGAACCCGCACGGAGTCGCTGGGGCTGTGCGCGTGCTGGAGAGGAGCCAGGGACAGTTTGGCGAGCTGCTAGGACCCCGTGCGAAGTCGCTGTGGCGCGTACGCGCGCTGGACAATTGTCAGGGACCGTTTGGTGATTCGCTGGGTCTTCGCGCTGGGGAGGCACCAGTGACCGTTTGGCGAGCAGCTAGGACCCCGCACGGGGTTGCTGGACTCCGTGAGCACACTGGTGAGTTGCCAGGGACCATTTTGCGAGACCCTGGGGCCCGTACACATTCTGGGGAAGTGGCAGGAACCATTTGGCGAGCCACAGGGACCCCGCACCGATTCGCTGGGGCACGTGCGCGCAATCGTGTGGTGCCAGGGACCATTTGGCGAGACACTGGGACCCTGCGCAGTGTCGCTGGGGCCTGTTCATGCGCTTTGGAGGCGTCAGGATCTATTTGTCGAGCCACTGTGGCCCGTGCACATGCTGGGGACTAGCCAGGGACCATTTGGCAAGCCACTGGGAAGCCGCGCGGGGTCGCTGGGGCCCGTGCACTCGCTGGGGAGGCGCCAGGAACCATTTGGTGTGCCGCTGGGAACCAGCACGGGGTCGCTGGGGCCCATGGGCGTGCTGGGGAGGCGACAGAGACCATTTGGTGAGCTGTTTGGACCCCGTGCAGGGTCGCTGGGGCCCGTGCATGTGCTGGGGAGGCAACAGGAACCGTTTGGCGAGCCGCTGGACCCGACCCCGCGCTGGGGCACTGGGGCCTGTGCACGTGCTGGTGAGGTGCCAGGGACCATTTGGCGAGCCACTGGGATGCTGTACGGGGTTGCTGGGACCCGTGCACGTGCTGGGGAGGGGCCAGGGATCATTTGGCGAGTCGCTGGTACCCCGCGTGGGGTCGCTGAGCCCCGTGCACACGCTATGGAGGTGCCAGGGACCATTTGGCGAGTCGCTGGGACCCCGCGTGGGGTCGCTGGGCTCCGTGCGCACACTGGTGAGGTGCCAAGGATAGTTTGGAGAACCGCTGGGATCCTGCGCGAGGTCACCAGGGACCGTTTGGGGAGCCGCTGGGTCCCCACGCGGGGTCGCAGTGGCCCGTGCGCATCCAGCGGAGGTGACAGAGACCTTTTGGCGAGCCGCTGAGACTCCGTGCTGGGGCGCTGGGGCCTGTGCGCGCTGGGGATGCGTCAGGGAACGTTTGGCGAGCCACTGGGACCCCGCAAGTGGTCGCTGGGCTCCGTGCGCGCACTGATGAGGTGCCAGGGACTGTTTGGCAAGTTGCTTGGACCCTGCGCTCGCTGGGGAGTTGCCAGGGACCATTTTGCGAGCCACTGGGACCCCGCACGAGGTTGCTGGGGCACGTGCGCACGCTGGAGATGTGCCAAGGACCGCTTGGTGAGCCACTGGGACCCAGCACGGGGTTCATGGGCTCTGTGCGGGCACTGGTGAGGTGCCAGGAACCGTTTGGCGAACCACTGCGACCCTGCGCTCGCTGGGGAGGTGCCAGGGACCATTTTGTGAGCCACTGGGACCTGTACGCTTGCTGGGGAGGTGGTAGGGACTATTTGGCGAGCCACTAGGACCCCGCACAGGGTCGATGGGGCTCGTGTGCGCACTGGTGAAGTGCCAGGTACCGTTTGGGGGGGTTATGCGGGGTTGCTGGGGCCTGTATACATGCTGTGGAGGTGCCAGGGACCATTTGGTGAGCCGATGGGTCCCGTGCGTGCTGGGGAGGAGCCAGGGACTGTTTTGAGAGCCGCTGGGACCCCACGCGGGGTCGCTGGGGCTCAAGCGCGCGCTGGGGAGGTGCCAGGGACCATTTGGCGAGCTGCTGGGATCCCGCCCGGTGTCGCAGCGGCACGTGCGCATGCTGGGGAGGTGCCAGGGACCATTTGGGAGGCACTGGGGTCCCGCGCGGGGTTGCTGGGGCCCGTGCGCATGCTGGCGAGACGACAGGGACCATTTGGCGAGCCGCTGGGACCCGCGTGGGGTTCCTAGGGCCCGTGCGCGTGCTGGGGAGGCGCCAGGGACCATTTTGTGAGTCGCTGGTACCCCGTGCGGGGTCGCTGTGGCCTGTGCGCTTGCTGGGGAGGCGCCAGGGACCGCTTGGCGAGCAACTGGCACCCCTTCCGTGGTCGCAGGGCAGGTGCGCTTGCTGGGGAGGTGACAAGGACCGTTTGGCGAGTCGCTGTGCCCCGTACCCGTTCTGGGGAGGTGCCAGAGTCCATTTGGCAAGCCCCTGGGACCGCACGTGGGGTCGTTGGGGCCCGTGCGCTCAATGGGAATGTGCCAGGGACCGTTTGTCAATCCGCTGGGACCCCACGCAAGGTCTCTGGACCCCGTGCGTGCGCTGGTGAGGAGCCAGGGACCATTTGGCGAGCCGCTGGGATCCTGCGCGGGGTCGCTGTGGCCTGTGCGCATACTGAAGAGGCGCAAGGGAACGTTTGGCAAGTCTCTATGACACGCACGGGGTCGCTGGGGCAAGTGCGCATGCTGGGGAAGCGCCAGGGACCGTTTGGCGTGCCGCTGGGACCCCGTGCGTGGTCGCTGGTGCCCATGCGCGTCCTGGGGAGGCAACAGGGACCATTTGGTGAGCTGTTCTGACCCCGCGCGGGGTCACTGGGGCCTGTGCGCGTGCTGGGCAGGCGACAGGAACTGTTTGGCGAGCCACTGGACCCGACCGTTCACGTGCTGGTGAGGTGCCAGGGACCATTTGGCGAGCCACTGGGATTCTGCTGCTGGGTTGCTCGGACCCGTGCGCACACTGGTGAGGGCCAGGGACAGTTTGGCGAGCCGCTGGGATCCTGGGCGAGGTCACCATGGACTGTTTGGGGAGCCGCTGGGTCCCCACGCGGGGTCGCTGGGGCCTGTGCGCGTCCTGCGAAGGTTACAGGGACCTTTTGGCGAGCCGCTGGGGCCCATAACCGTTCTGAAGAGCTGCCAGGGTCCATTTGACCATTTGGGAGGCGCTGGGATCCCGCACGGGGTTGCTGGGGCCCGTGCGCGTGCTGACGAGACGACAGGGACTGTTTGGCGACCCGCTGTGACCCCGCATCGGGTTCCTGGGGCCCGTGCGCATGCTGGGGAGGGGCCAGGGACCCTTTTGTGAGCTGTTGGGACCACGCGCAGGGTCAATGGGGCCCGTGTCCGTGCTGGGGAGGCGACAGGAACCGTTTGGCGAGCCGCTGGACCCGACACCGCGCTGGGGCACTGGGGCCCGTGCACGTGCTGGTGAGGTACCAGGGACCATTTGGTGAGCCAGTGGGATTCTGCGTGGGGTTGCTCGGACCCGTGCGCGTGCTGGGGAGAGGCCAGGGACAGTTTGGCGAGTTGCTGGTACCCAGCGTGGGGTCGCTCTGCTGCTTGCGCACACTGGTGAGGTGCCAGGGACAGTTTGGTGAGCCGCTGGGATCCTGCGCGAGGTCACCAGGGACCGTTTGGGGAGATGATGTGTCCCGCGCGTGGTCACTGGGGCCCGTGCGCATCCTGCGGAGGCGACAGGGACCTTTTGGCGAGCAGCTGAGGCCCGTAACCGTTCTGGGGAGCTGCCAGGGTCCATTTGACCCTTTGGGAGGCGCTGGGATCCCGTGCGGGTTTGCTGGAGCCCGTGCGTGTGCTGGCGAGATGACAGGGACCGTTTGGCTAGCCGCTGTGACCCCGTGTGGGGTTCCTGGGGTGCGTGCGCATGCTGGGGAGGCGCCAGGGACCATTTTGTGGGTCGCTGGTACCCCGTGCGGGGTCGCTGTGGCCTGTGTGCATGCTGGGGAGGCTCCAGGGAACGTTTGGTAAGTCTCTAAGACCACGCACGGGGTCACTGGGGCAAGGGCACATGCTTGGGTGGCACCAGGGACCGTTTGGCGTACCGCTGCAACCCCGCACGGGGATGCTGGGGCCCATGTGAGTGCTGGGGAGGAGACAGGGACCACTTGGTGAGTTGTTGGGACCCCGCACATGGTCACTGGGGCCCGTGTGCATGCTGGGGAGGTGAAGGAACTGTTTGGCGAGCCGCTGGACCCGACCCTGCGCTGGGGCACTGGGGCCCATGCACGTGCTGGTGAGGTGCCAGGGACAGTTTGGCGAGTTGCTGGTACCCCGCGTGGGGTTGCTGTGCTGCTTGTGCACACTGGTGAGGTGCCAGGGACAGTTTGGCGCGCCGCTGGGATCCTGTGCGAGGTCACCAGGGACCGTTTGGGGAGCCGCTGGGACGGACCCTGTGCGGGGTCACTGGGCCCTGTGCGTGTGAAAGGTAGCTGCTATGGACCATTTGGAGAGCTGCTGGGACCCCGCACGGGGTCGCTGGGGACCGTGCGCATGCTGGGGAGGTGCCAGGGACCATTTGCTGATCCACTTGGACCCCGCTCGAAGTCACTGGGCCCCGTGCGCGTGCTTGGCAGATACTAGGGACCATATTGCGAGCTGCTGGGACCCCGAATGAAGACGCTTGGGACCGTGCATGCGATAGATAGGTGCTAGGCACCATTTGGCGAGCCGCTGAGACCCCGCGCGGGGTCGCTGGGGTCCGTGCGCATGCTGGGGAAATGCCAGGGATCGTTTGACGAGCCGCTGGGTCCCACGAGAAGTGGCTGGGTTCCGTGGGCATTCTGGGGATGTGCAAGGGACCATTTTGCGAGACGCTGGTACCCTGCGCGAAGTCGCTGGGGACTGTGCACACGATAGATAAGTGCAAGGGACCATTTGGCGAGCCACTGAGACCCCGCGCGGGATCGCTGGGGTCTGAAAGCGAGGTGGGGAGATGCCAGGGACCGTTTGGCGAGCCGCTGGGTCCCACGGGAAGTGGCTGGTGTCCGTGTGCATGCTGGGGATGTGCAAGGGACCATTTTGTGAGCCGCTGGTACCCTGCGCGTGTCGCTGGACCCAGTGTGCACGATAGGGAGGTGCCATGGACTGTTTGGCGAGGCACTGGGACCCGACGCGGGGTCGCTGGGGGTTGTGCACGCGCTGGGGAGGTGCAAGGGACCATTTGGCTAGCTGCTGGGACACTGCGTGGGATTGCTGGGGCCCGTGCGCGTGCTGGGGAGGTGCCAGGGACCATTTGGTGAATTGCTCGAACCCCGCACAGGGTAGCTGGGGCCCGTGCGTGCGCTGGGGAGGTGCTAGGGACCGTTTGCCGAAACACTTGGACATAGCACAAAGTCGCAGGACCCCGTACGTGCTGGGGATGTGCCAGAGACCATTTGGTGAGCAGCTGGGACCCTGCGCGGGGTCGCTGGGGTCAGTGAGCATACTGGGGGGGATGCAAGGGACCGTTTGGCGAGCCAGCTGGGGCGGACCCTGTGCGGGGTCTCTGGGCCCCGTGCGTGCGATAGGTAGCTGCTATGGACCATTTGGAGAGCTGCTGGGACCCACACACGGGGTCACTGGGGCCCGTGCACGTGCTGGGGAGTTGCCAGGAACCATCTGGCGAGCCGCTGGTGCACCTCATGGGGTCGCTGAGGCCCGTGCACATGCTCGGGAGGTGTCATGGATAATCTTGCGAGCTGCTGGGACCCCACACAGGGTCTCTGGGGCCGAAGCACACTCTGGGGTCGCTGTGGACCATGCAATGCTAGGGAGATGCCATGGACCATTTGGCGAGCCGTTGGAACCCTGCGTGAGGTCTCTGGGGCCCGTACGTGCTATCGGGAGGTGCCAGGAACTGTTTGCTGAGCCGCTGGGACTCCGTGTGAAGTCGCTGGGGACCGTGCACGTGATAGGTAGGTGCTAGTGGCACGTTTTAGCAATTGTTTTGTTGTATCCTCTCTATCTCCCCGTACTTCCTCTCTGCACCCAACACTCAACAACCAAACCCGAACAGTTGCCGGTTCTTATACTCTGGCCGAGGGGTTAACTAGTTGTTAATTATCTTATTACCCCTCGGCCACAGTCGGCACGCGTTTGGTAAGGATGCATGACTGTCAGCTAGTTAAATAATCAGTAGCTAATCAGTCATGCATCCTCACGAGGTTTTTAAATATAAATATAAAAAAACAATAACAAATCCTTGGGCGGTGCGGAGCAGGCATCCTTGGGCGGTGCGGAGCAGGCATCCTTGGGCGGTGCGGAGCAGGCATCCTTGGGCGATGCAGAGCAGGCATCCTTGGGCGATGCGGAGCAGGCATCCTTGGGCGATGCGAGGCAGGGCAGGAGCAGTTCTTCCCATGACGGTGGATGTGGAACGAGCAGGTATTCACCCTCTGCTGGTGGAGGTGGAAGGGGCAACCAGCCCTGGCGTTGGAGACGGAAGTGATGGCTCCTCTCCCTCTGGCGCTGGAGACGGCAGCGACTGCTCCTCTCCCTCTGACGCTGGAGACGGCAGCGACGGCTCCTCTCCCTCTGGCGCTGGAGACAGCAGCGAAGGCTCCTCTCCCTCTGGCGCTGGAGACGGCAGCGATGGCTCCTTTCCCTCTGGCGCTGGAGACGGCAGCGATGGCTCCTCTCCCTCTGGCGCTGAAGACGGCAGCGACGGCTCCTCTCCCTCTGGCGCTGGAGGCGGCAGCGGCGGCTCCTCTCCCTCTGGCGCTGGAGGCGGCAGCGGCGGCTCCTCTCCCTCTGGCGCTGGAGGCGGCAGCGACGGCTCCTCTCCCTCTGGCGCTGGAGACGGCAGCGACGGCTCCTCTCCCTCTGGCGCTGGAGATGGCAGCGACGGCTCCTCTCCCTCTGGCGCTGGAGATGGCAGCAATGGCTCCACTCCCTCTGGCGCTGGAAACAATGGCAAGGGCTCCTCTCCCTCTGGCGTTGGAGATGGCAGCGAAGGCTCCTCTCCCTCTGGCGCTGGAGACGGCAGCGATGGCTCCTTTCCCTCTGGCGCTGGAGACGGCAGCGATGGCTCCTCTCCCTCTGGCGCTGAAGACGGCAGCGACGGCTCCTCTCCCTCTGGCGCTGGAGACGGCAGCGACGGCTCCTCTCCCTCTGGCGCTGGAGACGGCAGCGACGGCTCCTCTCCCTCTGGCGCTGGAGACGGCAGCGACGGCTCCTCTCCCTCTGGCGCTGGAGACGGCAGCGACGGCTCCTCTCCCTCTGGCGCTGGAGATGGCAGCGACGGCTCCTCTCCCTCTGGCGCTGGAGATGGCAGCAATGGCTCCACTCCCTCTGGCGCTGGAAACAATGGCAAGGGCTCCTCTCCCTCTGGCGTTGGAGATGGCAGCGATGGCTCCTCTCCCTCTGGCACTGGAGAAGGCAACGATGACTCCTCTCCCTCTGGCGCTGGAAACAGCAACGGGGCCCCTCCCATATCTGCAGCCAGGTAGTTGAGCACCATGGCTGCAATGTCCTGGGAGGGATGCTGGGTGGTGTTTCTGTTCCCAGGCCTCCCAGCGCTCCCCATCTCTCGCCCACAGGAGGTTGATCACAGCAGGGAGGGCGACCATTATATCCCTCTCAGGCTCCGCCAGCCAGTTCCAGATCCCCTCAGAGGAGACAGGATTCTTCCGCCTCGGAGGATGCGGCTCCTCTCTCACCGTTGCTGGATGCTCAGGCTCCTTCCTCTCCTGCCATGGAGGGAGTTGGTCCGGTGCCACGTGCCCGACCTCACCAACCGTGAAGCACCACTCCTCACCCTTCAGGCAGGTGAGGCAGACGTCCAGCGTGGTAAGGACCCGCTGCTGTTGCTGCACCTCCTGCTGCTGTTGTTGCTGCTGCTGCTTTCTCCTCCGGCTACTTTTCCCCATTTTTTTTTTTTTTTTTTAAAAAACACAAAAAAATACTTTTTGAAAAAAACAAAAAACCTGTCCTTTTCCTTCCTGGTCCGACTGTTGGAGGTGTTGTTTTGTCCCATGCAGGACACCATATGTGGCAGTCTGGCTCGCAGTGGTGAGTGTGATGACGTCACGGACCAGGAAGTAACTGAAACCAAAACAATGGATGGGCGGGTGAAGCTGAGTGCAACGGCACTCAGCGTATTTATTACTAACCGCAACAAAAATAAAAGATTTAAACAAAACACAAAACAGAAACAAAAGGGCTCGAGGGCCAAATGAATAAACAGACAAACAAGTAAGTGGCGTGCTGGCTAAACCAGCACGTTTTAGCAATTGTTTTGTTGTATCCTCTCTATCTCCCCGTACTTCCTCTCTGCACCCAACACTCAACAACCAAACCCGGACAGCTGCCGGTTCTTATACTCTGGCCGAGGGGTTAACTAGTTGTTAATTATCTTATTACCCCTCTGCCACAGTCTGCACAGTCTTACCGTTTGGTAAGGATGCATGACTGTCAGCTAGTTAAATAATCAGTAGCTGATCAGTCATGCATCCTCACGAGGTTTTTAAATATAAATATAAAAAAACAATAACAAAAGACGCGGCGCTTTTAACTGCGCCGCAAACAAAACACAAATAATAATAAATAGGGGCGGGACACTCCGCCACACAGGGTCTATTTGGAGAGCTGCTGGCACCCCGCGCAGGGTCGCTGGAACCCGTGCGCATACTGGGGAGATACGAGAGACCATTTGGCGAGCCCCTGGCACCCACGCAGGATCACTGGGGCCCGTGTGCGCTGGGGAGGTGCCAGGGACTGTTTGGCGGGCCGCTGGGACCTACGGGAAGTGGCTGGGGTACGTGTGCACGCTGGGGATGTGTAAGGGACCATTTTGCGAGATGCTGGTACACCGCGCGGGGTCGCTAGGCCCCGTGGACGTGATGGGGAGGTGCCAGGGACTGTTTGGCGAGCCACTGGAACCCCACACAGGGTCGCTGGGCCCCGTGCGCCTTATATGTTGGTGCTAGGGATCATTTGGAGAGCCGCTGGGAACCCGCGCGGTGTCGTTGCGGACCGTGCGATGCTGCGGAGGTTCCAGGGTCCATTTTGCGAGATGATGGTACCCCGCTTAGGGTCGCTGGGCAACGTGCACGTGATGGGGAGGCACCAGGGACTGTTTGGCGAGCAGCTGCAACCCCGCGCGGTGTCACTGGGCCCCATCTGCGCGATAGGTAGGTGGTAGGGACCGTTTGGCAAGCTGCTGGAACCCCATGCAGGGTCGCTGGGGCCTGTGCTCATGCTGGGGAGGTGCCAGGGGCCAGTTGGCAATCTGCTGGGACCCCGCGCGGGGTTGCTGGGGCCTGTGCATGCTCTGTGGAGTTGACAGGGACCGTTTGGCGAGCTGCTGGGATCCCATGCAGGGTTGCTGGGGCCCGTGAGCGTACTGGGGAGATGCGTGGGACCATTTGGCGAGCCCCTGGCCCCCGCGTGGGGTCGCTGGGCCCGTGGGCGCTGGGGAGGTGCCACGGACCGTTTGCCGATCCACTTGGACCCTGCTCGAACTTGCTGGGCACCGTGTGCACGCTGGGGATGTGCAAGGGGCCATTTTCCGAGATGCTTGTACCCCGCGAGGGATCGCTGGGGCCAATGCACGCGCTGGGGATGTGCCAGGGACGATTTCCCAAGACGTTGGGACCCTGCGAGGGATCTCTGGGGTCCGTGCGCGCGCTGGGGAGATGCCAAGGACCGTTTGGCGAGCCGCTGGGTCCTACGGGAAGTGGCAGGAGTCCGTGTGCACGCTGGGGATGTGCAAGGGACCATTTTCCGAGACGCTGGTACCCCGCGCGGGGTCGCTGGGGCCCATGCGCGCAATAGGGAGGTGATGTGGACCATTTAGCGAGACGCTGGGACACCGTGCGGTGTCTCTGTGGCCCGTGCGCGATAGGCAGGTGCTAGGGACCATTTGGCAAGCCGCTGGTACACCGCGCGGGGTCGCTGGGCCCCGTGTGCGCGACAGGGAGGCGCCAGGGACTGTTTGCCGAGCTGCTGGGACCCCGCGCTGGATCGCTGGGGCCCGTGCGCGTACTGGGGAGATGCAAGAGACCGCTCGGCAAGAACATGGTCCCCGCGCTGGGTTTCTGGTTCCCATTCACTCACTGGGGAGATGCCAGGGACCATTTGGCGATCCGCTGGGACCCTTGGCGGGGTTGCTGGGGCCCGATGTGCAGCTGTGGAGGCACAGGTACCATTTGCCGAGCTGCTGGGACCCCGCGCTGGATCGCTGGGGCCCGTGCGCGTACTGGGGAGATGCAAGAGACCGCTCGGCAAGAACATGGTCCCCACGCTGGGTTGCTGGTAACCATGCACTCACTGGGGAGGTGCCAGGGACCATTTGACGAGCCGCTGGGACCCCGCTCAGGGTCGCTGGGCCCCTTGCGCGCTGCGGAGGTGCCAGCGACCATTTGGCGAGCCGCTTGGGCCCCGCTCAGGGTCGCTGGGCCCAGTTCCTGCGATAGGGAGGTGATATGGACCATTCGGCGAGCCGCTGGGATCCCGCGTGGGGACTCCGGGGCCCGTGCACATGCTGGGGATATGCAAGGGACCATTTTGCGAGACGCTGGTACCCCGCTCGGGGTCGCTGGGCCCCGTGTGCTCACCGGGGAGATGCCAGTTACCATTTGGCCAGCTCTGGCACACTTTGGGAAGTCGCTGGGGTCCGTGTGCGCGCTGGGGAGGTGCAAGGGACCATTTTGAAAGCCACTGGTGTCCAGCGCGTGGCTGCTGGTCTCCGATCGCGTCGCGAAAAGGAGGCTCCAGGGATTGTTTGGCGAGAAGCTGGGATCCCGCGCGGGGTCAATGGGGCCCGTGAGTGCGCTGGGGTGGCGACAAGGACCGTTTGGCGAGCCGCTGGGACACTGCGTGGGGTTGCTGGGGCCCGTGCACATGCTGGGGAAATGCCAGGGACCATTTGGCGAGTCGCTGGAACACCGTGCAGGGTTGCTGGGGCCCGTGCATGCACTGTGGAGGCGAGAGGGACTGTTTTTCCGAGCTGCTGAGACCCCGTGCGATGTCGCTGGGCCCTGTGCGCGTGTTGGGGAGGTGCCAGGGACCATTTGGCGAGCCGCTGGGTCCTACAGGAAGTGGCAGGAGTCCGTGTGCACGCTGGGGATGTGCAAGGGACCATTTTCCGAGACGCTGGTACCCCGCGCGGGGTCGCTGGGGCCCATGCGCGCAATAGGGAGGTGCTGTGGACCATTTGGCGAGACGCTGGGACACCGTGCGGTGTCTCTGTGGCCTGTGCGCGATAGGCAGGTGCTAGGGACCATTTGGCAAGCCCCTTGGACCCCGTGCATGGTCGCTGGGGCCCATGCGGGCTGGGGAGGTGCAAGGGACCATTTTGCAAGCCGCTGGTACACCGTGCGGGGTCGCTGGGCCCCGTGTGTGCGACAGGGAGGCGCCAGGGACTGTTTGACGAGGTGCTGGGACCCCGCACAGGGTCGCTGGGGCCTGTGCGCGTGCTGTGGAGGCACAGGTACCTTTTGCCGAGCTGCTGGGACCCCGCGCTGGATCGCTGGGGCCCGTGCGCGTACTGGGGAGATGCAAGAGACCGCTCGGCAAGAACATGGTCCCCACGCTGGGTTGCTGGTTCCCATGCACTCACTGGGGAGGTGCCAGCGACCATTTGACGAGCCGCTTGGACCCCGCTCAGGGTCGCTGGGCCCGGTTCCTGCGATAGGGAGGTGCTATGGACCATTCGGCGAGCCGCTGGGATCCCGCTTGGGGACTCTGGGGTCCGTGCGCATGCTGAGGATATGCAAGGGACCATTTTGCGAGACGCTGGTACCCCGCTCGGGGTCGCTGGGCCACGTGCACGCGATGGGGAGGCACCAGGGAGTGTTTGGCGAACCGCTGGAACCCTGCCCGTGGTCGCTGGGGCCTGTGCACATGATAGGGAGGTGCCAGGGACCATTGGGTGAGCCGCTGGGACCCCGCGCGGGGACACTGTGGCCTGTGCGCGTGCTGGGGATATGCAAGGGACCATTTTGCGAGCCGCTGGTACCCTGTGCGTGGTCTTTGGGCCCCGTGTGTGCGATAGGGAGGTGATATGGACCATTCGGCGGGCCGCTGGTACCCCGCGTGGGATCGCTGGGCCCCGTGCACACGATGGGGAGGTGCCAGGGACTGTTTCGCAAGCCGATGGAACCCCGCGTGGGTTGCTGGGCCCTATGCGTACGATAGTGAGATGCCAGGGACCGTTTGGCGACCCGCTGGAACACCACGCGGGGTCGCTGGGGCCAGTGCACTCTAGGAAGATGCAGGGACCATTTTGTGAACCGCTGGGACCCCTCGCAATGTCTCTGTGGTCCATGCACATGCTGGGGAGGTGCCAGGGACCATTTGGTGACCGCTGGGACCTCGCCTGGGGTTGCTGGGGCCTGGACAAGCAATAGGGAGGTGTTATGGACCATTTGGCGCGCCGCTGGGACCCCGCGTGGGGTTTGCTGCTGACCGTGCGATGCTGAGGAGGTGCCAGCGACCATTTTGGAGCCGCTGGCACCCCGCGTGGGGACTCTGGGACCGGTGCCGTTGGGACACTATGGGAAGTCGCTGGGGTCCGTGTCCCTCTGGGGATGTGCAAGGGACCATTTTGAAAGACACTGGTGTCCAGCGAGGTGTTGCTGGGCTCCGTGCGTGCGAAAGGGAGGCTCCAGGGATTGTTTGGCGAGCCACTGGGATCCCGCGCAGGGTCAATGGGGCCCGTGCGTGCGCTGGGGTGGCGACAGGGACATTTTGACGAGCTGCTGGGACACTGCGTGGGGTCGCTTGGCCCCGTGCGTGCACTGGGGAGGGGCCAGGGACCATTTGGCGAGGCCGCTGGTTCCTTACGCGAAGTTACTTGGGCCTGTGCATGCACTGTGGAGGTGACAGGGACCGTTTGGGGAGCTGCTGGGACCCCGCGTGGGGTTGCTGGGGCCAGTGCACATGCTGGGGTGGTGCCAGGGACCATTTGGCGAGTCGCTGGAACACCGCGCAGGGTTGCTGGGGCCCGTGCATGAAATGTGGAGGCGACAGGGACTGTTTTTCCGAGCTGCTGAGACCCCGTGCGAAGTCGCTGGGGCCCATGCGCTCGCTGGGCATGTGCCAGGGATCATTTGGCGAGCCGCTGGGACATCGCACGGGGTTGCTGGGGCCCGTGCGCGTGCTGAGGAGGTTCCAGGGACCTTTTTACGAGCTGCTGGGACCCCGCGCATGGTCGCTGGGGCAAGTGCTCCTGCTGGGGATGCGACAGGGACCGTTTAGCGAGCAGCTGGAACCCCACGCTGGGTCACTGGGGCCCGTGTGCACGCTGGGGAGGTGCCAGGAACCATTTGTTGAGCCACTGGGACTCTGCACAAAGTCGCTGGGACCCTTGCATGCGCTGCGGAGGTGCCAGAGACCGTTTGCCGAACCACTTGGATCCCGTGCGATGTCGTTGGGCCCTGTGCGCGTGCTGGGGAGGTGTCAGGGACCGTTTGCCGAGCCACTTGGACCACGCGCAAAGCCGCTAGGCCCTGTGCGCACTCTCGGAAATGCCAGGGACCATTTGGTGAGCTGCTGGGACCCTGCGCCGGGTCTCTGGGGCCCGTGCGCGCACTGGGGAGGTGCCAGGGACCATTTAGTGAGCCGCTGGGACCACGTGCTGGGTCGCTGGGCCCCGTGTGCTCACTGGGGAGATGCCAGTTACCGTTTGGCGAGCCGCTGGGACACTGCGCGGGGTTGCTGGGGCCCATGCACATGCTGGGGAGGTGCCAGGGAACATTTGGCGAGTCGCTGGAACACCGCGGAGGGTTGCTGGGGCCCGTGCATGCACTGTGGAGGCGACAGGGACTGTTTTTCCGAGCTGCTGAGACCCCGTGCGAAGTCACTGCGGCCCATGCGCTCGCTGGGCATGTGCCAGGGACCGTCTGGTGAGCTGCTGGGCCATCGTGCGGGGTTGCTGGGGCACGTGCACGCGCTGAGGAGGTTCCAGGTACCTTTTTTCGAGCTGCTGGGATCCTGTGCGGGGTCCCTGGTGCCCGTTCTCAAGCTGGGGAGGCAACAGGGACCGTTTGACGTGCTGCTGGAACCCCGGCCGGGGTCGCTGGGGCCCATGTATGCACTGGGGAGGTGCCAGGGACCATTTCTTGAGCTGCTGGGATTCCGCATGGGGTTGCTGTGGACCGTGCGGGTGCTGGATAGGTGCCAGGGACCGTTTGGCAAGCCGCTGGGACCCCATGGGAAGTCGCTGGGGTCCGTGCCAGCGCTAGGGGGGTGAGCCGCTGGGACCTCGTGCGGGGTTGCTGGGGCTTGTACGCGCAATAGGGAGGTGCTATGGACCATTTGGCGAGCCGCTGTGATCCCGCGCTGGGTTTGCTGCTGGCCGTGCGATGCTGAGGAGGTGCCAGTGACCATTTGGAAGCCGTTGACACCCCACGTGTGGACGCTGGGACCGGTGCGCGCTCTGGGGAGGTTCCAGAGATCATTTGGGGAGCCGCTGGGACCCCGCGCGGGGACGCTGGGACCGGTGCGCGCACTGGGGAGGTTCCAGGGACCATTTGGCGAGCCGCTGGGACACCGCGCAGAGTTGCTGGGGCCAGTGTGCGTGCTGGGGAGGTACTAGGGACCGTTTGACGAGCAGCTGGAACTCCACGCGGGGTCACTGGGGCCCGCGTGCGCGCTGGGGAGGTGCCAGGAACCGTTTGCTGAACCACTTGGATCCCGTGCGAAGTCGCTGGGCCCTGTGCGCGTGCTGTGGAGGTGCCAGGGACCGTTTGCCGAGTCACTTGGACCCCGCGCAAAGTCGCTGGGCCCGTCGCCTCTCGGAGATGCCAGGGACCATTTGGTGAGCCGCAGGGACCCCGTGCCGGGTCTCTGGGGCCCGTGCCCGCACTGGGGAGGTGCCAGGGACCGTTTGGCGAGCCGTTGGGACCACGTGCGGGGTCGCTGGGCCCCATGTGCGCGCTGCGAAGATGCCAGGGACCATTTGGCGAGCCGCTGGGACACTATGGGAAGTCGCTGGGGTCCGTGTGTGCGCTGGGGAGGTGCAAGGGACCATTTTGAAAGCCACTGGTGTCCAGCTCGGGGTTGCTGTGCTCCGTGCGTGTGAAAGGGAGGCACCAGGGATTGTTTGGCGAGCCGCTGGGATCCCGCGCGGGGTCAATGGGGCCCGTGCGTGCGCTGGGGTGGTGACAGGAACCGTTTGGCGAGACACTGGGACACTGCGCATGGTCGCTGGGCCCTGTATGTGCACTGGGGAGGTGCCAGGGACCAATTGGCGAGCCGCTGGGACCCCGCGCGCGGGTTGCTGGGGACCATGCGATGCTGGGGAGATGCCAGGGAACATTTGGATAGCTGCTGGGACCCCACACGGGGTCGCTGGGCCCCGTGCGTGCGATAGGGAGGTGCTAGGCCCGTGTGAGTGCTGGGGAGATGCCTGGTACCATTTGGCAAGCCGCTGGGACCCCGCGTGGGGTTGCTGCGGCCCGTGCGAGTGCTGGGGAGGTGCCAGGGGCCGTTTGGCGAGCCACTGGAAACCCGCGCGAGGTCGCTGGGGTCCGTGCGTGCTGGGGAGATGACAGGGACCGTTTGGCTAGCCGCTGGCACCCTGTACAGGGTTGCTTTGACCGTGCTTGCTGGGGAGGTACCAGGGACAATTTGTCGAGCCTCTGGGACCCCGCTCGAGGTCGCTGGGCCCCGTGCATGCGATAGGGAGTCACCAGGGACTGTTTGGCGACTCGCTAGAACCCCGCGCGAGGTCGCTGGGGCCCGTGCACGCGCTGGGGAGGTGCCATGGACGGATTGGCGAGCCACTGGGACCCAGTGCAGCGTTGCTGGGGCCCGTGCGCATGCTGCAGAGACGACAGGGACCGTTTGTCGAGCTACTAAAACCCCGCACGGGGTCGCTGTTGCCTGTATGCGCACTGCAGAGGCGCCTGGGACCGTTTGGCGAGCCACTGGGACCCAGTGCAGAGTTGCTGGGCCCCGTGCTCTCACTCGGGAGGTGCCAGGAACCATTTGCGGAGCCGCTGGTACCCTGTTGCGAAGTCGCTTGGGTCCGTGCGCGTGCTGGGGAGGTGCAAGGGACCATTTTGCTAGCTGCTGGGCACCGTACGTGTGATAGGGAGGTGCTATGGGCCATTTGGCGAGCCACTGGGACCCCGCGTGGGGTCGCTGGTGCCCATGCGCCCGAGGGGGAGATGCCAGGTACCATTTGGCATGCCGCTGGGAAACCGTGCAGGGTTGCTGGGGCCCGTACGCGTGCTGGGGAGATGTGAGGGACCGTTTGGCGATCCAATGTTACCCCGCGCTGTGTCGTTGGAGCTCGTGCACGTGCTGAGGAGGTTCCAGGGACATTTTTGTCGAGCTTCTGGGACCCCGTGCGGGATCGCTGGGCCCCCGTGCGGGATCGCTGGGCCCCATGCGCGCACTGGGGTGGCGACACGGACAGTTTGATGAGAGCTGGGACCCCGCGTTGGGTCGCTGGGGCCCGTGCGCACGCTGAGGAGATTCCGGTGTCCCATTTGGCCAGCCGCTGGGACACCACGCGGGGTTGCTGGTGCCCGTGCGCATGCTGGGGAGGTGCCAGGGACCGTTTGGCGAGCCGCTGGGACTCCGTGCGGCTCTGCTGGGCCCTGTACACGTGCTGAGGAGGTTCCAGGGATGTTCCAGGGACCGTTTGCCGAGCCACTTGGACACGGCATGAAGTCGCTTGTCCCCGTGCACGCTCTCGGGAGATGCTACGGACGGTTTGATGAGCTGCTGGGACCCTGTGAGAAGTTGCTGGGGTCTGTGTACGCACTGGGGAGGTGCAAGGGACCATTTGGCGAGCCGCTGGTACCTCGCGCGGGGTCGCTGGGCCCGTGCGATGCTGGGGAGATGCCAGATACCATTTGGCGAGCCGCTGGGAAACCATGCAGGGTTGCTGGGGTCCATACACATGCTGTGGAGGAGTGAGGGACCATTTGGCGAACCGTTGGAACCCCGTGCAGGGTTGGTGGGGCCAGTGCGCGCGCTGGGGAGGTGCCAGGGACCATTTGGTGAGCCACTGGGACCCCGTGCAAAGTCGCTGGGGCCCATGCGCTCGCTGTGGAGGTGCCAGGGACCGTTTGGCGAGCCGCTGGGACTCCGTGCGGGTTTGCTGGACCCCTTGCGCGCATTGGGGAGGTGCCAGGGACCGTTTGCTGAGCCATTCGTGCCCAGCGCGGGGTTGCTGGGGCCCGTGTTTGCTGCTGAGGTGCCACGGACCGTTTGGCGAGCCGCTGGCACACTGTGCACGGTCGCTGGGGCCCGTGCATGCTGGGGAGGTGCTAGGGACAATTTGGCGAGCCGCTGGGACCCCTTGGGAAGTCTCTGGGGTCCACGCGCGCGCTGGGGAAGCGACAGGGACTGTTTAGCTAGCCGCTGGAACCCCGAGCGGGATCGTTGGGGTCTGTGCGTGTGATAGGGAGACGCAAAGGACTGTTTGGCGAACCGCTAAGACCCCGCACAGGGTCGCTGGGGCCTGTGCGCGCAATAAGGAGGTGTTATAGACCATTTGGCGAGCCGGTGGGAACCCGCGCGGGGTCGGTGGGCTCCGTGCGTGCTGTAGGTTGGTGCTAGGGACCATTTGGTGAGCAGCTGGGACTCCGCGCGGGGTCGCTGGGGCCCGTGCGCTTGCTGAGGAGGTGCCAGGGACCATTTGGCGATACGCTGGGACCCCGCTCGGGGTCTCTGGGGTCCGTGCGTGCTGAGGAGGTGCCAGGGACCATTTGGCAAGTCGCTGGGACCCCGTTGCGAAGTCGCTGGGGTCGTCTTGGCGCAGGGGAGATGCAAGGGACAATTTTGCTTGCCGCTGGTACCTTGCGTGGGGTTGCTGGGCCCCATGAGTTCGATAGGGAGGTGCTATGGACAATTTGGCGAGCCGCTGGGATGCCGTGTGTGTTCGCTGGGGCCCGTGCGTGTGCTGGGGAGGTGCTATGGACAATTTGGCGAGCAGCTGGGACCCCGCGTGTGGTCGCTGGGGTCCGTGCGTGCGCTGGGGAGGAGCCAGGGCCCATGTGGCGAGCCGCTGGGATCCCGAGCGGGGTTGGTGGGCTCTGTGCGCGTGATAAGTTTGTGCTAAGGACCATTTGGCGAGCCGCTGGGACCCCGCGCTGGGTCGCTGGGGACCGTGCGATGGTGGGGAGGTGCCATGGAGCATTTGGTAAGCCGCTGGGACCCCATGCATTGTCACTGAGCCCTGTGCGTGCGATAGGGAGGTGCTATGGACCATTTGGCGAGCCGCTGGTACCCCGTGTGGGGTCGCTGCTGGGGAGATGCCAGGTACCATTCGGCCAGCCGCTGGGACACCGCGCAGGGTTGCTGGGGTCCATGCACGTACTTGGGAGGTGCCTGGGCCCATTTGGCGAGCTGCTGGGACACTGAGCGAGGTTGCTGGTGTCCGTACACACGCTGTGGAGGAGCGAGGGACCTTTTGGCGAGCCCCTGGCCCCCGTGCAGGGTGGCTGGTGACCGTACACGTGCTGTGGAGGTGCAAGGGACCGTTTGGCGAGCTAATGGCCCCCGTGCAGGGTGCCTGGGGCCCGTGCGCATGCTGGGAAGGTGCCAGGGACCATTTGGGGGGTTGCTGTGGTATGTACTCATGCTGTGGAGCTGCTGGGCCCCCGTGGGGTCACTGGGGACCGTGCGATGCTAGGGAGATGTGAGGGACCATTTTGCAAGCCCCTAGCCCCCACGTGGATCGCTAGGGCCCGTAAGCACATCGGGGAGGTGCCAGGGATGGTTTGACGAGCAGCTGGGACCCCGCGCGGGTCGCTGGGCCTCGTGCGCCTTTCGGGATGTGCCAGGTTCCATTTGACGAGCCGCTGGGACCCCGCGCTGGGTCGCTGGGGACCGTGCGATGCTGGGGAGGTGCCATGGCCCATTTGGCCAGCCACTGGGACCCTGTGCGGAGTCGCTGGGGCCTATGTGCTCACTGTTGAGGTGCCAGGGACCGTTTCTCGAGCCGCTGGGACCCCGCGAGGGGTCGCTGGGCCTCGTGCACGCACTGGGGATGTGCCAGATTCCATTTGGCGAGCCCTGGGGCCCGTGCACGTGCTGAGGAGGTGCCAGGGACCATCTGGCGAGCCACTGGGACCCCGTGCAGGGTTGCTGGGCACCGTACGGGTGCACGGGAGGTGCCAGGAAGCATTTTGCTAGCCGCTGGTACCTCACACGGGGTCGTTGGGCCGCGTGCATGCAATAGGGAGGTGCCATGGACCATTCCAAATCTAAGAAAACACGGCATCATTAAATCATTAAACACCGCGCGGGGTCCTTGGGGCCCGTGCGTGCACTGAGCAGGTTCCAGGGACCTTTTTGTCGAGCCGCTGGGACCCCTTGCGGGGTCTCTGGGACCCGTCTTGGGGTCGCTGGGCCCTGTGCCGCGCACTAGGGACGTGACACAGACAGTTTGGCGAGCAGCTGGGACCCCGCGAGGTCGGTGGGGCCCGGGCACGCGCAGGGAAGATGTTAGGTACAATTTGGCGAGCTGCTGGGACACCACGCGGGGTTACAAGGGCCAGTGCACATGCTGGGGAGATGCAAGGGACCATTTGGTGAGCCGCTGGGACCCCTCACGGGCTCGCTGGGGCCTGTACTCATGCTGCAGAGGCACCAGGGACCGTTTGGCGAGCCACTGGGACCCAGAGAAGGGTCACTGGGGCCAGTGCGCGTGCTGGGGTGGTGCAAGGGATCGTTTGCCGAGCCACTTGGACCCCGGGCGAAGTCACTGGGCCCCAGGCGCACGCTCGGGAGGTGCCAGGAACCATTTGGCAACCCGCTGGGACCCCGCACGTGGTCGCTGGGGCCCGTGGGCGTGCTGGGGAGGCGACACGGACAGTTTAGCCAGTCGCTGGCCACTGCGCGGGGTTGCTGGGGCCCGTGATTGTGCTGGGGAGGTGCCAGGGACCGTTTGGCGAGCCGCTGGGACCCCTCACAGGCTCGCTGGGGCCTGTACGCGTTCTGTGGAGGCGCAAGGGACCATTTGGAGAGCCGCTGGGACCCCGCGTGGGGTCGGTGGGCTCTGTGCGCACGATAGATTGGTGCTTGGGACCATTTGGTGAGCCACTGGGACACCGCGCGGGGTTGCTGGGGCCCGTGCCCGTGCTGCGGAGTTCCCATGGACCATTTGGCAAACCACTGGGACCCAGCGCGGGGTTGGTGGGCTCCGTGCGCCCGATAGATTGATGTTAGGGATCATTTGGCAAGCCGCTGGGACACCGCGCGGGGTTGCTGGGGCCCGTGAGTGTGCTGGGGAGGTGCCAGGGACCGTTTGGCGAGCCGCTGGGACCCCTTGTGAAGTCGCAGGGCCCCATGCGCGCTCTCGGGAGATGCCATGGACGGTTTGCTGAGCTGCTGGGACCCCATGCAAAGTTGCTGGGTCCATTCGCTCGCTGGGGAGGTGCCAGGGATCATTTGGCGAGCTGCTGGGAAACCGCGCGGGGTTGCTGGGGCCCGTGCATGCACTGTGGAAGTGACAGGGAGCATTTGGGGAGATGCTGGGACCCCGTGTGGGTTTGTTGGGTCCCGTGCGCATGCTGCTGAGGTGCTAGAGACCGTTTGGCGAGCCGCTAGAACACCGCGCAGGGTCGCTTGGGTTGTGCGTGCTGGAGAGGCGACAGGGAATATTTGGCAAGCCGCTGGGACCCAGCGGAGTCACTGGGGCCCATACGCGTGCTGCGGAGGTGCCAGGAACCGTTTGGCGAGCAGCTGGGACCCCGTGCAGGTTCGCTGGCTTCCGTGCACGTTGGGGAGGTGCCAGGGACCATTTGGCAAGCTGCTGGGAACCCGCGCATGTTCGTTGGGCCCGTGCGTCGCGATATGTCGGTGCTAGGGACTATTTGTTGAGCTGCTGGCACCCCGGCGGGGTCGCTGGGGCCCGTGCGCGTACTGTGGAGATGCCAGGGACCGTTTGGCGAGCCACTGGGACCCTGTTGCGAAGTCGCTGGGTTCCGTGCGTGCGCTGGGGAGGTGCAAGTGACCTTTTGGCGAGCTGCTGGGACATCGTCTGGGGTTGCTGGTGCCCGTGCGTGTTCTGGGGAGGTGCCAGGGACCTTTTGGCGAGTATCTAGGACCCTGCGCGAAGTCACTGAGCCCCATGCGTGAGCTCGGGAGGTGCCAGGAACCACTTGGCGAGACGCTGGGACCCCTCTCGGGGTCGAAGGTGTCCGAGCATCCTGGGTAGTTGCCAGGGAACATTTAGTAAGTCGCTGGGACCCCATTGCAAAGTCGCTGGGGTCCGTGCATGTGCTGGGGAGGTGCAAGGGACAATTTTGCTAGCCGCTGGTACCTCCCGTGGGGTAGCTGGACCCCGTGCTATGGACCATTTGGCGAGCCGCTGGTACCCCGTGTGGGGTCGCTGGGGCCCATGCGCTCACCAGCGAGATGCCAGGTATCATTTGGCGAGCCGCTTGGACACAGCGCGTGGTTGCTGAGACCCATGCCCTTGCTGGGGAGATGCGAGGGACCATTTGGTGAACTGCTGGGACCCCGTGCGGGGTCGTTGGGGCCCATGCGCATCCTAGGGATCTTTTGGCGAGGCACTGGGACCCCGTGCAGGGTCGCTGGGGCAGACTGCGCGCTGGGGAGGCGAAGCGGACAGTTTTGCGAGCAGCTGGGACCCCGCGCATGGTCGCTAGGGACCGTGCGCTTCTGGGGAGGTGCTATGGACAATTTGGCGAGCCGCTGGGACCTCGCGTGGGGTCGCTGGGGCCCATGCGCGCACTGGGGATGTGCCAGGGACCATTTGGAGAGTCGCTGGGACCCCGTGCGGGGTCGGTGGGCTCCGTGCGCGCGATAGGTTGGAGATAGGGGCCATTTGGCGAGCCGTTGGGACACCGCGCGTGGTTGCTCGGGCCCGTGCACATGCTGTGGAGGCGACAGGGACCATTTGGCGAGTTGTTGGGACCCCGCGCGGAGTTGCTGGGGCCCGGTCGCGTGCTGGGGAGATGCGAGGGACCGTTTACCAAGCTGCTGGGACCCCGTGCGTTGTCGCTGGGGCCCGTGCCCTCGTGGGGAGGTGTCAGGAACTGTTTGGCAAGCCGCTGGGACCCCGTGCGTGGTCGCTGGGCCCCGTGTGCACATTGAGGAGGTGCCAGGGACCATTTGGCGAGCCGCTGGAACCCTGCGCGAAGTCGCTGGGGCCCATGCGCTCGCTGGGGAGGTGTGAGGGACCATTTGGTGAGCCGCTGGGACCCAACACAGGGTCGCTGGGGCCCGTGCGCTCTCTGGGGAGGTGCCAGGGACCGTTTGTCGAGCCGCTGGGACCCCCTGGACGCACTGAGGAGGTTCCAGGGACCTTTTGGCGAGCCGCTGGGACCCTACGCAGGGTCGCTGGGGCCCGTGCGCTTTCTGGGGAGTTGCCCGGGACTGTTTGTTGAGCCGCTGGGACTCCACGCGAAGTCGCTGGCACCCTTGCGCACACTGGGGAGGTGTCAGGGAACATTTGGCGAGCCGCTGGAATCCCACGGGGGGTCGGTGGGGCCCGTGCGCTTGCTGGGGGGTTGCCTGGGACCATTTGTTGAGCTGCTGTGACCCCGCGTGGGGTCGCTGAGCCCTGTCGCGCGCTGGGAGGTGCCAGGTTCCATTTGGTGAGCCGCTGGAACCTCGCGCTGGGTCGCTGGGGACCATGCGATGCTGAGGATGTGCCAGGGACCATTTTGCGAGCCGCTGGGACCTCGCGCGGGGTCGCTGGGCCCTGTGCATGAGATAGGAAGGTGCTATGGACCATTTGGCAAGCCGCTGGGACCCTGCGTGGGGTCTCTGGGGCCCGTCGCTGAGCTGGAGAAATGCCAGGTAACATTTGGCGAGCCTCTTTTACACTGCACGGGGTGCTGGGGCCAGTGCACGTGCTGGAGAGGTGCCAGGGAGCATTTGGCGGGCCGCTGGAGCCCCGCGCGGGGTTGCTGGGGTCCGTACATGCGCTGTGAAGGCGAGAGGGACAGTTGGACGAGCCACTTGGACCACATGAGAGGTCTCTGGGCCCCGTGCGCATGCTCGGGAGGTGCCAGGGACCATTTGGCGAGCCGCTGGGACCTCACGCGGGGTCGCGGGGGCGCGTGTGCGCTGGAGAGGTGCCAGGGACTATTTGGTGAGCCGCTGGTACCCCGTGCGGGGTCTCTGGGCCCTGTGCACGCAATAGGGAGGCACCAGGGACTGCTTGGCGAGCCGCTGGGAACCCGCACGGGGTCGCTGGGGACTGTGCGATGCTGGGGAGGTGTAAGGGACCATTTGTCGAGCTGCTGGGACCCCGCGCAGGGTCGCTGGGGCCCGTGTGCAAACTGGGGAGACACCAGGGACCGTTTGGCGAGCTGCTGTGACCCCGCGCGAGGTCGCGGGGGCCCTTGTGCGCTAGGGAGGTGCCAGGGACCATTTTGCTAGCCTGCTTGTACCCCGCGCGGGGTCGCTGGGCCCCGTGGGCATGATAGGGAGGCGCCAGGAACTGTTTGGCGAGCCGCTGGGACCCAGCGGGGTCACTGGGGCACGTGCGCTGCTTGGGAGATGCCAGGGACCATTTGGCGAGCTGCTGGGGCCCGTGCGGCGTGATAGGGAGGTTCTATTGACAATTTGTGGAGCCACTGGGACCCAGCGTGGGGTCGCTGGGGCCCGATGTGCGCACTGAGGAGATGCCAGGTACCATTTGGCGAGCAGCTGGGACACGCGCGGTGTTTTGGGGCCTGTGCACATGCTATGGAGGCAACAGGGACCATTTGGCAAGCTGCTGGGACCCGCGCGGGATCACTGTGACCCGTGCGTGCGATAGGGAGGTGCTATGGACCACTTTGGCGAGCTGCTGGGACCCAGCGTGGGGTCACTGGGGCCCGTGCGTGTCATGGGGAGGTGCCAGGGACCATTTGGCAAGCAGCTGGGACCCGCGCGGGATCGCTGTGGCCCGTGCGTCGCGATAGGGAGGTGCCAGAGACCACTTGGCCAGCCGCTGGGACATCGCGTGGGGTCGCTGGAGCCCATGTGCTCGCTGGGGAGGTGCCAGGGACCATTTGTCGAGTTGCTGGGACCCTGTGCGAGGTCGCTGGGCCCCATGCGCGCGCTGAGGAGGTTCCAGGGACCTTTTGGTGAGCTGCTGTTCGCTGAGACCCGTGTGGGAGCTGGGGAGGCGAAAGGGACAGTTTTGCGAGCAGCTGGGACCTGGCGCTGGGTTGCTGGGCCTCGTACGTGCACTCAGGATGTGCCAGGTTCCATTTGGCGAGCCGCTGGGACCCCGCGCTGGGTTGCTGGGGACCGTGCGCGCACTGGGGAGGTTCCTGGGACCATTTAGCGAGCCGCTGGGACACCGTGCGGGGTCGCTGGGGACCGTGCGTTGCTGGGGAGGTGCTAGGGACCATTTGGCGAGCCGCTGGGACCCCGCGTGGGGTCGCTGGGCCCCGTGTGCACGATTGGGAGGCGTCTGGTAGTGTTTTGCGAGCAGATGGGACACCGCGCGGGGTCGCGGGGGCCCGTGTGCGTTGGGGAGGTGCCAGGGACCATTTGGTGAGCCGCTGGGACCCCGTGCTGGGTCGCTGGGGCCCGTGCGCATGCTGGGGAGGGGCCAGGGACCATTTGGCGAGCCGCTGGGACCCCGCGCAGGGTCGCTGGGGCCCGTGCGCGCGCTGGGGAGGTGCCAGGGACCATTTGGCGAGCCGCTGGGACCCCGCGCGGGTCTCTGCGGACAGTGCGCATGCTGGGGAGGTGCCAGGGACCGTTTGGCGAGCTGCTGGGACCCGCGCGGGTCGCTGGGCCCGTGCGTGTGCTGGGGAGGTGCCAGGGACCATTTGGCGAGCCGCTGGGACCCCGCGCAGGGTCGCTGGGGCCCGTGCGCATGCTGGGGAGGTGCTAGGGACCATTTGTGCGAGCCGCTGGGACCCCGCAGGGGTCGCTGGGGCCCGTGCGCGCTGGGGAGGCTACCAGGGACCGTTTGGCGAGCCGCTGGGACCACGCGCAGGGTCGCTGGGGCCCGTGTGCGCTGGGGAGGTGCCAGGGACCATTTGGCGAGCCGCTGGGACCCCGCGGGGTCGCTGGGCCGGTGCGCGTGCTGGGGAGGTGCCAGGGACCATTTGGCGAGCCACTGGGACCCCGCGCGGGGTCGCTGGGTCCCGTGCGCGCTGGGAGGTGCCAGGGACCATTTGGCGAGCCGCTGGGACCCCGCATGGGGTCGCTGGGCCCGTGCGCGTGCTGGGGAGGTGCCAGGGACCATTTGGCGAGCCGCTGGGACCACGCGCGGGGTCGCTGGGGCCCGTGCGTGCACTGGGGAGGTGCCAGGGACCATTTGGCGAGCCGCTGGGACCCCGCGCGCGGTCGCTGGGGCCCGTGCAGTGCTGGGGAGGTGCCAGGGACCATTTGGCGTGCCGCTGAGACCCCAGCTGGGTCGCTGGGCCCCGTGCGCGCGCTGGGGAGGTGCCAGGGACCATTTGGCGAGCCGCTGGGACCCCGCGTGGGTCGCTGGGCCCGTGCGCTTGCTGGGGAGGTGCCAGGGACCATTTGGCGAGCCGCTGGGACCCCGCGGGGTCGCTGGGGCCCGTGCGCTGCTGGGAGGTGCCAGGGACCATTTAGCGAGCCGCTGGGACCCCGTGCGGAGTCACTGGGCCCTGTGCACTGCACTGGGGAGGTGCCAGGGACCATTTGGCGAGCCGCTGGGACCCCGCGCAGGGTTGCTGGGGCCCGTGTGCATGCTGGGGAAGTTCCAGGGACTGTTTGGCGAGCCGCTGGGACACCACGCGGAGTCGCTGGGCCCTGTGCGTGTGCTGGGGAAGTGCCAGGGACTATTTGGCAAGCTGCTGGGACCCCGTGCATGGACACTGGGGCCCTTGCACATGCTGGGGAGGTGCCAGGGACCATTTCGCGAGCCGCTAGGATCCCGTGAGGGGTTGCTGGGCCCCGTGCTTGTGTTGTGGAGGCGCCAGGGACCATTTGGCGAGCCGCTGGGACCCCGCGGGGTCGCTGGGGCCCGTGCGCACTCTGGGGATGTGCCAGGGACCATTTGCCGAGCCGCTGGAACCCACGGAAGTGGTTGGGTTCCATATGCACGCTGGGGATATGCAAGGGACCGTTTGGCGAGCCCCTGGGCCCCACGCGGGATCGCTGGGGACTGTGCTCGCACTGGGGAGGAGATAGGGACCGTTTGGCGAGCTGCTGGAACACCGCGAAGTCGCTAGGGACCATGCACGCTGAGGTAGGTGCCTAGGGACCATTTGCCGAGCCGCTGGGACCAAGCGCGAAGTCGCTGGGGACCGTGCACGTGATAGGTAGGTGCTAGGGACCATTTGGAGAGCCGCTGGTACCCCGCGCTGGGTCGCTAGGGCCCGTGCATGTGCTGTGGAGGTGACAGGGATCGTTTGCCGAGCTGCTGGGACCCCGCGCGGGGTCGCTGGGCCCCGTGCGTATGATAGGGACGTGCTATGGACCATTTCACGAGCCGCTGGGACTCTGCGCGGGGACGCTGGGGCCCGTGCGCGTGATAGGGAGGTGGTATGGACCATTTGGCGAGCCGCTGGAACCCCGCGTGGGGTCGCTGGGGCCCGAGCGTTCACTGGGGAGATGTCAGGTACCATTTGGCGATCCACTTGGATCCCGCACGAAGTCACTGGGCTCCGTGTACGCACTTGGCAGGTACTGGGGAGATCCGAGAGACTTTTTGGCGAGGTACTGGCCCTCACGCAGGGTCGCTGGGGCCCGTGCGCGTGGTGGGAAGGTGCCTGGGACCATTTGGCGAGCCGCTGGGACACTGCGCGTGGTCGCTGTGCCACGTGTGCGCGATAGGTAGGTGCTAGGGACCACTTGGCAAGCCCCTGGGAGCCCGTGCATGGTCTCTGGGGCCTGTGCGCATGCTGGAGAGGTGCCAAGGACCATTTGGTGATCCGCTAGGACCCCACGCCGGGTTGCTGGGGCCCGTGCATGCGCTGTGGAGGCGACAGGGACCATTTGGCGAGCTGCCGTGATCCCGCGCGGGGTCTCTGGGGCCCGTGCGCGCTCTGGGGATGTGCCAAGGACCATTTGCCGAGCCGCTATAACCCACGGGAAGTGGTTGGGTTCCATATGCACGCTGGGGATATGCAAGGGACCGTCTGGCGAGCCCCTGGCCCCCACGCGGGATCGCTGGGGACTGTGCTCGCACTGGGGAGGAGATAGGGACCGTTTGGCGAGCTGCTGGAACACCGCGCGAAGTCGCTAGGGACCATGCACGCGAAGGTAGGTCCTAGGGACCATTTGCCGAGCCGCTGGGACCAAACGCGAAGTCGCTGGGGACCGTGCACGTGATAGGTAGGTGCTAGGGACCATTTGGAGAGCCGCTGGTACCCCGCGCTGGGTCGCTAGGGCCCGTGCATGTGCTGTGGAGGTGACAGGGATCATTTGCCGAGCTGCTGGGACCCCGCGCGGGTCGCTGGGCCCCGTGCGTATGATAGGAACGTGCTATGGACCATTTCACGAGCCGCTGGGACTCTGCGCGGGGACGCTGGGGCCCGTGCGCGTGATAGGGAGGTGGTATGGACCATTTGGCGAGCCGCTGGAACCCCGCGTGGGGTCGCTGGGGCCCGAGCGTGCACTGGGGAGATGCCAGGTACCATTTGGCGATCCACTTGGACCCCGCACAAAGTCACTGGGCTCCGTGTGCGCACTTGGCAGGAACTGGGGAGATCCGAGAGACCTTTTGGCAAGGTACTGGCCCCCATGCGGGGTCGCTGGGGCCCGTGCGCGTGGTGGGAAGGTGCCTGGGACCATTTGGCGAGCCGCTGGGACACTGCGCGGGGTTGCTGGGGACCATGCTTTGCTGGGGAGGTGCTAGGGACAATTTTGCGAGAAACTGGTACCTTGCGCAGGATCGCTTGGCCCCGTAAGTGTGATTGGGAGGCATCAAGGACTGTTTGGCGAGCCGCTGTGACCCCTGCTGGGTCGCTGGGGCCTGTGTGCGTGATAGGGAGGTGCTATGGACCATATGGTGAGCCGCTGGGACACTGCGCGTGGTCGCTGTGCCACGTGTGCGCGATAGGTAGGTGCTAGGGACCACTTGGCGAGCCCCTGGGAGCC
>CM060294.1:298829-383829 GCA_030684275.1 Acipenser oxyrinchus oxyrinchus
ACCCTAACCCTAACCCTAACCCTAACCCTAACCCTAACCCTAACCCTAACCCTAACCCTAACCCTAACCCTAACCCTAACCCTAACCCTAACCCTAACCCTAACCCTAACCCTAACCCTAACCCTAACCCTAACCCTAACCCTAACCCTAACCCTAACCCTAACCCTAACCCTAACCCTAACCCTAACCCTAACCCTAACCCTAACCCTAACCCTAACCCTAACCCTAACCCTAACCCTAACCCTAACCCTAACTCCTAACCCTAACCCTAACCCTAACCCTAACCCTAACCCTAACCCTAACCCTAACCCTAACCCTAACCCTAACCCTAACCCTAACCCTAACCCTAACCCTAACCCTAACCCTAACCCTAACCCTAACCCTAACCCTAACCCTAACCCTAACCCTAACCCTAACCCTAACCCTAACCCTAACCCTAACCCTAACCCTAACCCTAACCCTAACCCTAACCCTAACCCTAACCCTAACCCTAACCCTAACCCTAACCCTAACCCTAACCCTAACCCTAACCCTAACCCTAACCCTAACCCTAACCCTAACCCTAACCCTAACCCTAACCCTAACCCTAACCCTAACCCTAACCCTAACCCTAACTCCTAACCCTAACCCTAACCCTAACCCTAACCCTAACCCTAACCCTAACCCTAACCCTAACCCCTAACCCTAACTCCTAACCCTAACCCTAACCCTAACCCTAACTCCTAACCCTAACCCTAACCCTAACCCTAACCCTAACCCTAACCCTAACCCTAACCCTAACCCTAACCCTAACCCTAACCCTAACCCTAACCCTAACCCTAACCCTAACCCTAACCCTAACTCCTAACCCTAACCCTAACCCTAACCCTAACCCTAACCCTAACCCTAACCCTAACCCTAACCCTAACCCTAACCCTAACCCTAACCCTAACCCTAACCCTAACCCTAACCCTAACCCTAACCCTAACCCTAACCCTAACCCTAACCCTAACTCCTAACCCTAACCCTAACCCTAACCCTAACCCCTAACCCTAACCCTAACCCTAACCCTAACCCTAACTCCTAACCCTAACCCTAACCCTAACCCTAACCCTAACCCTAACCCTAACCCTAACCCTAACCCTAACCCTAACCCTAACCCTAACCCTAACCCTAACCCTAACCCTAACCCTAACCCTAACCCTAACCCTAACCCTAACCCTAACCCTAACCCTAACCCTAACCCTAACCCTAACCCTAACCCTAACCCTAACCCTAACCCTAACCCTAACTCCTAACCCTAACCCTAACCCTAACCCTAACCCTAACCCTAACCCTAACCCTAACCCTAACCCTAACTCCTAACCCTAACCCTAACTCCTAACCCTAACTCCTAACCCTAACTCCTAACCCTAACTCCTAACTCCTAACCCTAACCCTAACCCTAACCCTAACCCTAACCCTAACCCTAACCCTAACCCTAACTCCTAACCCTAACCCTAACCCTAACCCTAACTCCTAACCCTAACCCTAACCCTAACCCTAACCCTAACCCTAACCCTAACCCTAACCCTAACCCTAACCCTAACTCCTAACCCTAACCCTAACCCTAACCCTAACCCTAACCCTAACCCTAACCCTAACCCTAACCCTAACCCTAACCCTAACCCTAACCCTAACCCTAACCCTAACCCTAACCCTAACCCTAACCCTAACCCTAACCCTAACCCTAACCCTAACCCTAACCCTAACCCTAACCCTAACCCTAACCCCTAACCCTAACCCTAACCCTAACCCTAACCCTAACCCTAACCCTAACTCCTAACCCTAACCCTAACCCTAACCCTAACCCTAACCCTAACCCTAACCCTAACCCTAACCCTAACCCTAACCCTAACCCTAACCCTAACCCTAACCCTAACCCTAACCCTAACCCTAACCCTAACCCTAACCCTAACCCTAACCCTAACCCTAACCCTAACCCTAACCCTAACCCTAACCCTAACCCTAACCCTAACCCTAACCCTAACTCTAGCGCTAACCCTAACCCTAACCCTAACCCTAACCCTAACCCTAACCCTAACTCCTAACCCTAACCCCTAACCCTAACCCTAACTCCTAACCCTAACCCTAACTCCTAACCCTAACCCTAACCCTAACCCTAACTCCTAACCCTAACTCCTAACCCTAACCCTAACCCTAACTCCTAACTCCTAACTCCTAACTCCTAACTCCTAACCCTAAACCCTAACTCCTTACACTAACCCTAACCCTAAACCTATCCCTAACCCTAACCCTAAGCCTAACCCTATCCCTAACAGTAACCCTAACCCTAACCCTACCCCCAACCCTACACCTACCACTATCCCTAACCATAACCTTAACTCTAACCGTAACCCTAACCCTACCCCTAACCCTTACCCAACTCTAACCCTAACCCTAACCCTAACCCTAACACTAACCCTAACCATATCCCTAACCCTAACCTTTAGCCTAACCCTAACCCTAACCCTAACCCGAACCTTAACCCTATCCCACTCCCTAAACTAACCCTAACCCTAACCCTAACCCTAACCCTAACCCTAACCCTAACCCTAACCCTAACCTTAAACCTAACCCTCTCCCTAACCCAACTTCTAACCCTAACGCTAACTCCTACTCCTAACCCAAACCCTAACCTTAACCCTAAACCTAATTTAACCCTAACCCTAACCCTAACCCTAATCCTAATCCTAACCCTAACCCTAACCCAAACCATAACCCTAACCCTAACCCTAACTCCTAACCCTAACCCTAACCTTAACCCTAAACCTATGCTAAACCCAACCTTAGCCCTAAACCTAACCCTAACCCTAACACTAACCCTAACCCTAACCCTAACCCTAACCCTAACCCTAACCCTAACCCTAACCCTATACCTAACCCTAACCCTATCCCTATCGCTATCCCTAAACCTAACCCTAACCCTAACCCTAACCCTAAACCTAACCTTAACCATAACCCTAACCCTAACCCTAACACTAAACCTAACCCTAACCCTATCCCTAACCCTAACCCTAACCCTAACCATAACCCTATCCCTAACCCTAACCCTAACCCTATCCCTCTCCCTACCGAACCTTAACCCTAACCCTATCCCTAACCCTACCCAACCCCAACCCTAACCCCAACCCCAACCCCAAACCCAACCCCAACCCTAACGCTAACCCTAACCCTAACCCTAACACTTACCCTAACCCTAACCGTAACCATATTCCTAACCCTAACCCTATCCCTCTTGCTAACCTAACCCTAACCCTTACCATAAGCCTAACCCTACCCAACCCCAACACTAACCCCAACCCCAACCCCAACCCTAACGCTAACCGTAACCCTATCCCTCTCGCTAATCTAACCCTAACCCTAACCCTTCCCAACCCCAACCCTAACCCCAACCCCAACCCCAACCCTAACCCTAACCCTAACCCTATCCGTCTCGCTAACCCCATGCTAACCCCAACCCCAACCCTAACCCTAACCGAAGCTAACCCCAACCCTAACCCTAAAACCTAACCATAACACTAACCCTAACCCCAGCAACCTTGCGCGGTGTCCTAGCGGCTCGCCAAATGGTCGCTGGCACTTTCCCAGCGAGTGCACGGGCCCCAGCGACGACGCACGGTGTCCCAGTGGCTCGCCAAATGGTCCCTGGCACATCCCCAGCACGTTTTCGGGCCCCAGCAGCTCGATGAACGTTCCCTGGCACCTCACCAGTGCGCAAACGGAGCCCAGCAACCTCTGGCAGGGTACCAGTAGCTCGCCAAGTGGTCCCTGATGCCTCCCCAGCATTCGCAATGGACCCAGCGAGCCTGCGGGGTGTCCTATCAGCTCACCAAATGGTCAGTGGCAGCTCCCCATTGCGGACGGGCCCCAACGCCCGAGCACGTGGTCCCAGTGGCTAGCCAAGTGGCTCACGCATGCACTTACCCCAGCAATCCAGTGCGGGGTCCCAGCGGCTCGCCAAACTGTCCCTGGCACCTCACCAGTGTGCGCAAGGAGCCCAGCGACCCCACGTGGGGTACCAGTGACTCGCCAAACGGTCCCTGGCCCCTCCCCAGCACGCGCACGGGTCCCAGCAACCCCGCGCAGCATCCTAGTGGCTCGCCAAATGGTCCCTGTCACCTCACCAACACGTGCACGGGCCCCAGTGCCCCAGCGCGGGGTCGGGTCCAGCGGCTCGTGAAACGGTTCCTGTCGCCTCCCCAGAACGTGCACGGGTCCCAGTGATCCTGCGCGGGTTCCCAACATCTCACCAAATGGTCCCTGTCGCCTCCCCAGCACGCGCATGGGCCCCAGCGACACTGCGCAGGCCAAACAGTCCCTGGCGCCTCCCTAGCATGTGCACTTGCCCAAGCGACCCCGTGTGCGGTCATAGAGACTTGCCAAACGTTCCCTGGCACCTCCCCAGCACGCACACAGGCCACAGCGACCCCACACAGGGTAAAAGCGACTCACAAAACGGTCCCTGGCGCCTCCCCAGCATGGGCACGGGCCCCAGGAACCCCACGCGGGGTCACAGCAGTTCGCCAAACGGTCCCTGTCGTCTCGCCAGCACGCGCACGGGCCCCAGCAACCCCGCGCGGGATCCAAGTGCCTCCCAAACGGTCAAATGCACCCTGGCAGCTCCCCAGAACGGTTACGGGCCCCAGTGGCTCGCCAAAAGTTCCCTGTCGCCTCCGCACGATGCGCAAGGGCACCAGCGACACCGCGTGGGGACCCAGCGGCACCCCAAACAGTCACTGGTGACCTCGCGCAGGATCCCAGCAGGCTCGCCAAACTGTCCCTAGCACCTCATCAGTGTGCGCACGGAGCCCAGCAACCCCACGCGGGGTACCAGCGACTTGCCAAACGATCCTTGGCCCATCCCCAGCATGCGCACAGGTCCAAGCAACCCCGCGCAGAATCCCAGTGGCTCGCCAAATGGTCCCTGGTACCTCACCAGCACGTGCACGGGCCCCAGCAATCCCATACGGGGTGCCAGAGGCTCGCCAAACGGTTACTGGCCCATCTCCAGCATACGCAAGTGCCCCAGCAACCCCGCGTGGGGTCCCAGTGGCTAGTCAAAAGGACCCTGGCAGCTCTCCAGAAAGGTTACGCGCCCCAGTGGCTCGCCAAATGGTCCCTGTCACCTCAACAGCACGTGCACAAGCCCCAGTGCCCCAGCGCGGGGTCGAGTCCAGTGGCTCGCCAAACGGTCCCTGGCACCTCCCCAGCATGCGCACGGGCCCCAGGAACACCACGCGGGGTCACAGCGGGTCACCAAATGGTCCCTGTCGTCACGCTGGCACGCGCACGGGCCCCAGCAACCCCACGCGGGATCCCAGCGCCTCCCAAACGGTCAAATGGACCCTGGCAGCTCCCCAGAACGGTTATGGGCCCCAGCGGCTCGCCAAAAGGTCCCTGTCACCTCCGCAGGATGCGCACGGGCCCCAGCGACCCCGCGCGGGGACCCAGCGGCTCCCCAAACGGTCCCTGGTGACCTCGCCCAGGATACCAGCGGCTCGCCAAACTGTCCCTGACACCTCACCAGTGTGCGCAAGGAGCCCAGCGACCCCACGTGGGTTACCATCAACTCGCCAAACGGTCCCTGGCCCCTCCCCAGCACGCGCACGGGTCCAAGCAACCCCGTGCAGAATCCCAGTGGCTCGCCAAATGGTCCCTGGCACCTCACCAGCACGTGCACGGACCCCAGTGCCCCAGCGCGAGGTCGGGTCCAGCGGCTCACCAAACAGTTCCTGAAGCCTCCCCAGGACACGTATGGGCCCCAGCGACCCCGCGCGGGGTCCCAGCGGCATGCCAAACGGTCCCTGGCGCCTCCCCAGCATGCGCACTTGCCCCAGCGACCACGTGCGTGGTCATAGAGACTTGCCAAACGTTCCCTTGCACCTCTACAGTATGCACACAGGCCACAGCGACCCCGCGCAGGATCCCAGCGGCTCGACAAATGGTCCCTGGCTCCTCACCAGCGCACTCACGGGGTCCAGAGACCTTGCGTGGGGTCCCAGCGGATCACCAAACGGTCCCTGGCACATTCCCATTGAGCGCACGGGCCCCAACGACCCCACGTGGGGTCCCAGTGGCTAGCCAAATGGACTCTGGCACCTCCCCAGCACGCGCACGGGTCCCAGCAACCCCGCGCAGCATCCCAGTGGCTCGGCAAATGCTCCCTGGCCCCTCCCCAGCACGTGCACGGGTCCCAGAAACCCCGTGCAGCATCCCAGTGGCTCGCCAAATGGTCCCTGGCACCTCACCAGCACGTGCATGGACCCCAGTGCCCCAGCGCGGGGTCGGGTCCAGCGGCTCGCCAAACGGTTCCTGTAGCCTTCCCAGCACGCGCATGGGACCCAGTGACCCTGCGCGGGGTCCCAGCAGCTCACCAAATAGTCCCTGTCACCTCCCCAGCACGTGCATGGGCCCCAGCGACCCCGTGCGGGGTCCCAGTGGCACGCCAAACGGTCCCTGGCGCCTCCCCAGCATGCACACTTGCCCCAGCGACCCCGTGAGCGGTCATAGAAACTTGCCAAACGTTCCCTGGCACCTCCCCTGCAAGCTCACAGGTCACAGCGAACCCGCACAGGTTACCAGCGACTCACAAAACGGTCCCTGGCGCCTCCCCAGCACGCGCACAGACCCCAGGAACCCCACGCAGGGTCCCAGCAGATCGACAAACGGTCCCTGGCACATTCCCATTTAGCGCACGGGCCCCAACGACCCCACGTGGGGTCCCAGGGGCTTGCCAAATGGACTCTGGCACCTCCCCAGAACGGGTATGGGGCACAGCGACTCGCCAAACGGTCCTTGTCGCCTCCCCAGCGCGCGCACCTGCCCAGCGACCACGGAAGGGGTGCCAGTTGCTCGCCAAGCGGTCCCTGGCGCCTCCCCAGCAGGCACACAGGCCCCAGCGACCCCGCACGGGGTACCAGCGACTCACAAAATGGTCCCTGGTGCCTCCCCAGCACACGCACGGGCCCCAGGAACCCCACGCGGGTCCCAGCGGCTCGCCAAATGGTCCCTGTCATCTCGCCAGCATGCGCACGGGCCCCAGCAACCCCGCACGGGATCCCAGCGCCTCCCAAATGGTCCCTGGCACCTCCCCAGCATGCGCACGTGCTGCTGCGACACCGGGCGGGGTCCCAGCAGCTCGCCAAATGGTCCCTGGCACCTCCCCAGCACGCTCTTGAGCCCCAACAACCCCAAGACGGGTCCCAGCGGCTCGCCAAATGGTCCCTGGCTCCTCTCCAGCACATGTACGGGCCCCAGTAACCCCACGCGGGGTCCCAGCGGCTCGCCAAACGGTCCCTGTCGTCTCCCCAGCACGTGCATCGGGCCCCAGCAACCCCAAGCACGGGTCCCAGCGTTTCCCAAATGTTCCCTGGCGCCTCCACAACATGTGCACGTGCCCCAGCGACCCCGTGTGGGGTCCCAGCGACTCGCCAAACAGTCCCTGGCGCCTCCCCAGCACGTGCTCAGGCCCCAGCGACCCCGCGTGGGGTACCAGCAGCTCTCAAAACAGTCCCTGGCTCCTCCCCAGCGCGCACGGGACCCATCGGCTCACCAAATGGTCCCTGGCACCTCCACAGCATGTACACGGTCCCCAACAACCCCGCATAACCCCCCCAAACGGTCCCTGGCACTTCACCAGTGCGCACACGAGCCCCATCGACCCTGTGCGGGGTCCTAGTGGCTCGCCAAATAGTCCCTACCACCTCCCCAGCAAGCGTACAGGTCCCAGTGGCTCACAAAATGGTCCCTGGCACCTCCCCAGCGAGCGCAGGGTCGCAGTGGTTCGCCAAACGGTCCCTGGCACCTGACCAGTGCCCGCACGGAGCCCATGAACCCCGTGCTGGGACCCAGTGGCTTGCCAAGCGGTCCTTGGCACATCTCCAGCGTGCGCATGTGCCCCAGCAACCTCGTGCGGGGTCCCAGTGGCTCGCAAAATGGTCCCTGGCAACTCCCCAGCTAGCGCAGCTTGCCAAACTGTCCATGGCACCTCACCAGTGCACGCACGGAGCCCAGCGACCACTTGCGGGGTCCCAGTTGCTCGCCAAACGTTCCCTGACGCATCCCCAGCGCTTACAGGCCCCAGCGCCCCAGCACGGAGTCTCAGCGGCTCGCCAAAAGGTCTCTGTCGCCTCCGCTGGATGCGCACGGGCCACAGCGACCCCGCGTGGGGACCCAGCGGCTCCCCAAACGGTCCCTGGTGACCTCGCGCAGGATCCCAGCGGTTCTCCAAACTATCCTTGGCACCTCACCAGTGTGCGCACAGAGCCCAGCGACCCCACGCGGGGTCCCAGCGACTCGCCAAATGGTCCCTATCACCTCCATAGCGTGTGCACGGGGCTCAGCGACCCCACGCGGGGTACCAGCGACTCGACAAATGATCCCTGGCCCCTCCCCAGCACGTGCACGGGTCCCAGCAACCCCGCGCAGCATCACAGTGGCTCGCCAAATGGTCCCTGGCACCTCACCAGCACGTGCACAGGCCCCAGTGCCCCAGAGCGGGGTTGGGTCCAGCGGCTCGCCAAACGGTTCCTGTCGCCTCCCCAGCACGTGCACGGGACACAGCGGTTCGACAAATAGTCCCTGACGCCTCCAAAGTGCTTGCACAGGCCCCAGCGACCCTGCGCAGGGTCCCAGTGGCTTGCCAAATGGTCCCTGGCACCACACGAGTGCGCGTACGGGCCCCAGCGAATCGGTGCGGGGTCCCTGTGGCTCGCCAAATGGTTCCTGCCACCTCCCCAGAACGCGTACGGGCCCCAGGGGCTCGCAAAATGGTCCCTGGCAACTCACCAGTGCGCGCACGGAGTCCAGCAACCCCATGCGGGGTCCTAGCGGCTCGCCAAACGGTCACTGGCGCCTCCCCAGCGCGCACGGGCCCCAGAGCCCCAGCGCAAAGACCCAACGAATCGCCAAACTGTCCTTGACACATATCCAGTGCGTACAGGCAACAGCGACTTCGAGTCCTAGCAGCTCGCCAAACTGTCCCTGGCACCTCTCCAGCGTGTGCACAGCCCCAGCGACTCCATGCGGGGTCCCAGCGACTCGCCAAATGGTCCCTGGCACTTCTATAGCGTGTGCACAGAGCCCAGCGACCCTGCGTGTGGTCCCAGTGGCTCGCCAAACGGTCCCTGGCAACTCTCCAGCGTGTGCATGGGCACCAGCGACCTCGCGCAGGGTCCCAGCAGCTCCACAAATGGTCCTTGGCGCCTCTCCAGTGTTCATGGGCCCCAGCGGCTCACCAAATGGTCCTTGGCACCTCCACAGAACCCACACATTTGCCTCAGTGACCCAGCACGGGTTCCCATCAGCTCGCCGAACGGTCCCTGGCACCTCTCCAGTGCACGCATGGGCGCCAGCCACCCCGTGCGGGGTCCCAGCGGCTCACCAAATGGTCCCTGGCACCTCCATAGCGTGAGCATGGGGCCCAGCGACCCTGCGCGTGGTCCCAGTGGCTCGCCAAACGGTCGCTGGCAACTCTCCAGCGTGTGCACAGCCCCAGCGACTCCGTGCGGGGTCCCAGCGACTCGCCAAATGGTCCCTGGCACTTCCATAACGTGTGCACGGAGCTCAGCGACCCTGCGCGTGGTCCCAGTGGCTCGCCAAACGGTTCCTGGCAACTCTCCAACGTGCGCATGGGCACCAGCGACCCCGCGCGGGATCCCAGCAGCTCCACAAACGGTCCTTGGCGCCTCCCCAGTGTGCATGGGCCCCATCAGCTCGCCGAACGGTCCCTGGCACCTCTCCAGTGCACGCATGGGCGCCAGCCACCCCGTGCGAGGTCCAAGCGGCTCCCCAAACGGTCCTTGGCGACTCTCCAGCGCACACATGGGCCCCAGCGACCCAGCGCGGGGTCCCAGCGTCTCCCCAAACGGTACTTGGCGACGCCCCAGTGTGCACGGGCCGCAGCGGCTCGCAAAATAGTCCTTGGCCTCCCCAAAGCACGCGCACGGGCCTTAGTTACCCAGCGCGGTGTCCAGGCGGCTTGCCAAACGGTCCCTGGCACCTATTCAGCGTGCGTACGGGCCCAAGCAACCTCGGCCGGTGTCCCAGCAGATCGCCAAATGGTCCCTGGCCCCTCCCCAGCACGTGTACGGGCCCCAGTGGCTCGACAAACAGTCCCTGACGCCTCCGAAGCACATGCACAGGCCCCAGCAACCCTGCGCAGGGTCCCAGTGGCTCGCCAAATGGTCCCTGGCACCACACGATTGCGCTCACGTGCCCCAGCGAATCGGTGCGGGGTCCCTGTGGCTCGCCAAATGGTTCCTGCCACTTCCCCAGAACGCGTAAGGGCCCCAGGGTCTCGCAAAATGGTCCCTGGCAACTCACCAGTGTGCTCATGGAGTCCAGCAACTCCGTGCGGGGTCCTAGCGGCTCGCCAAACGGTCACTGGTGCCTCCCCAGCGTGAAGACCCAGCGAATCGCCAAACGGTCCCTGACACATGTCCAGCGCTGCACGCGCCACAGCGACTTCAAGACGGGGTCCTAGCAGTTCGCCAAACTGTCCCTGGCTCCTCTCCAGCGCGCGCACAGCCCCAGCGACTCCATGCGGGGTCCCAGCGACTCGCCAAATGGTCCCTGGCACCTCCATAGCGTGTGCACGGGGCCCAGCGACCCTGCGCGTGGTCCAAGTGGCTCGCCAAATGGTCCCTGTCAACTCTCCAGCGCGCGCATGGGCACCAGCGACCCCGCGAGGGGTCCCAGCAGCTCCCAAAATGGTCCTTGGTGCCTCCCCAATGTGCATGGGCCCCAGCTGCTCGCCAAATGGTCCTTAGCACCTCCGCAGCACCCACACGGGCCTCAGTGACCCAGCGCAGGTTCCCATCAGCTCGCCGAATGGTCCCTGGCACCTCTCCAGTTCACGCATGGGCGCCAGCCACCCCGTGCGAGTTCCCAGCGGCTCGCAAATGGTCCCTGTCACCTCTTCAGCGAAAGTGCGGGCCCCAGCGACCCCGCGCGGCATCCCAGTGGCTTGCCAAATGGTCCCTGGCACATCCCCAGCACGTGTACGGGCCCCAGCGGCTCGACAAACGGTCTCTGGCACCTCAGCATTGCACGTACGGAGACCAACAACCCCGTGCGGGATCCAATTCGCTCGCCAAACGGTCCCTGGCACATATCCAGCACGCGCAAGTGCCCAGCAACCCAGCACGGGGTCCCAGCGGCTCACCAAACGTTCCCTGGCACATCTCCAGCGCGCACACGTGCCCCAGCAACCCCGCAAGAGGTCCCAGTGGCTAGCCAAAAGGTCACTGGCACCTCCCCAGAACGGGTACGGGCCCCAGCGGCTTGCCAAACGGTGCCTGCCGCCTCCCCAGCACTCGCACAGGCCCCAGCGACTAGCCAAATGGTCCTTGGCATCTCCAAAGCACACGTACAGGCCCCAGCTACCCCGTGCGGGTTCCTAGCAGCTCGTCAAACGGTCCCTGGCGCATCCCCAGCACACACACGGGCCCCAGCGACCCCGCGTAGGGTCAAAACAGCTAGCCAAACGGTCCCTGGCCCCTCCCCAGCGAGCGCACTGCCCCCGGCGACCCTGTCTGGGGTTCCAGTGGCAATCCAAACGGTCCCTGGCACTAACCCAGTGCGTGCACTGGCCACAGCAACACCACGCGGGGTCGAGGCGGCTCACCATGCGGTCCCTGGTGCCTCCCCAGCACACGCACGGGCCACAGCAACCCCGCCCGTGGTCCCAGTGGCTCCACAAATGGTCCCTGGCACCTCCCCAGCACACGTACGGACCCCAGCGACTTTGCGTGGGGTCCCAGCTGCTCACTAAATGGTCTCTGCTGCCTCCCCATCGCGTGTACGGGCCTCAGCAACCACGTGCATGGTCCCAGTGGCTCGCCAAATAATCCCTGTCACTTCCCCAGTGCACACACAGGTATCTTCAACCTCACACAGGGTCCCAGCGGCTTGCCAAATGATCCCTGGCACCTCCACAGCGCGTGCACGGGGCTCAGCGACCCCTTGTGCGGTCCTTGTGGCTCGCCAAACGGTCCCTGGCAACTCTCCAGCACGCGAATGGGCCCCAGCGACCCGGCGCGGGGTGCCAGCGTCACCTCAAATGGTCCTTGGCGCCTAGCCAGAGTGCACCGGCCCCATCCGCTCGCCGAACGGTGCCTGGCACCTCTCCAGTGTGCGCATGGGCCCCAGCGACCCCGCGTGGGGTCCCAGCGTCTCGCCAAATGGTCCCTGGCAGCTCTTCAGCGTGCGTACGGGCCTCAGCAACCTCGCGCGGTGTCCCAGCGGCTTGGCAAATGGTCCCTGGTACCTCCCCAGCGAGCGCACGGGCCCCAGCGACCCCGCTCTGCGTACCAATGATTCACCAAATGGTCCCTGGCGCCACCCCAGCGCACTCCGGACCCAGCGGCTCACCAAATGGTCCCTGGCACCTCCACAGCATGTGCACAGGCCCCAGCGACCCTGCGCTGGGTCCCAACGGCTCGCCAATTGGTCCCTGGTACCTCACCAGTGAGCGCACGGGCCCCAGCGACTCCGTGCGGGGAGCCAGCGGCTCTCCAAACGGTCCCTGGCACCTCCGCAGCGAGCGCACAGGCCCCAGCGACCCAGCGCGGGGTCCCAGTGGATCGCCAAATTGTCCCTGGCACCTCCCCAGTACGAGTACGTGCCCCAGCAACCCCGCACGGGTCCAGCGGCTCGCCAAACGGTCACTGTCGCCTCCCCAGCGCACGCATGGGCCCCAGCAACCCCGCTCAGGATCCCAGCGGCTCACCAAACTGTCCCTTGCACTTCTCCAGGGCGCGCACATGTCCCAGCATCCCCATGCGGGGTCCCAGTGGCTAGCCAAATGGACCCTGGCACCTCCTCAGAACGGGTACGGGCCCCAGCGGCTTGCCAAATGGTGCCTGCCGCCTCCCCAGCACTCGCACAGGCCCCAGCGACTTGCCAAATGGTCCTTGGCATGTCCAAAGCACACGTACAGGCCCCAGCGACCCCGCGCGGGTTCCTAGCAGCTCGTCAAACGGTCCCTGGCGCATCCCCAGCACACACATGGGCCCCAGCGAGCCCGCGCAGGATCAAAACAGCTAGCCAAACGGTCCCTGGCCCCTCCCCAGCGACCGCACTGCCCCCAGCGACCCCTTGTGTGGTTCCAGTGGCAATCCAAACGGTCCCTGGCACTAACCCAGTGCGTGCACCGGCCACAGCAACACCACGCGGGGTCGAGGCGGCTCACCATGCAGTCCCTGGTGCCTCCCCAGCATGCGCACGGGCCACAGCGACCCCGCCCGGGGTCCCAGTGGCTCCACAAATGGTCCCTGGCACCTCCCCAGCACGCGTACGGACCCCAGCGACTTCGCGCGGGGTCCCAGCGGCTCACTAAATGGTCTCTGTTGCCTCCCCATCGCGTGTACGGGCCTCAGCAACCCCATGCATGGTCCCAGTGGCTCGCCAAATGATCCCTGTCACTTCCCCAGCGCACACACAGGTATCTTCAACCTCACACAGGGTCCCAGCGGCTTGCCAAATGATCCCTGGCACCTCCACAGCGCATGCACGGGGCTCAGCGACCCCTTGTGCGGTCCTTGTGGCTCGCCAAATGGTCCCTGGCAACTCTCCAGCGCGCGAATGGGCCCCAGCGACCCCGCGCGGGGTCCCAGCTTCATCTCAAATGGTCCTTGGTGCATAGCCAGAGTGCACAGGCCCCAGCCGCTCGCCGAACGGTGCCTGGCACCTCTCCAGTGCGCGCATGGGCCCCAGCGACCCCGCGCGGGGTCCCAGCGTCTCTCCAAATGGTCCCTGGCAGCTCTTCAGCGTGTGTATGGGCCTCAGCAACCTCGCGCGGTGTCCCAGCGGCTCGGCAAATGGTCCCTGGTACCTCCCCAGCGAGCGCACGGGCCCCAGCGACCCCGCTCTGCGTACCAATGATTCACCAAATGGTCCCTGGCGCCACCCCAGCGCACTCCGGACCCAGCGGCTCACCAAATGGTCCCTGGCACCTCCACAGCATGTGCACGGGCCCCAGCGACCCTGCGCTGGGTCCCAACAGCTCGCCAATTGGTCCCTGGCACCTCACCAGTGCGCGCACGGGCCCCAGCGACTCCGTGCGGAGAGCCAGCGGCTCGCCAAATGGTCCCTGGCACCTCCCCAGCGAGCGCACAGACCCCAGCGACCCCGCGAGGGGTCCCAGTGGATCGCCAAATTGTCCCTGGCACCTCCCCAGTACGAGTACGTGCCCCAGCAACCCTGCACGGGTCCCAGCGGCTCGCCAAACGGTCACTGTCGCCTCCCCAGCACACGCATAGGCCCCAGCAACCTCGCTCAGGATCCCAGCGGCTCGCCAAACTGTCCCTTGCACTTCTCCAGGGCGTGCACGTGTCCCAGCATCCCCATGTGGGGTCCCAGTGGCTAGCCAAATGGACCCTGGCACATCTCCAGCGCGTGTACGTGCCTTAGCAACCCCACGCGGGGTCGCAGTGGCTAGCCAAATGGACCCTGGCACCTCCCCAGAACAGGTACGTGCCCCAGCGACTCGCCAAACAGTCCGTGGCGCCTTCCCAGCATGCGCACGGGCCCCAACGACTCGTGCAGAGTCCCAGCGGCTCGCCAAACACTCCCTGGCACATCACCAGCACGCTCACGGGCCCTAGCGCCCCAACGCGGGGTCCCAGTGGATCGCCAAGTGGTCCGTGGCACCTCCCCAGTACGAGTACGGGCCCCAGCGACTTTGCGTGGGGTCCCAGTGGCTCTCTAAATGGTCCCTGTCACCTCCACAGCATGCATACGGGCCCCAGTGGCTCGCCAAATGGTCCCTGGCACCTCCCCAGCAAGTGCAGGGTCCCAGTAGCTTTCCAAACGGTCCCTGATGCTTCCCCAGCCCGCACGGGCCCCAGCGCCCCAGCGCCCCAGCGCGGAGCCTCAGTGGCTCGCCAAATGCTCCCTAGCACATCTCCAGCGCGCGCATGTGCCCCAGCAACCCCGCACGTGGTCCCAGCGGCTCGTCAAACGGTTCCTTGCACATCTCTAGCGTGCGCACATGCCCCAGCAATCTCGCACGGGGTCCCAGTGGCTAGCCAAACAGTCCCTGGCACTTCTCCAGCGCATACACGTGCCCCAACAACCTCGCTTGGGGTCCCAGTTGTTCCCCAAAAGGTCCCTGGCGACTCCCCAGCACTCGCACGGGCCCCAGCGACCCCACGCCGGGTACCAGCTGCTCGCCAAAAGGTCCCTTTCGCCTGACGAGCGCGTGCATGAGCCCCAGCAACTTCACGCTGGGTCCCAGCCGCTCGCCAGTCAGTCACTGTCGCCACCCCAGCATGCTCACGGGCCCAAGAGACCTCGTACGTGATCCCAGTGGCTCGCCAAACGGTCCCTGGCACATCTCCAGCGTGCGCACATGCCCCAGCAACCCCGCACGGGTCCCAGCGGCTCGCCAAACGGTCACTGTCGCCTCCCCAGCACACGCATAGGCCCCAGCAACCCGCTCAGGATCCCAGCGGCTCGCCAAACTGTCCCTTGCACTTCTCCAGGGCGTGCACGTGTCCCAGCATCCCATGCATGGGGTCCCAGTGGCTACCAAATGGTCCCTGCCACCTCCCCAGCGCGCACACCAGCCCCAGCGACCACGCGCGGGGTACCAGCGGCTCGCCAAATGGTCCCTGGCACCTCCCCAGCAAGCACACAGGCCCCAGCGACCCCGTGCAGGGGTCCCAGCGGCTTGCCAAACAGTCCGTGGCGCCTTCCCAGCATGCGCACAGGCCCCAAAGACTCGTGCAGCGTCCCAGCGGCTCGCCAAACACTCCCTGGCACATCACCAGCACGCGCACGGGCCCTAGCGCCCCAACACGGGGTCCCAGTGGATCGCCAAGTGGTCTCTGGCACCTCCCCAGCATGAGTACGGGCCCCAGTGACTTCGCGCGGGGTCCCAGTGGCTCTCTAAATGGTCCCTGTCACCTCCACAGCATGCATACGGGCCCCAGTGGCTCGCCAAATGGTCCCTGGCACCTCCCCAGCTCGCACACTGGGCCCAGCGGTCCCAGCGGGTCGCCAAACGGTCCGTGTCGTCTCGCCAGCACGCTCATGGGCACAAACAACCCCTTGCGGGATCCCAGTGCCTCCCAAACGGTCCCTGGCACCTACCCAGCATGCGCACGTGCCCCTGCAACACCGGGCGGGACTCCAGCAGCTCGCCAAACAGTCCCAGGCACCTACTCAGCGTGCGCTTGGGCCCCAGCGACCCCACGTGTGGTCGCAGCGGCTCGCAAAACGGTCCCTGGCACCTCCCCAGCGAGTGCACGGGCCCCAGCGACCCCGCGCGGCATCCCAGTGGCTTGCCAAATGGTCCCTGGCTAGTCCCCAGCACGTGTACGGGCCACAGCGGCTCGACAAATAGTCCCTGACGCCTCCAAAGTGCTTGCACAGGCCCCAGCGACCCTGCGCAGGGTCCCAGTGGCTCGCCAAATGGTCCCTGGCATCACACGAGTGCGCGCACGGGCCCCAGCGAATCGGTGCGGGGTCCCTGTGGCTCGCCAAATGGTTTCTGCCACCTCCCCAGAACGCGTACGGGCCCCAGGGGCTCGCAAAATGGTCCCTGGCAACTTACCAGTGCGCGCACGGAGTCCAGCAACCCCATGCGGGGTCCTAGCGGCTCGCCAAACGATCACTGGCGCCTCCGCAGCGCGCATGGGCCCCAGAACCCCAGCGTGAAGACCCAGCGAATCGCCAAACGGTCCTTGACACATGTCCAGCGCGACGGGCCACAGCGACTTCGCGCGGAGTCCTAGCAGCTCGCCAAACTGTCCCTGGCACCTCTCCAGCGCGTGCACAGCCCCAGCGACTCCGTGCGGGGTCCCAGCGACTTGCCAAATGGTCCCTGGCACTTCCATAGCGTGTTCACGGAGCCCAGCGACCCTGCGTGTGGTCCCAGTGGCTCGCCAAACGGTCCCTGGCAACTCTCCAGCATGCGCATGGGCACCAGCGACCCCGTGCGGGGTCCCAGCGGCACGTCAAATGCTCCCTGGCACCTCCATAGCGTGTGCACGGGGCCCAGCGACCCTGCGCGTGGTCCCAGTGGCTCGCCAAAAGGTCGCTGGCAACTCTCCAGCAAGCGCATTGGCACCAGCGACCCTGCGCGGGGTCCCAGCAGCTCCACAAACGGACCTTGGCGCCTCCCCAGTGTGCTTGGGCACCAGCGGCTCGCCAAATGGTCCTTGGCACCTCCACAGCACACACACGGGCCTCAGTGACCCAGCGCGGGTTCCCATCAGCTCGCCGAACGGACCCTGGCACCTCTCCAGTGCATGCATGGGCGCCAGCCACCACGTGCGGGGTCCCAGCGGCTCCCCAAATGGTCACTGGTGCCTCCCCAGCGCGAAGACCCAGCGAATCGCCAAACGGTCACTGACACATGTCCAGCGCGCGTAAGCGCCACAACGACTTTGCACGGGGTCCTAGCAGCTCGCCAAACTGTCCCTGGCTCCTCTCCAGCGCACGCACAGCCCCAGCGACTCCGTGCGGGGTCCCAGTGGCTCGCCAAATGGTTCCTGGCAACTCTCCAGCGCGCGCATGGGCACCAGCGACCCCGCGAGGGGTCCCAGCAGCTCCCAAAACGGTCCTTGGCGCCTCCCCAATGTGCATGGGCCCCAGCGGCTCGCCAAATGGTCCTTGGCACCTCCACAGCACCCACACGGGCCTCAGTGACCCAGCGCGGGTTCCCATCAGCTCGCCGAACGGTCCCTGGCACCTCTCCAGTTCACGCATGGGCGCCAGCCACCCCGTGCGAGGTCCCAGCGGCTCGCCAAATGGTCCCTGTCACCTCTTCAGCGAACGTGCGGGCCCCAGCGACCCTGCGCGGCATCCCAGTGGCTTGCCAAATGGTCCCTGGTACATCCCCAGCACGTGTACGGGCCCCAGCGGCTCGCCAAACGGTCCCTGGCACATATCCAGCGCGCGTAAGTGCCCAGCAACCCAGCACGGGGTCCCAGCGGCTCACCAAACGGTCCCTGGCACATCTCCAGCGCGCACATGTGCCCCAGCAACCCCGCAAGGGGTCCCAGTGGCTAGCCAAAAGGTCACTGGCACCTCCGCAGAACGGGTACGGGTCCTAGCAGCTCGTGAAATGGTCCCTGGTGCATCCCCAGTACACACACGTGCCCCAGCGACCCGCGCAGGGTTCCAACGGCTAGCCAAACGGTACCTGGCCCCTCCCCAGCGAGCGCACTGCCCCCAGCGACCCCGTGTGGGGTTCCAATGGCTATCCAAACGGTCCCGGGCACTAACCCAGTGCATGCACTGGCCACAGCAACACCACGCGGGGTCGAGGCGGCTCACCATGCGGTCCCTGGTGCCTCCCCAGCACACGCACGGGCCACAGCGACCCCGCCCGGGGTCCCAGTGGCTCCACAAATGGTCCCTGGCACCTCCCCAGCACGCGTACGGACCCCAGCGACTTCGCGCGGGGTCCCAGCGGCTCACCAAATGGTCTCTGTTGCCTCCCCATCGCGTGTACGGGCCTCAGCAACCCCGGGCATGGTCCCAGTGGCTCGCCAAATGATCCCTGTCACTTCCCCAGTGCACACACAGGTATCTTCAACCTCACACAGGGTCCCAGCGGCGTGCCAAATGATCCCTGGCACCTCCACAGTGCGAGCACGGGGCTCAGCGACCCCTTGTGCGGTCCTTGTGGCTCGCCAAACGGTCCCTGGCAACTCTCCAGCGCATGAATGCGCCCCAGCGACCCGGCGCGGGGTCCCAGCGTCTCCTCAAACGGTCCTTGGCGCCTAGCCAGAGTGCACAGGCCCCAGCCGCTCGCCGAACGGTCCCTGGCACCTCTCCAGTGCGCACATGGGTCCCAGCGTCTCGACAAATGGTCCCTGGCAGCTCTTCAGCGTGCGTACTGGCCTCAGCAACCTCGCGCGGTGTCCCAGCGGCTCGGCAAATGGTCCCTGGTACCTCCCCAGCGAGCGCACGGGCCCCAGCGACCCCGCTCTGCGTACCAATGATTCACCAAATGGTCCCTGGCGCCACCCCAGTGCACTCCGGACCCAGCGGCTGACCAAATGGTCCCTGGCACCTCCACAGCATGTGCACGGGCCCCAGCGACCCTGCGCTGGGTCCCAACGGCTCGCCAATTGGTCCCTGGCACCTCACCAGTGAGCGCACGGGCCCCAGCGACTCTGTGCGGGGAGCCAGCGGATCGCCAAACGGTCCCTGGCACCTCCCCAGCGAGCGCACAGGCCCCAGCGACCCCGCGCGGGGTCCCAGTATATTGCCAAATTGTCCCTGGCACCTCCCCAGTACGAGTACGTGCCCCAGCAACCCCGCACGGGTCCCAGCGGCTCGCCAAACGGTCCCTGGCACCTATTCAGCATGCGTACGGGCCAAAGCAACCTTGGCCGGTGTCCCAGCAGCTCACCAAATGGTCCCTGGCACCTCCCCAGCACGTGTACGGGCCCCAGCGGCTCGACAAAGAATACCTGACACCTCCAAAGCACATGCACAGGCCCCAGCAACCCTGCGCAGGGTCCCAGTGGCTCGCCAAATGGTCCCTGGCACCACACGTTTGCGCGCACGGGCCCCAGCGAATCGGTGCGGGGTCCCTGTGGCTCGCCAAATGGTTCCTGCCACCTCCCCAGAACGCGTACGGGCCCCAGGGGCTCGCAAAATGGTCCCTGGCAACTCACAAGTGTTCGCACGGATTCCAGCAACCCCGTGCGTGGTCCCAGTGGTTCGCCAAACGGTCCCTGGCAACTCTAAAGTGTGCACATTGGCACCAGCGACCCCAGCGCAGGGTCCCAGCAGCTCCACAAACGGTCCTTGGTGCCTCCCCAGTGTGCTTGGGCACCAGCGGCTCGCCAAATGGTCCTTGGCACCTCCACAGCACACACACGGGCCTCAGTGACCCAGCGCGGGTTCCCATCAGCTCGCCGAACGGACCCTGGCACCTCTCCAGTGCATGCATGGGCGCCAGCCACCACGTGCGGGGTCCCAGCGGCTCCCCAAACGGTCACTGGTGCCTCCCCAGCGCGAAGACCCAGCGAATCGCCAAACGGTCACTGACACATGTCCAGCGCGTGTAAGCGCCACAGCGACTTCGCACGGGGTCCTAGCAGCTCACCAAACTGTCCCTGGCTCCTCTCCAGTGCACGCACAGCCCCAGCGACTCCGTGCGGGGTCCCAGCGACTCGCCAAATGGTCCCTGGCACCTCCATAGTGTGTGCACGGGGCTCAGCGACCCTGCGCGTGGTCCCAGTGGCTCGCCAAATGGTCCCTGGCAACTCTCCAGCGCGTGCATGGGCACCAGCGACCCTGCGAGGGGTCCCAGCAGCTCCCAAAACGGTCCTTGGCGCCTCCCCAATGTGCATGGGCCCCAGCGGCTCGCCAAATGGTCCTTGGCACCTCCACAGCACCCACACGGGCCTCAGTGACCCAGCGCGGGTTCCCATCAGCTCGCCGAACGGTCCCTGGCACCTCTCCAGTTCACGCATGGGCGCCAGCCACCCCGTGCGGGGTCCCAGCGGCTCGCCAAATGGTCCCTGTCACCTCTTCAGCGAACGTGCGGGCCCCAGCGACCCCTTGCGGCATCCCAGTGGCTTGCCAAATGGTCCCTGGCACATCCCTAGCATGTGTACGGCCAAATGGTCCCTGTCACCTCTTCAGCGAACGTGCGGGCCCCAGCGACCCCTTGCGGCATCCCAGTGGCTTGCCAAATGGTCCCTGGCACATCCCCAGCATGTGTACGGGCCCCAGCGGCTCGCCAAACGGTCCCTGGCACATATCCAGCGCGCATAAGTGCCCAGCAACCCAGCACGGGGTCCCAGCGGCTCACCAAATGGTCCCTGGCACATCTCCAGCGCGCACATGTGCCCCAGCATCCCCGCAAGGGGTCCCAGTGGCTAGCCAAAAGGTCACTGGCACCTCCGCAGAACAGGTATGGTTCCTAGCAGCTCGTCAAACGGTCCCTGGCGCATCCCCAGCACACACACGTGCCCCAGCGACCCGCGCAGGGTTCCAACGGCTAGCCAAATGGTCCCTGGCCCCTCCCCAGCGAGCGCACTGCCCCCAGCGACCCTGTGTGGGGTTCCAGTGGCAATCCAAACGGTCCCTGGCACTAACCCAGTGCGTGCACCGGCCACAGCAACACCACGCGGGGTCGAGGCGGCTCACCATGCGGTCCCTGGTGCCTCCCCAGCACACGCACGGGCCACAGCGACCCCGCCCGGGGTCCCAGTGGCTCCACAAATGGTCCCTGGCACCTCCCCAGCACGCGTACGGACCCCAGCGACTTCGCGCGGGGTCCCAGCGGCTCACCAAATGGTCTCTGTTGCCTCCCCATCGCATGTACTGGCCTCAGCAACCCCGGGCATGGTCCCAGTGGCTCGCCAAATGATCCCTGTCACTTCCCCAGCGCACGCACAGGTATCTTCAACCTCACACAGGGTCCCAGCGGCTTGCCAAATGATCCCTGGCACCTCCATAGTGCGAGCACGGGGCTCAGCGACCCCTTGTGCGGTCCTTGTGGCTCGCCAAACGGTCCCCGGCAACTCTCCAGCGCATGAATGGGCCCCAGTGACCCGGCGCGGGGTCCCAGCGTCTCCTCAAACGGTCCTTGGCGCCTAGCCAGAGTGCACAGGCCCCAGCCGCTCACCGAACGGTCCCTGGCACCTCTCCAGTGCGCACATGGGCCCCAGCGACCCCGCGCAGGGTCCCAGCGTCTCGCCAAATGGTCCCTGGCAGCTCTTCAGCGTGCGTACGGACCTCAGCAACCTCGCGCGGTGTCCCAGCGGCTCGGCAAATGGTCCCTGGTACCTCCCCAGCGAGCGCACGGGCCCCAGCGACCCCGCTCTGCATACCAATGATTCGCCAAATGGTCCCTGGCGCCACCCCAGTGCACTCCGGCCCCAGCGCCAGCGCCCAGCGGGATCCCAGCGGCTCGCCAAACGGTCGCTTGCACCTCTCCAGTGCGCGCACGGGCCCCAACGCCCCTGTGCGGGGTCCCAGTCGATGGCCAAATGGTCCCTGGCACCTCCCCAGCATGAGTACGGGCATCAGTGACTTTACACAGGGTCCCAGCGGCTCAGCAAACGGTCTCTGGCACCTCCCCAGCGCACACACGGAACAGAGCGCCCCAGCGCGTGGTCCCAGCAGATCTCCAAGAAGGACCTGGCACCTCTCCAGCACAAGCACAGGCCGCAGCGACCCCGCGCGGGGTACCAGCGACTCGCCAAATGGTCCCTGGGACTTCCCCAGCTCGCGTACGGGCCCCAGCAGTTCGCCAAATGGTCCCTGGCACCACTTCAGCACAGAAACGGCGCCCAGCGACCCCGCACAGGATCCCGGCGGCTTGCCAAACGGTCCCTGGCAGCTCTCCAGCACGAGCACGGGGACCGGCGACCCCGCGCGGGGTCCCAAAGGCTAGCCAAATGGTCCCTGGCACCTCTCCAGCACGCGCAGGTGCCCCAGCGACCCCGCGCAAGGTCCCAATGGCTAGCCAAATGGTACCTGGCACCTCCCCAGCATGTGCACGGGCCCCAGCAACCCCGCGCAGGTTTCCAGCGGCTCGCCAAATGGTCCATGATGCCTCCCCAGCACGTGCACGGGCCCCAGCGACACCGCACAGGGTCCCAGTGGTTCACCAAATGTTCCCTGGCACCTCCCCAGTGAGCGCACGGGTCCCAGAACCCCCACGCGGAGTCCCAGTATTTCGCCAAATGCCCCTGGCACCTACCCAGCACAAGTACGGGCCCCAGCCACCCCGCGCAGGATCCCAGCGGCTTGCCAAACGGTACCTGGCAGCTCTCCAGCGCACGCACGGGGACTGGCGACCCCGTGCAGGGTCTCAGCGGCTCGGCAAACGCTACCTGGCATCTCCCCAGCATGCGCACGGACCCCAGCGCTTCAGTGCCCCAGCGCGGGATCCCAGCTGCTCACCAAACGGTCCCTGGCACCTCTCCAGTGCGCGCACGGGCCCCAGTAACCCCACGGGCGGTCCCAGTGGCTCGCCAAATGTTCCCTGACACCTCCCAAGCACGCCAGATGGGTCCCAGCGGCTCGCCAAACCATCCCTGTCGCCTCCGCAGTACACGCACGGACCCCAGCGACCCTGAGCAGGGTCCTAGCGGCTCACCAAACTGTTCCTGACGCCTCCCCAGTACGGGCACGGGCTCCAGCGACCCCGTGCAGGGTCCCAGCGGCTACACAAATGGTCCCTGGCACCTCCCCAGCACACGCACGTGGCCCAGCAACCCCGCACGGGGTAGTAGGAGCTCGCCAAAAGGTCTTTGGCACCTCCCCAGAACGCGTACGGGCGCCAGCGACTTTGTGCGGGGTCCCAGCAGCTGGTGAAACGGTACATGTCGCCTCCGCAGCGCGCACGGGCACCAGCGACCCCACGCGGGGTCCCAGCAGCTTGCAAAACGGTCCCTATCGCCTCCCCAGCGCACGCACGGGCCCAGCGACCCCGCGCCGGGTACCAGCGGCTCGCAAAATGGTCCTTTGCACCTCCCCAGCGCTCGCACGGACCCCAGCGACTTCCCATGGGGTCACAGAGGCTTGCCAAACGGTCCCTGGCACCTGTCCAGCGCGTGCACGGGTGACAGCGACCACGCGCGGAGACCCAGCAGCTCAAGAAATGGTCCCTGTTGCCTCCCCAGCATGCGCACGGGACCCAGCGGCTCGCCAAATGGTCCCTGGCATCTACCCCGCACGCGTACGGGATCCAGCGACATCGCGCATGGTCCCAGCGGCTAGCCAAACGGTCTCTGGCACATCACCAGTGTGTGCACAGGCCCCATCAACCATTCGCAGGGTCCCAGTAGCTTACCAAATGGTCCATGGCGCCTCCCCAGCACGCGCATGGGTCCCAGCGACCACGTGCAGGGTCCCAGCGGCTCAACAAACGTTCAATGACGCCTCCCCAGCATGCGCATGGTCCCCAGCGACCCCGTGCAGGGATCCAGTGGTTCAGCAAACGGTCCCTGGCACCTCCCCAGCACACGCATGGAGCCCAGCGACCATTCACGGGGGTCCCAGCGGCTCGCCAAACGGTCCATGACACCTCCCCAGCACGCGCACAGGCCCCAGCGACCTTGCGCAGGGATCCAGTGGTTCAGCAAACGGTCCCTGGCACCTCCCCAGAGCACTCATGGAGCCCAGCAACCCCGCGCAGGGTCCCAGGGGCTCGCCAAATAGTCCCTGGCATCTCCCGGCATGCGTACGGGCCCCAGCGACTTCATGTAGGGTCCCAGCGGCTCGCCAAACGGTCCCTGTTGCCTCCCCAGCGCCCGCACGGGCCCCATCGATCCCGCGCAGGGTCCCAGCAGCTCGCAAACGGTACCTGGCACCTCCCCAACACACGCAAGGGCCCAAGCGCCCCAGCGCGGGATCCCTGCGGCTCGCCAAACGGTCCCTGTCACCTCCCCAGGACAAGCACAGGCCCCAGCGACCTCAAGTGGGGTCCCAGCAGATCGCCAAACGGTCCCTGGCACCTCTCTAGCGTGCACACGGGGACTAGCGACCCCGCTCTTGATCCCTGCGGCTCGCCAAACGGTACCTGACACCTCCCCAGGACACGTACGGGCCGCAGCGACGCCGTGCGTGGTACCAGCGACTTGCCAAAAGGTCCCTGGCACCTCCCCAGCGTGCGCTTGGGGCCCATCAACCCCGCGCAGGGTCCCAGGAGCTTACCAAATGGTCCATGGCGCCTCCCCAGCACGCGTCTGGGCCCCAGCAACCCCGCACAGGGTCCCAGCTGCTCGCCAAACGGTCCTTTGCACCTCACCAGCGTGCGCACAGGCCCTTTCAACCCCGCGCAGGGTCCCAGTAGCTTACCAAATGGTCCATGGCGCCTCCCCAGCACGGCCCTGGGCCCCAGCGACCTCGCGGAGGGTCCCAGCGGCTCGCCAAACGGTCCATGACGCCTCCCAAGCACCCCCCTGGCCCCAGCAACCCTGCGCAGGGTCCCAGTGGTTCACCAACTGGTCCCTGACACCTCCCCAGCGCGCGGATGGATCCCAGCAACCCAACGTGGGGTCCCAGGGGCTCGCCAAATGGTCCCTGGCATCTCCCGCGCACGCGTACGGGCCCCAGCGACTTCTTGCAGGGTCCCAGCGGCTCGCCAAACAGTCCCTGGCACCCCAGCAGCGTGCGTACGGGCCCCATCAACCCCGCGCGGGGTCCCAGTAGCTTGCCAAATGGTCCATGGCACCTCCCCAGCACGCGTACGGGCCCCAGCGGCTCGCCAAATGGTCCCTGTCGCCTCCCCAGGATGCGCACAGGCCCCAGCGACCTCAAGTGGGGTCCCAGCAGCTCGCCAAACGGTCACTGATGCCTCCCCAGAATGGGCACGGGCCCTAGCGACCCTGGGCAAGCCAGCGGCTCGCCAAGCAGTCCCTGGCACCTCTCCAGTGCACGCACGGGGACTGGCGACCCCGCGCTTGATCCCTGCGGCTCGCCAAATGGTACCTTGCACCTCCCCAGGACACGTACGGGCTGCAGAGGCTCGCCAAACAGTCCCTGTCACCTTCCCAGCACGCGCACGGGCCCCAGCGACCCCAAGTGGGGTCCCAGCGGCTCTCCAAATGGTCCCTGACGCCTACCCAGCATGGGCACGGGCCCCAGCGACCGTGCGCAAGGTCCCAGCGGCTCGCCAAATGGTCCCTGGCACCTCCCCAGCATGCGCACGGGCCCCAGCAACTCGTGCAGTGTCCCAGTGTCTCGCCAAACGGTCCCTGTCACCTCACCAGCGCACGCATGGCCACAGCACCCCCGCGCGGGGTCCCAGCGGCTCGCCAAACAAGATATGGCACATCTCCAACGCAAGCACGGACCCCAGCGACCCCGCGCGGGGTCCTAGAGGCTCGCCAAACGGTCCATGACGTCTCCCCAGCATGGGCACGGGCCCCAGCGACCCCGTGTGGGGTCCCAGAGGCTCGCCAAATGGTCCCTATCACCTCCCAAGCACACGCACAGGCCCAAGCGCCCCAGCGCGGGATCCCAGCGGCTCGCCAAACGCTACCTGGCACCTCCCCAGCACATGTACGGGCCCCCGTGCCCCAGTGCTGGGTCCCAGTGGCTCATCAAAAAGTCCCTGGCACCTCCTCAGCACCTGTACGAGCTACAGCAGTTTGCCATACGGTCCCTGTCGCCTCCCTAGCATGTGCACGGGCCTCAGCGACCCAGCGCGGGGTCCCAGCGGGTCGCCATACAGGACCTGGTTCCTCTCCAGCGCAAGCACGTGTAAGAGCGCCCCAGCGCGGGGTCCCAGCGGCTCGCCAAACAGTCCCTGACCCCTACCTAGCATAGGCACGGGCCCCAGTGACCCTGCGCAAGGTCCCAGCGGCTCGCCAAATGATCCCTGGCACCTCCCCAGAACGCGTACGGGCGCCATAGACTTTGCGCAGGGTCTCAGCAGCTCACTAACGGTCTCTGGCGCCTCCCCAGCATGTGCACGGGCCCTGGCAACCCCGCACGGGGTTCCAGCACCTGGCTAAATGTTCCCTGGCACCTCCCCAGTATGCACATGGGCCCCAGTGACTCGTGCAGAGTCCCAGTGGCGCGCCAAACGGTCCCTGGCACCTCACCAGCACACGCACAGTGCCCCAGTGCGTGGTCCCAGCGCCTCGCCAAACAGGACCTGGCACATCTTCAGCGCAAGCACGGACCTCAGCGACCCAACGCGGGGTCCTAAAGGCTCGCCAAACGGTTCCTGGCACCTCTCCAGCACGCGCACGTGCCCCAACAACCCCGCGTGGGGTCCCAGCGGCTCGCCAAACGGTCCCTGGCACCTCCACAGCATGCGCACAGGCCACAGCGACCCTGCGCGGGGTACCAGCCACTCGTCAAACGGTCCATGACGCCTCCCCAGCACACGCACGGCCACAGCGCCCCAGCGCAGGGTCCCAGCGGCTCGCCAAACAGGACCTGGCACATCTCCAGCGCAAGCACGGACCACAGCGCCCCAGCGTGAGGGTCCTAGCGGCTCGCCAAATGGTTCCTGGCACCTCTGCAGCACGTGCACGTGCCCCAGCAACCCCGGGCAGGGTCCCAAAGGCTAGCCAAATGCTCCCTGGCACCTCCCAAGCACGCGTACGGGCCCCAGCAACCCCGCGCGGGGTCCCAGTGGCTTGCCTAATGGTCCCTAAAACCTCCCCAGGATGCGTACGGGCCGCAGCGGCTGACCAAACGGTTCCTGTCGCGTCCCCAGGATGAGCACAGGCCCCAGCGACCTCAAGCGGGGTCCCAGCAGCTCGCCAAACGGTCCCTGATGCCTTCCCAGAATGGGCACTTACCCCAGCGACCCTGGGGAAGCCAGCGGCTCGCCAAACAGTCCCTGGCACCTCTCCAGTTCGAGCACGGGGACTGACGACCCCGCGCTTGATCCCTGCGGCTCACCAAATGGTACCTTGCATCTACCCAGGACATGTACGGGCTGCAGCGGCTCGCCAAACAGTCCCTGTCGCCTTCCCAGTACGCGCACGGGCCCCAGCAACCCCAAGTGGGGTCCCAGCAGCTCTCCAAATGGTCCCTGATGCCTACCCAGCACGGGCATGGTCCCCAGTGACCCTGCGCAAGGTCCCAGCAGCTCACCAAATGGTCCCTGGCATCTGCCCAGAATGCTTACGGGTGCCATAGACTTCGCTCTGGGTCTCAGCAGCTCGCTAAACAGTCCCTGTCGTCTACCCAGCATGCGCATGGGACCCGGCGACCCTGCGTGGCTTCCCAGCGGCTCGCCAAATGGTCCCTGGCATCTCCCCAGCACGCACACGTGCCCCAGCGACTTGATTAGGGTCCCAGCTGCTCGCCAAACGATCCCTGTCACCTCCCGAGCGTGCGCACGGACCCCAGCGACTCGAGCAGGGACCCAGAGGCTCGCCAAACGGTCCCTGGCATCTCCCCAGCACAAGCACGGGCCACAGCTCCACAGCGCGGGGTCCCAGCGGCTCGTCAAACAGGGCCTGGAACCTCTCCAGTGCAAGCACAGGCCCCAGCGCCCCAGCGTGGTGTACCAACGGCTTGCCAAACTGTCCCTGGCACCTCTCTAGCGCGCATGTGACCAAGCAACCCCGGGCGGGGTCCCAAAGGCTAGCCAAATGTTCCCTGGCACCTCCCCAGCATGCACACGGGCCCCATCCACCCCGCGCATGGGCCCAGTGGTTCACCAAATTGTCCCTGGCACCTCCCCAGAGAGCGCATGGGGCCCAGCGACCCCGCGCGGGGTCCTAGGGGCTCGCCAAATGGTACATGACGCCTTCCCAAAATACGCATAGGCCCCAGCAAACCCGTGCAGGGTCCCAGTGGTTCACCAAATGGTCCCTGGTACCTCCCCAGTGCGCACATGGGGCCCAGCGACCACGCGCAGGGTCCCAGGGGCCCGCCAAATGGTTCCTGGCATCTCCCCTGCACGCGTATGGGCCCCAGCGACTTCCCACAGGGTCCCAGCGGCTCGCTAAACAGTCCCTGTCCCTCCCGGCGCCGCACGGGCCCCTGCGACCCCTGGTGGGGTCCTCGCGTGGGTTCCCAGCGGCTCGCCAAACGGTCCCTGGTGCCTACCCAGCACACATACGGGCCCCAGCGACTTGAGCAGAGTCCCAGCGGCTCGCCAAATGGTCCCTAGCATCTGTTCAGCGCACGCACGGGACACAGTGCCCCAGTGCGGGGTTCCAGCGGCTCGCAAAACAGGACCTGGAACCTCTCCAGCGCAAGCACGGGGCCCAGCGCCCCAGTGCGGGGTCCCAGCGGCCCACCAAATGGTCCCTGGCGCCTCCCCAGCACGCTCACGTGCCGCATCGAACCCGTCTGGGGTACCAGCAACTCGGCAAATGGTCTCTGTCAACTCCCTAGCACACTCATGGGCCCTAACAACAATGCGCAGGGTCCCAGAGGATCGCCAAATGGTCCCTAGCACCTCCCCAGCGCGCATGGGGCCCAGTTACCCCGCACGGGGTCCCAAGGGCTCGCAAAGTGGTCCCTGGCATCTCCACCGCACGCATACGGGCCCTAGCGACTTTGCGCAGGGTCCCAGCAGCTCGCTAAACGGTCCCTGGCACCTCCCTAGCACGCCACGGGCCGCAGCGACCCGCCCGGGGTACCATCAACTCGCCAAATGGTCCCTGGCGCCTCCCCAGCACGCTCACGTGCCGCATCGAACCCGTCTGGGGTACCAGCAACTCGGCAAATGGTCCCTGTCAACTCCCTAGCACACTCATGGGCCCTAACAACAATGCGCAGGGTCCCAGAGGATCGCCAAATGGTCCCTAGCATCTCCCCAGCGCGCATGGGGCCCAGCGACCCCGCACGGGGTCCCAGGGGCTCGCAAAGTGGTCCCTGGCATCTCCACCGCACGCATACGGGCCCTAGCGACTTTGCGCAGGGTCCCAGCAGCTCGCTAAACGGTCCCTGGCACCTCCCTAGCACGCGCACGGGCCGCAGCGACCCCGCCCGGGGTACCATCAACTCGCCAAATGGTCCCTGGCAACTCCCCAGCAAGCGCACGTGCCGCAGCGAACCCGTCCGGGGTACCAGCAACTAGGCAAATGGTCCCTGGCAACTCCCTAGCACGCGCACGGGCCCTAACAACAATGCGCAGGGTCCCAGTGGCTCGCCAAATGGTCCCTAGCACCTCCCCAGCGCGCATGGGGCCCAGCGACCCCGCACGGGGTACCAGGGACTCGCCAAGTGGTCTCTGGCACCTCCCCAGCACGAGCACGGGCCCGAGCAACCGTGTGCGGGGTCCCAGTGGCTTGCCAAATGGTCCCTTGGACCCTCCCATCTCACGTATGGGTCCCTGAGGTTCGCCAAATGGTCCCTGGCACATCCGCAGCACGCGAATGAGACCCAGCGACCACGAGCGGGGTCCAAGTGGGTCTCCAAACTGTCCGTGTCGCCTCCCCAGCGCGCACGGGCCCCAGCAACCGCACACAGGATCCCAGCGGCTCGCCAAATGGTCCCTGGCAGCTCTCCAGCGCACGCACGGGGCCCAGCGACTTCGCACGGGGTCCCAGCTGCTCGGCAAACCGTCCCTGGCATCTCCCGAGAGCGCGCACGGGCCCAGCGGCTTGACAAAGAGGTCCCTGGAACCTCCTCTGCTAGCGCACGAGGTCCCAGCGGCTCGCCAAAAGGTAACGGATACCTCCACAGCAAGCGCACGGGCCCCAATGACCCTGCGCGGGGTCCCAGCAGCTCATAAGCGGTCCCTCGCATCTCCTCAGCACGCACACGGTACCCAGCAACCCCGCACGGTTTCCCAGCGGCTCGCCAAATGGTACCTGGCATCTACACAGCGGGTGCATGGGCCCCAGTGACACCACGCGAGGTACTAGCGGCTATTAAAATGGTCCCTTGCAACTTCCCAGCACGCGCACGGAACCCAGCGACTTCCCGTAGTGTCCCAGCGGCTCGCCAAACGGTCCCTGGCATCTCCTCAGAGCGCCCATGGGCCCCAGTGACCCCGCGCGTGGATTCAGCGGCTCGCAAACGGTCCCTGGCATCTCCCCAGCACGCTCACGGGCCCCAGCGACCCCGCACAGGGTCCCAGCGGCTTGACAAAAGGTCCCTGGAACATCCTCAGCGCACGCACGGGGCCCAGCGACCCCGCACGGGAGCCCAGCTGCTCGTAAGCGGTCCCTGTCTCCTCCATGGCGAGCAGCGGGCCCAGGAACCCCGTATGGGGTACCAGCAGCTCGCAAAATGGTCCCTGGCATCTCCCCAGCGTGCTCACGGGCCCCAGAGACCCCGCGCGGGGTCCCAGCGGCTCGTCAAATGGTCCGTCGCGTGCGCTGGGGAGGTGCAAGGGACCATTGTGAAAGCCACCGGTGCCCAGCGTGGTGTTGCTGGGCCCCATGTGTGCGATAGGGAGGCGCCAGGGATTGTTTGGCAAGCTGCTGGGACCCGTGCGGGTCGCTGGGCCATGTCGCGCTGAGGAGGTTCCAGGGACCTTTTGGCGAGCCGCTGGGACCCCGTGTGGGGTCGCTGGGGACCGTGCGATGCTGGGTAGGTGCCAGGGAGCATTTGGAGAGCCGATGGGATCCGGTGCGGGTTCGCTGTGCCCCATGCGCGCGATAGTGATGTGCTATGCACCATTTGGTGAGCCGCTGGGACCCTGCATGGAGTCGCTGGGGACCGTACATTCTCTGCGGAGGCGCCAGGGACCGTTTGGCAAGCCGCTGGAACCAACGCGGGGTCACTGGGCGTCGTGTGCGCGATATGTAGGTGCTTGGAACCATTTTGCGAGCCGCTGGGACCCCACGCGGGGTTGCTGGGTCCCCGTGTGCGAGCTGCGGAGGAGACAGGGACCGTTTGGCGAGCCGCTGGATCTCCGTGCAGTGTCGCTGGTGCCCGTGCATGCTGGGCAGGTGCAAGGGAACGTTTCACGAGCGCTGGTACCCAGCGGGCTCGCTGGGCCCTGTCGCGGCGATAGGTGAGATGCCTGGGACTGTTTAGCGAGCGCTAGGACCACTCAGCGGGTCGCTGGGGCCTGTGCGTGCGATAGGGAGGTGCTATGGATCATTTCGCGAGCGGCTGGGACCCCGCATGGGGTCGCTGGGTCCCGTGCCTGCTGGGGAGATTCCAGGTACCATTTGGCGAGCTGCTGGGACACCAGGGGGGTTGCTGGGGCCAGTGCACGTGCTGGGGAGGTGCCAGAGACCATTGGGCTATCCGCTGGGGCCCTGCACGGGGTTGCTGGGGCCTGTGTACGCGCTATGAATGCGACAGGGGCGGTTTGGCGAGCTGCTGGGACACCAGGGGGGTTGCTGGGGCCAGTGCACGTGCTGGGGAGGTGCCAGGGACCATTGGGCTATCCGCTGGGGCCCTGCACGGGGTTGCTGGGGCCCGTGTACGCGCTATGAATGCGACAGGGGCAGTTTGGCGAGCTGCTGGGACCCCGCGCGGGGTCGCTGGGGCCCGTGCATTTGCGGGATTGATACGAGGGAGCATTTGGGGAGCCCCTGGCCCCCGCGCAGGGTCGCTGGGGCTTGTGCGAGCGCCTGTGTGCGCGGTTTGCCAAGCTGCTGAGACCCGTGCGAAGTCACTGGGGCCCGTGTGTGACCCCAGCACAACCACGCACAAACCCCAGCAACCCTGCGTGGTGTCCCAGCGGCTGGCCAAATGGTGCCTGGCACCTCCCCAGCGAGTGAATGGGCCCCAGCGATTTCGTACGGGCTCCCAGCAGCTTGGCAAACCGTCCCTGGCATCTCCCGAGAGCGCGCATGGGGCCCAGCGACTTCACGCCGTGTACAAGTGGTTCGGCAAACGGTCCTTGGCACATCCCCAACGCGCACACGGGGTCCAGCAACCCCGCGCTGGGTCCCAGCGGCTGGACAAATGGTTCCTGGCACCTCCCCAGGGGGCGCACGGGCCCCAGCGACTTTGCACGGGGTCTCAGCAGCTCGGAAAAACCGTCCCTGTCACCTCCACTGTGCGTGTACGGATCTCAGCAAACCCGCGCGGAGTCCCAGCGGCTCGCCAAATGGTACCTGTCACCTGAACAGCGAGTGCATGGGCCCCAGCGACTTTGCACGGGGTCTCAGCAGCTCGGAAAAATCGTCCCTGTCGCCTCCACAGTGCATGCACGGGCCCCAGCAATACTGCGTGGGGTTCCAGCAGCTCTCCAAATGGTCCCTGGGACCTCCCCAGCATACGCACGGGCCCCAGCAACCCCACGCGGGGTCCCAACAGCTCCCCAAACGGTCCCTGTCGCCTCCACAGTGCATCCACAGGCCCCAGTAACCCCGCGCGGGGTCCCAGCGGTTCGCCAAATGGTCCATAGCACGTCCCTATCGCACGCATGGGGCCCAGCGACCCCGCGCAAGGTACTAGTGGCTATCAAAATGGTCCCTTGCACCTTCCCAGCACGCGCACGGACCCCAGCGACTTCCCGTAGTGTCCCAGCGGCTCACCAAACAGTCCCTGGCATCTCCTCAGAGCGCCCACGGGTCCCAGCGACCCCGCGCTTGGATTCAGCGCGTGGATTCAGCGGCTCGCCAAATGGTCCCTGGCACCTCCCGAGCATGGGCACTGGCTCCAGCAACCCCAAACGGTCTCTGTCGCCTCCACAGTGCATGCACAGTCCCCCGTAACCCCGCAGAGGGTCCCAGCGGCTTGCCAAATGGTCCATAGCACCTCCCTATCGCACACACGGGGCCCAGCGCCTTGCCAAATGTTCCCTGGCACCTCCCCAGTGAGTGAATGGGCCCCAGCAACTTCGCACGGGGTCCCAGCAGCTCGGCAAACCGTCCCTGGCATCTCCCGAGAGCGCGCACGGGCCCAGCGGCTTGACAAAGAGGTCCCTGGAACCTCCTCTGCTAGCGCACGAGGTCCCAGCGGCTCGCCAAAAGGTAACGGATACCTCCACAGCAAGCGCACGGGCCCCAATGACCCTGTGCGAGGTCCCAGCAGCTCACCAAGCGGTCCCTCGCATCTCCTCAGCACGCGCACGGTACCCAGGAACCCCGCGCGGTTTCCCAGCGGCTCGCCAAATGGTACCTGGCATCTACCCAGCGGGCGCATGGGCCCCAGCGACACCACGCGGGGTCCCAGCAGTTCGCCAAATGGTCCATAGCTTCTCCCTATCGCGCGCATGGGGCTCAGCGACCCCTCGCGAGGTACTAGCGGCTAGCAAAATGGTCCCTTGCACCTTCCCAGCACGTGCACGGAACCCAGCGACTTCCCGTAGTGTCCCAGCGGCTCTCCAAACGGTCCCTGGCATCTCCTCAGAGCGCCCACGGGCCCCAGTGACCCCGCACGTGGATTCAGCGGCTCGCAAACGGTCCCTGGCATCTCCCCAGCGCGCTCATGGGCCCCAGCGACCCGCACAGGGTCCCAGCGGCTTGACAAAGGTCCCTGGAACATCCTCAGCGCCGCGCACGGGGCCCAGCGACCGCACACGGGAGCCCAGCGGCTCGCCAAACGGTCCCTGTCTCCTTCGCAGCGCGAGCACGGGGCCCAGGAACCCCGTATGGGGTACCAGCAGCTCGCAAAATGGTCCCTGGCATCTCCCCAGTGTGCTCATAGGCCCCATAGACCCCGTGCGGGGTCCCAGCAGCTCGTCAAATGGTCCGTGCGTGCGCTGGGGAGGTGCAAGGGACCATTTTGAAAGCCACCTGTGCCCAGCGTGGTGTTGCTGGGCCCCATGTGTGCGATAGGGAGGCGCCAGGGATTGTTTGGCAAGCCGCTGGGACCCCGTGCGGGGTCGCTGGGCCATGTGCGCGTGCTGAGGAGGTTCCAGGGACCTTTGGCGGCAGCTGGGACCCCGATGGGGTCGCTGGGGACCGTGCGATGCTGGGTAGGTGCCAGGGAGCATTTGGAGAGCCGATGGGATCCGGTGCGGGATCGCTGTGCCCCCGTGCGCGTGATAGTGATGTGCTATGCACCATTTGGTGAGCCGCTGGGACCCTGCATGGAGTCGCTGGGGACCGTACATTCTCTGCGGAGGCGCCAGGGACCGTTTGGCGAGCCGCTGGTACCCTGTGCGGGCTCGCTGGGCCCTGTGCGAGCGATAGGTGAGATGCCTGGGACTGTTTGGCGAGCCGCTAGTACCACTTGCGGGGTCGCTGGGGCCTGTGCGCGCGATAGGGAGGTGCTATGGATCATTTCGCGAGCGGCTGGGACCCCGCATGGGGTCGCTGGGTCCCGTGCCTGCTGGGGAGATTCCAGGTACCATTTGGCGAGCTGCTGGGACACCAGGGGGGTTGCTGGGGCCAGTGCACGTGCTGGGAAGGTGCCATGGACCATTGGGCTATCCGCTGGGGCCCTGCACGGGGTTGCTGGGGCCCGTGTACGTGCTATGAATGCGACAGGGGCGGTTTGGCGAGCTGCTGGGACACCAGGGGGGTTGCTGGGGCCAGTGCACGTGCTGGGGAGGTGCCAGGGACCATTGGGCTATCCGCTGGGGCCCTGCACGGGGTTGCTGGGGCCCGTGTACGCACTATGAATGCGACAGGGGCGGTTTGGCGAACTGCTGGGACCCCGCGCGGGGTCGCTGGGGCCCGTGCATTTGCGGGATTGATATGAGGGAGCATTTGGGAGCCCCTGGCCCCCGCGCAGGGTCGCTGGGGCTTGTGCGGCGCCTGTGTGCGCAGTTTGCCAAGCTGCTGAGACCCGTCGCGAAGTCACTGGGGCCCGTCGTGAGCTGGGGAGGGGACAGGGACCGTCTGGTGAGCCGCTGGGACCCCTCACTTGCTCGCTGGGGCTTGTACGCGCGCTGCAGAGGTGCCAGGGACGTTTTGGCGAGCCACTGGGACCCCACACGGGGTCCCTGGGGCCCGTGCGCGCTCTGGGGAGATGAAAGGTACCGTTTGGCCATCCGCTGGGACACCGCACGGGGTTGCTGGGGTCCGTGTACGTGCTATGAATGCGACAGGGGCGGTTTGGTGAGCTGCTGGGACACCAGGGGGGTTGCTGGGGCCAGTGCACGTGCTGGGGAGGTGCCAGGGACCATTGGTCTATCCGCTGGGGCCCTGCACGGGGTTGCTGGGGCCCGTGTACGCACTATGAATGCGACAGGGGCGGTTTGGCGAACTGCTGGGACCCCGCGCGGGGTCGCTGGGGCCCGTGCATTTGCGGGATTGATACGAGGGAGCATTTGGGGAGCCCCTGGCCCCCGCGCAGGGTCGCTGGGGCTTGTGCGAGCGCCTGTGTGCGCAGTTTGCCAAGCTGCTGAGACCCCGTGCGAAGTCACTGGGGCCCGTGCGTGAGCTGGGGAGGGGACAGGGACCGTCTGGTGAGCCGCTGGGACCCCTCACTTGCTCGCTGGGGCTTGTACGCGCGCTGCAGAGGTGCCAGGGACGTTTTGGCGAGCCACTGGGACCCCACACGGGGTCCCTGGGGCCCGTGCGCGCTCTGGGGAGATGAAAGGTACCGTTTGGCCATCCGCTGGGACACCGCACGGGGTTGCTGGGGTCCGTGCGCGTGCTGGGGAGGCGACACGGACAATTTGGCGAGCAGCTGGTACCTTGTGTGGTGTCGCTGGGGGCAATGCATGCGCTGGGGAGATGCCAGGTACCGTTTGGCCAGCCGCTGGGACACCTATCGGGGTTGCTGGGGTCCGGACATGTGCTGTGCAGACGTGAGGGACCATTTGGCGAGCCAGTGGGACCAAGTGCAGGGTCGCTGCTGCCTGTGTGCGTGCTGGAGAGGCGCCAGGGACCATTTGGCAAGCTGCTGGGACCCCTCGCGAGCGCGCTGGGGATATGCCAGTGGACATTTGCCGAGCCACTTGGACACAGCGTGAAGTCGCTGGGCCCCATGCGCGCTCTCGGAAGATGCCAGGGACGATTTGCCGAGCTGCTGGGTCTCCGTGCGAAGTCGCTTGGGCCCATGTACTCGCAAGGGAGGTGCCAGGAACCGTTTGGCGAGCCGCTGGGATCACGTGTGAAGTCGCTGTGGTCTGTGTGTGCGCTCGGGAGGTGCCAGGGACCATTTGGCGAGCTGTTGGGACCCCGTGCGTGGTCGCTGCACCCGTGCGCGTGCTGGGGAGGCGACACGGACAGTTTTTCGAACAGCTTTGTCCCCGCGTGGGGTCGCTGGGGCCCGTGCGTGCGCAGGGGAGATGCCAGGTACCATTTGGTGAGCTGTTGGGACATCGTGCGTGGTTGCTGAGGTCCGTGCACGTGCTGGGGAGATGCAAGGGACCATTTGGTGAGCTGCTGGGACCCCTCACTGGCTCGCTGGGGCCTGTACACGTGCTGCGGAGGCGCCAGGGACCGTTTGGCGAGCCACTGGGACCCAGTGCAGGGTCGCTGGGGCCAGTGCGCGCGCTGGGGAAGTGCAAGGGATCGTTTGCCGAGCTGCTGGGACCCCGCGTGGGGTCGCTGGGTCCCATGCGCGCTCTGGGGAGGTGCAATGGACCATTTTGCTTGCCACTGGTACCACGTGGGGGGGTCGCTGGGCCCTGGGCGACAAGGAGAGTTTGGCGAGCAGCTGGGACCCTGCGTGGGGTTGCTGGGGCCCGTGCGCGCGCTGGGTCCCGTGCGCGCGCTGGGGAGGCGACACGGACAGTTTGGCAAGCAGCTGAGAACCCACATGGGGTCGCTGGTCCCCGTGCTTGTGCTGGAGAGGTGCCAGGGACCGTTTGGCGAGCCTCTGGGACCCCACGCGGGGTTGCTGGTGTCCGTACACGTGCTGTGGAGGCGCGAGGGACCATTTGCCGAGCAGCTGGGACCCTCTGCAGGGTCGCTGGGGCCCGTGCACGCGCTAGGGAGGTGCCACGGACCATTTGGCGAGCCGCTGGGCCCTGTGAGCGCGCTGGGGATGTGCCAGGGACCGTTTGCTGAGCCACTTGGACCCCGCATGCTGTCGCAGGGACCCGTGCGCGTGCTGGGGAGGCGACACGGACAGTTTGGTGAGCAGCTGGAACCCCACGTGGGGTCGCTGGGGCCCGTACGCTCCCTGGGGAGGTGCCAGGGACCATTTGGCGAGCCGCTGGGACCCCGCGCGGTGTTGCTGGGGTACATACACGAGCTGTGGAGGCACAAGGGACCGTTTGGCGATCTGCTGGGACCCCGTGCAGGGTCGCCTGGGCCCGTGCGCGCGCTGGAGATGTGCCAGGGACTGTTTGCCGAGCTACTTGGACATGGCGTGAAGTCACTGGGCCCCGTACGCGCTCTCAGGAGATGCCAGGGACGGTTTGCGAGCTGCTAAGACTCCGTGCGAAGTCGCTGAGGCCCATGCGCTTGCTGGGGAGGTGCCAGGGACCATGTGGAGAGCCGCTAGGACCCCATATGGGATCGCTGGGCCCAGTGCGAGTGCTGAGGAGGTTCCAGGGACCTTTTGTCAAGCCGCTGGGACCCCGTGCGGGGTTGCTGGGGCCCATGCGCGCACTGGGGAGATGCCAGGGACCGTTTGGCGAGCCGCTGAATCCATGCGCCGGGTCGCTGGGGCCCGTGGGCGCTCTGAGGAGATGCCAGGGACCGTTTGGCGAGCTGCTGGGACACTATGGGAAGTCGCTGGGCCCCGTGCGCGCGCTGAGGAGGTGCAAGGGAACATTTTGTGAGCCACTGGTAACCCGTTTGGGGTCTCTGGGCCCTGTGTACGTGATAGGGAGGCGCCAGGGACTGTTTGGCGAGCCACTGGGACGCCGCGCAAGGGTCGCTGGGGCCGTGACGCGAGCTGCGGAGGCGCGAGGGGAAGTTTGGCGAGCCGCTGAGACCCCGTTGGAAATCGCTGGGGTCCTTGCGCGTGCTGGGCAGTGCAAGGGACCATTTGGCGAGACACTGGGATTCCGCGCGGGGTTGCTGGGGTCTGTACACGTGCTGTGGAGGAGCGAGGGAAAGTTTGGTGAACTGCTGGGACCCCATGGGATGTCCCTGGTGTCCGTGCGCATGCTGGGCAGGTGCAAAGGACCATTTTGCGAGACGCTGGTACCCCACGCGGGGTCGCTGGGCCCCGTGCACGCGATAGGGAGACGCCAGGGACTGTTTGGTGAGCCGCTGGTACCTTGAGCGGGGTTGCTGGGCCCCGTGCGTGCGATAAGGAGGTGCTATGGACCATTTGGCAAGCCGCTGGGACCCTGTTTGGGGTCGCTGGGGCCCATGTGCGTGCTGGGGAACGTGCGAAGTCGCTGGGCCCCGTCCTTGCGCTGAGGAGGTTCCAGGGACCTTTTTGTCGAGCTGCTGGGACCCCGTGTGGGTGCTGTGGAGGCGTCACGGACAGTTTGGCAAGCAGCTGGGACCCCGCGTGGTGTCGCTGGGGCCTGTGCGCGCCCTGGGGTGATGCCAGGTACCATTTGGCTAGCTGCTGGGACACTGCGCGGGGTTGCTGAGGCCCGTGCATGTGCTGGGGAGATCCCAGGGACCATTTGGCGAGCTGCTGGGTCCCCGCGCTGGGTTGCTGGGGTCAGTACACATGCTGTGGAGGCGCGAGGGACCGTTTGGCAAGCTGCTGGGACCCCGTGAGCGCGCTGGGGATGTGCCAGGGACCGTTTGCCGAGCCACTTGGACACGGCGTGAAGTCACTGGGCCCTGTGCGCGCTCTCGGGAGATGCCAGGGACGGTTTGCTGAGCTGCTGGGACCCCGTGTGAAGTCACTGGGGCCAGGGACCCTTTTGTGAGCCGTTGAATCCCCGTGCGGTGTCGCTGGGCCCGTGGGTGCACTGGGGAGATGCCAGGGACCGTTTGGCGACCTGCTGGGACACTATGGGAACTCGCTGGTGTCCGTGCACGCACAGGGAAGGTGCTATGGACGATTTGGCGAGCCACTGGGACCCCGTGTGGGGCCGCTGGGGCCGTGCTGGGACCCCGTGCGGGGTTGCCAGGGCCCGTGCACACTCTGGGGAGGAGCCAGGGACCGTTAGTGAGCTGCTGAGACCCTGTGCAAAGTCTATGGCGCCCGTACGCGTTCTGGGGAGGTGCCAGGGATCATTTGGCGAGCCGCTGGGACCTTGCGCAGGGTCACTGGGGCCCGTGCACATGCTAGGGAGGCGACAGGGACCGTATGGCAAACTGCTGTAGCTCGTACAGGTGCTGAGGAGGTGCCAGGGACTTATTGATGAGCCACTGGGACCCCGCACTGGGGCACGGGGGCCTGTACGTGTGCTGGGGAGGTGCCAGGTAGCGTTTGGCGAGCCGCTGGGATCCCGCGCTGGGGCGCTTGGGCCTGTGCGTGTGCTTGGGAGGTGCCAGGGATCATTTGGCGAGACACTGGGACACTGCGCGGGGTCGCTGGGGCCCGTGCGCGTGCTGGGGAGGCGCCAGGGACCGTTTGGCAAGCCGCTGGGACCCCACACGGGGTCGCTGGGGCCCGTGCCCATGCTGGGAGACGTCATGGACCGTTTGGCGAGCCTCTAGGACCCCGCGTGGGGTCGCAGGGGTCCGTGCTTGCGTTGGAGATGTGCCATGTCTTGTTTGGAGAGCCGCTGGGACCCCGCGCTGGGGTGCTGTGGCCATGCGTGTGCTGGTGAGGTGACAGGGACCGTTTGGAGAGACACTGGGACACTGCACGAGTTGCTGGGGCCCGTGCGCATGCTGGGGAGGTGCCAGGGACCATTTGGCGAGCCGCTGGGACCCTGAGCGGGGTTGCTGGGGCCAGGGGGGTGCCTGGGAGGCGTCATGGACCGTTTGGCGAGCCGCTGGGACCCTCACCGTGGTCGCTGGGGCCCAGGGCCGTGCTGGGGAGGCGCCATGGACCATTTGGTAAGCTACTGGGACCCTGCGCGGGGTTGATAGGGCCTGTGCGCACGCTGGTGAGGTGCCAAGGACCGTTTGGCGAGCAGCTGGGACCCTGTGCGGGGTTGCTGGGGTCAAGACGCGTGCTGGGGAGGCGCCATGGACCATTTGGTAAGCTCCTGGGACCCTGCGCGGGGTTGATGGGCCCCAAGCGCATGCTGGGGAGGTGCCAGGGACCTTTTGGCAAGTCGCTGGTACCACGCGCGGGGTCGCTGTGGCCCGTACGTGTCCTGGGGAGGTGTCAGGTACCGTTTGGCGAGCCGCAGGGATCAAGCGCGGGGTCGCTAGTCCCGTCGCAGCGCTAGAGAGGTGCCAGGGACCGTTTGGCGATCTGCTGGGACCCCACTTGAGGTCGCTGGGGCCTGTGCTTGTCCTGGGGAGGTGACAGGGACCGTTTGGCGAGCCGCAGGGATCCCGCGCTGGGGCGCTTGGGCCCGTGCGTGTGCTGGGGAGCTGCCAGGTACCGTTTGAGAGCTGCTGGGACCCTGCGCGGGATCGATGGGGCCCGTGCGGGTGCTGGGGAGGCAACAGGGACCGTTTGGCGAGCCGCTGGGACCCTGCATGAAGTCGCTGGGGCCCGTACGCATGCCGCGAGATGCCAGGGACTATTTGGCGATCCCCTGGGACCCTGCGCGGGGTTGCTGGGCTCCATGAGTGCTCTGGGGAGGTGCCAGGGACCGTTTGCTGAACCACTGGATCCCTGCGCAAGGTCGCTGGGGCCTGTGCGCGTGCTGGGGAGGTGTCATGGACCGTTTGGCGAGCCGCTGCGACCCCGTGCGTGGTCGCTGGGCTCCATGCGTGTGCTGGGGAGGTACCAGGGACCGTTTGCTGAACCACTGGATCCCTGCACGGGGTCGCTGGGGACCATGCGTGTGTTGGGGAGGCGTCATGGACCGTTTGTTGAGCCGCTGGGACCCTGCGCGTGGTCGCTGGGACCCATGCGCGTGCTGGGGAGGCGCCATGGACCATTTGGTAAGCTACTGGGACCCTGCGAGAGGTTGATGGGGCCTGTGCACACGCTGGTCATGTGCCAGAGACCGTTTGGCTAGCCGCTGGGACCCTGCGCGATGTCGCTGGGTCCCGTGCACGCTTGGGGTAGATGCCAGGGACCATTTGGCGAGCCGCTGGGTCCCGTGCGCATGCTGGGGAGGCAACAGGGACCATTTCTTGAGCTGCTGGGTCTCCGCGCGTGGTCGCTGTCACCCGTGCGTGCGCTGGACAGGTGCCAGGGACCGTTTGGCAAGCCGCTGTGACCCCATGGGAAGTCGCTGGGGTCCGTCGCGGCGCTGGGGAGGTGCAAAGGACCATTTGCGAGCCACTGGGCCCGTGCGCGCTCTAAGGAGGTGCTAGGGACCATTTGGCAAGCCGCTGGTACCCGGCGCAGGGTCTCTGGGCCCGTGCGTGCGCTGGGGAGGTGATAGGGACCATTTTGCAAGCTGCTGGGACACCGCGCGGGGTCACTGGTGCCCGTGCTGGCGCTGGAGGCGACATGTACCGTTTCACCAGCTGCTGGGACCCCGCACAAAGTCGCTGGCGCCCGTACGCGTTCTGGGGAGGTGCCAAAGACCTTTTGGCGAGCTCCTACTACCCGTCTTGGGGTTGCTGGGCCACGTGCGCGTGCTGGGGAGGTGCCAGGGACCATTTGCCGAGCCGCTGGAACCTACGGGAAGTGGCTGGGGACGTGTGAATGCTGGGATGTGTAAGGGACCATTTGGCTAGCCGCTGGGACCCCACCTGGTGTCGCTGGGGCCCGTGCATGCGCTGGGAGATGCCATTTACCATTTGACAAGCCGCTGGGACACTGCGCGCGATTGCAGGGGCTCATGCTGGGGAGGTGCCAGGGACCATTTGGTGAGCTGCTGGAACCCTGAGCAGGGTCGCTTGTGCCCCGTGTGCGTGCTGGGGAGGTGCCAGGGACCGTTTGCTGATCCACTTGGACCGTGCACGAAGTCGCTGGGCCCGTCGTCGCTTCGAGATGTGCTAGGGACTATCTTGCGAGCCTCTGGGACTGCACGCAGGGTCTCTGGGGCCCGTGCGCGTGCTAGGGAGATACCAAGTACCATTTGGCGAGCTGCTGGGACACTGCACAGGATTGCTAGGGTCCGTGCGTGTGCTGGGGAGGTGCCAGGGAACATTTGGCGAACTGCTGGAACCCCGCGCAGGGTCACTAGGGCTCTTGCGCACGCTGGGGAGGTGCCAGGGACTGTTTGCCAAAACACTTGGACATCGCGCGAAGTCGCAGGACCCCATACATGCAGGGGAGGTGCCAGAGACCATTTGGCAATCTGCTGGAACCCCGCGTTGGGTTGCTGGGGCCCGTGCACGCGCTGTGGAGGCGACAGGGACTGTTTGGTGAGCAGATGGGACCGTGAGTGGGGTCGCTGGGGTCCGTGAGCGTACTGGGGGGGGGGTGCAAGGGACCGTTTGGCGAGCTGCTGAGACGGACCCTGTGCGGGGTCGCTGGGCCCCGTGCATGCGAAAGGTAGCTGCTATGGACCATTTGGAGAGCTGCTGGGACCCCGCACGGGGTCGCTGGGGACCGTCTTGGCGTGCTGGGGAGGTGCCAGGGACCATTTGCTGATCCACTTGGACCCCGCTCGAAGTCACTGGGCCCCGTGCGCGCGCTTGGTAGATACTAGGGACCATCTTGCGAGCTGCTGTGACCCCGCACGGATTCTCTGGGGTCCGTGCACGCTCTGGGGATGTGCCAGGGACCATTTGCCGAGCTGCTGGGACCCCGCATGAAGACGCTTGGGACCGTGCATGCGATAGGTAGGTGTTAGGCACCATTTGGCGAGCCGCTGAGACCCCGCGCGGGGTCGCTGGGGTCCGTGCGCATGCTGGGGAAATACCAGGGATCGTTTGACGAGCCGCTGGGTCCCACGAGTTCCGTGTGCATGCTGGGGATGTGCAAGGGACCATTTTGCGAGACGCTGGTACCCTGCGCGAAGTCGCTGGGGACCGTGCACACGATAGATAAGTGCAAGGGACCATTTGGCGAGCCACTGAGACCCCGCGCGGGATCGCTAGGGTCCGTAAGCGAGGTGGGGAGATGCCAGGGACCATTTGGCGAGCCGCTGGGTCCCATGGGAAGTGGCTGGTGTCCGTGTGCATGCTGGGGATGTGCAAGGGACCATTTTGTGAGCCGCTGGTACCCCACGCGTGTCGCTGGACCCAGTGTGCACGATAGGGAGGTGCCACGGACTGTTTGGCGAGGCGCTGGGACCCCACGCGGGGTCGCTGGGGATTGTGCGCATGCTGGTGAGGGGCCAGGGACCATTTGGCGAGCCCCTGGGACCTCGCGCAAAGTTGGTGGGGACCGTGCACGCGATAGGTAGGTGATAGGGACCATTTGGCGAGCCTCTGGGACACTGCGCAGATTCGTTGTGCCCAGTGCGCACAATAGGTAGGTGCAAGGTAGGTGCAAGGGATCACCGTGCAGTGTTGCTGGGGCCTGTGCGCGTGTTGGGGAGGTAGCAGGGACCATTTGGCGAGCCTCGGGGACCCTGTACAGGGTCGTTGGGCCCCGTGCGCACGATAGGTATGTGCTACGGAACATTTGGCGAGCCACTGGGACCCCGTGCGGGGTCGCTGGACCCCATGCGTGCGCTGAGGAGGTGCCAGGAACCATTTGGCGAGACGCTGGGAACCCGCGCGAAGTCACTTCGGACCGTGCAATGCTGGGGAGATGCCAGGGACCATTTTGTGAGCCGCTGGAACCCCGCGTGAGGATGCTGGGGCCCGCACGTGCGCTCGGGAGGTGTCAGGGACTGTTTGTTGACCCGCTGGGACTCCGTGCGAAGTCGCTGGGTTCCTTGTGCGCACTGGGGAGGTGCCATGAACCGTTTGCAGAACCACTTCGACCTCGCGCGAAGTCGTTGGGCCCGGTGCGCGCGCTTGGGAGGTGCCAGGGACCATTTGGCGAGCTGCTGGGACCCCGCGTGTTGTCGCTGGGGCCCGTGCGCACGCTGGGAGATGCCATTTACCATTTGGCAAGCCGCTGGGACACTGCGCAGGATTGCTGGTGCCCATGCGCGTGCTGGGGAGGTGCCAGGGACCATTTGGTGAGCCTCTGGGACCCTGAGCGGGGTCGCTGGGCCCCGTGTGCGCGCTGGGGAGGTGCCAGGGACCGTTTACTGATCCACTTGGACCGTGCACAAAGTCGCTGAGCCCCGTGCGCGCGCTCGAGATCTGCCAAGGACTATATTGCGAGCCTCTGGGACCACGCGCAGGGTCTCTGGGGCTCGTGCACGCGCTGGGGAGGTGCAAGGGACCATTTGGCTAGCTGCTGGGACACTGCGTGGGATTGCTGGGGCCCGTGCGCGTGCTGGGGAGGTGCCAGGGACCATTTGGTGAATTGCTGGAACCCCGTGCAGGGTAGCTGGGGCCCGTGCGTGCGCTGGGGAGGTGCTAGGGACCGTTTGCCGAAACACTTGGACATAGCGCAAAGTCGCAGGACCCCGTACGCGCTGGGGAGGTGCCAGGGACCATTTGGTGAGCAGCTGGGACCCTGCGCGTGGTCGCTGGGGTCCGTGAGCATACTAGGGGGGATGCAAGGGACCGTTTGGCGAGCTGCTGGGGCGGACCCTGTGCGGGGTCTCTGGGCCCCGTGCGTGCGATAGGTAGCTGCTATGGACCATTTGGAGAGCTGCTGGGACCCACACATGGGGTCGCTGGGGCCCGTGCGCGTGCTGGTGAGGTGCCAGGGACCATTTGGCGAGCCGCTGGTGCGCCTCGTGGGGTCGCTGAGGCCCGTGCACATGCTCGGGAGGTGTCATGGATAATCTTGTGAGCTGCTGGGACCCCGCACAGGGTCTCTGGGGCCCAAGCACACTCTGGGGTCGCTGTGGACCATGCAATGCTAGGGAGATGCCATGGACCATTTGGCGAGCCGTTGGAACCCTGCGTGAGGTCTCTGGGGCCCGTACGTGCTATCGGGAGGTGCCAGGGACTGTTTGTTGAGCCGGTGGGACTCCGTGCGAAGTCGCTGGGGACCGTGCACGTGATAAGTAGGTGCTAGTGGCACGTTTTAGCAATTGTTTTGTTGTATCCTCTCTATCTCCCCGTACTTCCTCTCTGCACCCAACACTCAACAACCAAACCCGGACAGCTGCCGGTTCTTATACTCTGGCGAGGGTTAACTAGTTGTTAATTATCTTATTACCCCTCGGCCACAGTCGGCACGCGTTTGGTAAGGATGCATGACTGCCAGCTAGTTAAATAATCAGTAGCTGATCAGTCATGCATCCTCACGAGGTTTTTAAATATACATATAAAAAAACAATAACAAATCCTTGGGCGGTGCGGAGCAGGCATCCTTGGGCGGTGCGGAGCAGGCATCCTTGGGCGATGCAGAGCAGGCATCCTTGGGCGATGCGGAGCAGGCATCCTTGGGCGATGCAAGGCAGGGCAGGAGCAGTTCTTCCCATGACGGTGGATGTGGAACCAGCAGGTATTCACCCTCTGCTGGTGGAGGTGGAAGGGGCAAGCAGTCCTGGCATTGGAGACTGAAGTGATGGTTCCTCTCCCTCTGGTGCTGGAGACGGCAGCGACGGCTCCTCTCCCTCTGGTGCTGGGGACGGCAGCGACGGCTCCTCTCCCTCTGGCGCTGGAGACGGCAGCGACGGCTCCTCTCCCTCTGGCGCTGGAGACGGCAGCGACGGCTCCTCTCCCTCTGGCGCTGGAGACGGCAGCGACGGCTCCTCTCCCTCTGGCGCTGGAGACGGCAGCGACTGCTCCTCTCCCTCTGGTGCTGGAGACGGCAGCGACGGCTCCTCTCCCTCTGGCGCTGGAGACGGCAGCGACTGCTCCTCTCCCTCTGGCGCTGGGGCGGCAGCGGCGGCTCCTCTCCCTCTGGCGCTGGAGGCGGCAGCGGCGGCTCCTCTCCCTCTGGCGCTGGAGGCGGCAGCGGCGGCTCCTCTCCCTCTGGCGCTGGAGGCGGCAGCGGCGGCTCCTCTCCCTCTGGCGCTGGAGGCGGCAGCGGCGGCTCCTCTCCCTCTGGCGCTGGAGAGCGGCAGCGGCTCCTCTCCCTCTGGCGCTGGAGACGGCAGCGACGGCTCCTCTCCCTCTGGCGCTGGAGACGGCAGTGACGGCTCCTCTCCCTCTGGCGCTGGAGACGGCAGCGACGGCTCCTCTCCCTCTGGCGCTGGAGACGGCAGCGACTGCTCCTCTCCCTCTGGCGCTGGAGACGGCAGCGACGGCTCCTCTCCCTCTGGCACTGGAGATGGCAGCAACGGCTCCTCTCCCTCTGGCGTTGGAGATGGCAGCGATGGCTCCTCTCCCTCTGGCACTGGAGAAGGCAGCGATGACTCCTCTCCCTCTGGCGCTGGAAACAGCAGCGGGGCCCCTCCCATATCTGCAGCCAGGTAGTTGAGCACCATGGCTGCAATGTCTGGGAGGGATGCTGGGTGGTGTTTCTGTTCCCAGGCCTCCCAGTGCTCCCCATCTCTCGCCCACAGGAGGTTGATCACAGCAGGGAGGGCGACCATTATATCCCTCTCAGGCTCTGCCAGCCAGTCCCAGATCCCCTCAGAGGAGACAGGATTCTTCTGCCTCTGAGGATGCGGCTCCTCTCTCACCGTTGCTGGATGCTCAGGCTCCTTCCTCTCCTGCCATGGAGGGAGTTGGTCCGGTGCCACGTGCCCGACCTCACCAACCGTGAAGCACCACTCCTCACCCTTCAGGCAGGTGAGGTAGACGTCCAGCGTGGTAAGGGCCCGCTGCTGTTGCTGCGCCTCCTGCTGCTGTTGTTGCTGCTGCTTCTTTCTCCTCTGGCTACTTTTCCCCATTTTTTTTTTTTTTTTTTTTTAAAACACAAAAAATACTTTTGAAAAAACAAAAACCTGTCCTTTTCCTTCCTGGTCCGACTGTTGGAGGTGTTGTTTTGTCCCACGCAGGACACCATATGTGGCAGTCTGGCTCGCAGTGGTGAGTGTGATGACGTCACGGACCAGGAAGTAACTGAAACCAAAACAATGGATGGGCGGGTGAAGCTGAGTGCAACGGCACTCAGCGTATTTATTACAACAAAAATAAAAGATTTAAACAAAACACAAAACAGAAACAAAAGGGCACGAGGGCCAAATGAATAAACAGACAAACAAGTAAGTGGCGTGCTGGCTAAACCAGCACGTTTTAGCAATTGTTTTGTTGTATCCTCTCTATCTCCCCGTACTTCCTCTCTGCACCCAACACTCAACAACCAAACCCGGACAGTTGCCGGTTCTTATACTCTGGCCGAGGGGTTAACTAGTTGTTAATTATCTTATTACCCCTCGGCCACAGTCTGCACAGTCTTGCCGTTTGGTAAGGATGCATGACTGTCAGCTAGTTAAATAATCAGTAGCTGATCAGTCATGCATCCTCACGAGGTTTTTAAATATAAATATAAAAAAAACAATAACAAAAGACGCGGCGCTTTTAACTGCGCCGCAAACAAAACACAAATAATAATAAATAGGGGCGGGACACTCCGCCACACAGGGTCTATTTGGAGAGCTGCTGGCACCCCGCGCAGGGTCGCTGGAACCCGTGCGCATACTGGGGAGATACGAGAGACCATTTGGCGAGCCCCTGGCACCCACGCGGGATCACTGGGGCCCGTGTGTGCTGGGGAGGTGCCAGGGACTGTTTGGCGGGCCGCTGGGACCTACGGGAAGTGGCTGGGGTACGTGTGCACGCTGGGGATGTGTAAGGGACCATTTTGCGAGACGCTGGTACACCGAGCGGGGTCACTAGGCCCCGTGGACGTGATGGGGAGGTGCCAGGGACTGTTTGGCGAGCCGCTGGAACCCCGCGCGGGGTCGTTGGGGCCCGTGCGCGCGCTGGGGAGGTTCCAGGGACCTTTTGCCAAGCTGCTGAGACCCTGTGCGAAGACACTGGTTCCCATGAGCTGGCTGGGGAGGTGCCAGGGACCGTTTAGTGAGCTGCTGGGACCCCGTGCGGGGTCGCTGGGCCTCGTACGTGCGATATGTAGGTGCTAGGGACCATTTGGCGAGCTGCTGGGACCCCGCGCGCGGTCGCTGGACCCATGCTCGCACAGGGAAGGCGACAGGGACCATTTGGCGAGCCGCTGGAACCCCACAAAGGGTCGCTCGGGCCTGTGCGCGTGCTGGGGAGGTGACAGGTTCCATTTGGCGAGCTGCTGGGACCCCGCGCAGGGTCGCTGGGGCCTGTGCGTATACTGGGGAGATGCGAGAGACCTTTTGCCAAGCTGCTGAGACCCTGTACGAAGATGCTGGTTCCCATGCGCTCGCTGGGGAGGTGCCAGGGACCATTTGGTGAGCTGCTGGGACCCCGTGCGGGGTCGCTGGGCCTCGCACGGGGTCCCAGCAGCTCACCAAACGGTCCCTGGCACATCCCCAGCGAGCGCATGGGAACCAGCATCTTCGTACAGGGTCTCAGCAGCTTAGGCCAAAGGTCTCTCGCATCTCCCCAGTATATGATATGTAGATGCTAGGGACCATTTGGCGAATTGCTGGGGCCCGTGCATGGAATAGGGAGATGTGAGTGACCGTTTGGCGAGCCTCTGGGACCCCGCGCAGGGTCGCTGGGCCCCGTGCGCCTTATATGTTGGTGCTAGGGATCATTTGGCGAGCCGCTGGGACTCCGTGCGGGGTCGCTGGGCCCCGTCCTGGCGCTGAGGAGGTGCCAGGGACCATTTGGCGAGCCGCTGGGAACCCACGCGGTGTCGTTGCGGACCGTGCGATGCTGCGGAGGTTCCAGGGTCCATTTTGCGAGATGATGGTACCCCGCTTAGGGTCGCTGGGCAACGTGCACGTGATGGGGAGGCACCAGGGACTGTTTGGCGAGCAGCTGCAACCCCGCGCGGTGTCACTGGGCCCCATCTGCGCGATAGGTAGGTGGTAGGGACCGTTTGGCAAGCCGCTGGAACCCCATGCAGGGTCGCTGGGGCCTGTGCTCATGCTGGGGAGGTGCCAGGGGCCAGTTGGCAATCTGCTGGGACCCTGCGCGGGGTTGCTGGGGCCTGTGCATGCTCTGTGGAGTTGACAGGGACCGTTTGGCGAGCTGCTGGGATCCCATGCAGGGTTGCTGGGGCCCGTGAGCGTACTGGGGAGATGCGTGGGACCGTTTGGCAAGCCCCTGGCCCCCGCGCGGGGTCGCTGGGCCCGTGGGCGCTGGGGAGGTGCCAGGGACCGTTTGCCGATCCACTTGGACCCTGCTCGAACTCGCTGGGCACCGTGTGCACGCTGGGGATGTGCAAGGGACCATTTTTGGAGATGCTTGTACCCCGCGCGGGGTCACTGGGGCCCATGCACGCGCTGGGGATGTGCCAGGGACGATTTCCCAAGACGTTGGGACCCTGCGAGGGATCTCTGGGGTCCGTGCGCACGCTGGGGAGATGCCAAGGACCGTTTGGCGAGCCGCTGGGTCCTACGGGAAGTGGCAGGAGTCCGTGTGCACGCTGGGGATGTGCAAGGGACCATTTTCCGAGACGCTGGTACCCCGCGCGAGGTCGCTGGGGCCCATGCGCACAATAGGGAGGTGATATTGACCATTTGGCGAGACGCTGGGAGACCGTGCGGTGTCTCTGTGGCCCGTGCGCAATAGGCAGGTGCTAGGGACCATTTGGCGAGCCCCTGGGACCCCGCGCGTGGTTGTTGGGGCCCATGCAGGCTGGGGAGGTGCAAGGGACCATTTTGCAAGCCGCTGGTACACCGCCCGGGGTCGCTGGGCCCCGTGTGCGCGACAGGGAGGCGCCAGGGACTGTTTGGCGATCCGCTGGGACCCTTGGCGGGGTTGCTGGGGCCCGTGTACGCGCTGTGGAGGCACAGGTACCATTTGCCGAGCTGCTGGGACCCCGCGCTGGATCGCTGGGGCCCGTGCGCGTACTGGGGAGATGCAAGAGACCGCTCGGCAAGAATATGGTCCCCACGCTGGGTTGCTGGTTCCCATGCACTCACTGGGGAGGTGCCAGGGACCATTTGACGAGCCGCTTGGACCCCGCTCAGGGTCGCTGGGCCCGGTTCCTGCGATAGGGAGGTGCTATGGACCATTCAGCGAGCCACTGGGATCCCGCGTGGGGACTCTGGGGCCCTTGCACATGCTGGGGATATGCAAGGGACCATTTTGCGAGACGCTGGTACCCCGCTCGGGGTCGCTGGGCCACGTGCACGCGATGGGGAGGCACCAGGGAGTGTTTGGCGAACCGCTGGAACCCTGCCCATGGTCGCTGGGGCCTGTGCATGTGATAGGGAGGTGCCAGGGACCATTTTGCGAGCCGCTGGTACCCTGCGCGTGGTCTTTGGGCCCCGTGTGTGCGATAGGGAGGTGATATGGACCATTCGGCGGGCCGCTGAGACCCCACGCGGGATTGCTGGGCCCCGTGCACACGATGGGGAGGTGCCAGGGACTGTTTCACAAGCTGATGGAACCCCGCGTGGGGTCGCTGGGCCCTATGCGTACGATAGTGAGATGCCAGGGACCATTTGGCGAGCCGCTGGAACACCACACGGGGTCGCTGGGGCCAGTGCACTCTAGGAAGATGCAGGGACCATTTTGTGAACCGCTGGGACCCCTCGCGATGTCTCTGTGGTCCATGCACATGCTGGGGAGGTGCCAGGGACCATTTGGTGACCGCTGGGACCTCGCCCGGGGTTGCTGGGGCCTGGACGTGCAATGGGGAGGTGTTATGGACCATTTGGTGCGCCGCTGGGACCCCGCGCGGGGTTTGCTGCTGACCGTGCGATGCTGAGGAGGTGCCAGCGACCATTTTGGAGCCGCTGGCACCCCGCGTGGGGACTCTGGGACCAGTGCCGTTGGGACACTATGGGAAGTCGCTGGGGTCCGTGGCCCTCTGGGGATGTGCCAGGGACCATTTTGAAAGACACTGGTGTCCAGCGCGGTGTTGCTGGGCTCCGTGCGTGCGAAAGGGAGGCGCCAGGGATTGATTGGCGAGCCACTGGGATCCCGCGCAGGGTCAATGGGGCCCGTGCGTGCGCTGGGGTGGCGACAGGGACATTTTGACGAGCTGCTGGGACACTGCATGGGGTCGCTTGGCCCCGTGCGTGCACTGGGGAGGGGCCAGGGATCATTTGGCGAGCCGCTGGTTCCTTACGCGAAGTTACTTGGGCCTGTGCATGCACTGTGGAGGCGACAGGGACCGTTTGGGGAGCTGCTGGGACCCCGCGTGGGGTTGCTGGGGCCAGTGCACATGCTGGGGTGGAGCCAGGGACCATTTGGCGAGTCGCTGGAACACCGCGCAGGGTTGCTGGGGCCCGTGCATGAACTGTGGAGGCGACAGGGACTGTTTTTCCGAGCTGCTGAGACCCCGTGCGAAGTCGCTGGGGCCCATGCGCTCGCTGGGCATGTGCCAGGGATCGTTTGGCGAGCCGCTGGGACATCGCACGGGGTTGCTGGGGCCCGTGCGTGTGCTGAGGAGGTTCCAGGGACCTTTTTACGAGCTGCTGGGACCCCGCGCATGGTCGCTGGGGCAAGTGCTCCTGCTGGGGATGCGACAGGGACCGTTTAGCGAGCAGCTGGAACCCCACGCTGGGTCACTGGGGCCCGTGTGCGCGCTGGGGAGGTGCCAGGAACCGTTTGTTGAGCCACTGGGACTCCGCACGAAGTTGATGGGACCCTTGCATGCGCTGCGGAGGTGCCAGAGACCGTTTGCCGAACCACTTGGATCCCGTGCGATGTCGCTGGGCCCTGTGCGCGTGCTGGGGAGGTGCCAGGGACCGTTTGCCGAGCCACTTGGACCACGCGCAAAGCCGCTAGGCCCTGTGCGCACTCTCGGAAATGCCAGGGACCATTTGGTGAGCTGCTGGGACCCCGCGCCGGGTCTCTGGGGCCTGTGCGCGCACTGGGGAGGTGCCAGGGACCGTTTGGCGAGCCGCTGGGACCACGTGCTGGGTCGCTGGGCCCCGTGTGCTCGCCGGGGAGATGCCAGTTACCATTTGGCGAGCCGCTGGTACACTTTGGGAAGTCGCTGGGGTCTGTGTGCGCGCTGGGGAGGTGCAAGGGACCATTTTGAAAGCCACTGGTGTCCAGCGCGGGGTTGCTGGTCTCCGTGCATGCGAAAGGGAGGCTCCAGGGATTGTTTGGCGAGCCGCTGGGATCCCGCGCGGGGTCAATGGGGCCCGTGCGTGCGCTGGGGTGGCGACAAGGACCGTTTGGCGAGCCGCTGGGACACTGCGCGGGGTTGCTGGGGCCCGTGCACATACTGGGGAGGTGCCAGGGACCATTTGGCGAGTCGCTGGAACACCGCGCAGGGATGCTGGGGCCCGTGCATGCACTGTGGAGGCGACAGGGACTGTTTTTCCGAGCTGCTGAGACCCCGTGCGAAGTTGCTGCGGCCCATGCGCTCGCTGGGCATGTGCCAGGGACCGTCTGGCGAGCTGCTGGGTCATCGTGCGGGGTTGCTGGGGCACGTGCACGCGCTGAGGAGGTTCCAGGGACCTTTTTTCGAGCTGCTGGGATCCGTGTGGGGTCCCTGGTGCCCGTTCTCAAGCTGGGGAGGCAACAGGGACCGTTTGACGTGCTGCTGGAACCCCGGCCGGGGTCGCTGGGGCCCGTGCATGCACTGGGGAGGTGCCAGGGACCATTTCTTGAGCCACTGGGATTCCGCACGGGGTCTCTGTGGTCCGTGCACATGCTGGGGAGGTGCCAGGGACCATTTGATGAGCCGCTGGGACCTCGTGCGGGGTTGCTGGGGCTTGTACGCGCAATAGGGAGGTGCTATGGACCATTTGGCGAGCCGCTGTGACCCTGCGCTGGGTTTGCTGCTGACCGTGTGATGCTGAGGAGGTGCCAGCGACCATTTGGGAGCCGTTGACACCCCGCGTGTGGACGCTGGGACCGGTGCGCGCTCTGGGGAGGTTCCAGGGATCATTTGGGGAGCCGCTGGGACCCCGAGCGGGGACGCTGGGGCGGTGCGCGCTGGGGAGGTTCCAGGGACCATTTGGCGAGCCGCTGGGACACCGCGCGGAGTTGCTGGGGCCAGTGTGCATGCTGGGGAGGTACTAGGGACCGTTTGATGAGCAGCTGGAACCCCACGCGGGGTCACTGGGGCCCGTGTGTGCGCTGGGGAGGTGCCAGGAACCGTTTGTTGAGCCGCTGGGACTCCGCACGAAGTCCCTGGGGCCCTTGCGTGCGCTGCGGAGGTGCCAGAGACCGTTTGCTGAACCACTTGGATCCCGTGCGAAGTCGCTGGGCCCTGTGCGCATGCTGGGGAGGTGCCAGGGACCATTTGCCGAGTCACTTGGACCCCGCGCAAAGTCGCTGGGCCCCGTGCGCACTCTCGGAGATGCCAGGGACCATTTGGTGAGCTGCTGGGACCCCATGCCGGGTCTCTGGGGCCCATGCCCGCACTGGGGAGGTGCCAGGGACCGTTTGGCGAGCCGTTGGGACCACGTGCGGGGTCGCTGGGCCCCGTGTGCGTGCTGCGGAGATGCCAGGGACCATTTGGCGAGCTGCTGGGACACTATGGGAAGTCGCTGGGGTCTGTGTGCGCGCTGGGGAGGTGCAAGGGACCATTTTGAAAGCCACTGGTGTCCAGCTCGGGGTTGCTGTGCTCCGTGCGTGCGAAAGGGAGGCACCAGGGATTGTTTGGCGAGCCGCTGGGATCCCGCGCGGGGTCAATGGGGCCCGTGCGTGCGCTGGGGTGGCGACAGGAACCGTTTGGCGAGACACTGGGACACTGCGCATGGTCGCTGGGCCCCGTATGTGCACTGGGGAGGTGCCATGGACCAATTGGCGAGCCGCTGGGACCCCGCGCGCGGGTTGCTGGGGACCATGCGATGCTGGGGAGATGCCAGGGAACATTTGGAGAGCCACTGGGACCCCACACGGGGTCGCTGGGCCCCGTGCGTGCGATAGGGAGGTGCTATGGACCATTTCGCGAGCCACTGGGACAACGCGTGGAGTTGCTAGGGCCCATGCGCACGCTCTGGAGATGCCACGTACCATTTGGCGAGCCGCTGGGACACCACGCAGTGTTGCTGGGGCCAGTGCGCGTGCTGGGGAGGTGCCAGGGACCATTTGGTGAGACTCTGGGACACCACACGGGGTTGCTGGGGCCCGTGTGAGTGCTGGGGAGATGCCTGGTACCATTTGGCAAGCCGCTGGGACCCCGTGTGGGGTTGCTGCGGCCAGTGCGAGTGCTGGGGAGGTGCCAGGGGCCGTTTGGCGAGCCACTGGAAACCCGCGCGAGGTCGCTGGGGTCCGTGCGTGCTGGGGAGATGACAGGGACCGTTTGGCTAGCCGCTGGCACCCTGTACAGGGTTGCTTTGACCGTGCATGCTGGGGAGGTACCAGGGACAATTTGTCGAGCCTCTGGGACCCCGCTCGAGGTCGCTGGGCCCCGTGCATGCGATAGGGAGTCACCAGGGACTGTTTGGCGACTCGCTAGAACCCCGCGCGAGGTCGCTGGGGCCTGTGCACGCGCTGGGGAGGTGCCATGGATGGATTGGCGAGCCACTGGGACCCAGTGCAGCGTCGCTGGGGCCCGTGCACGCGCTGCAGAGGCGCCTGGGACCATTTGGCGAGCCACTGGGACCCAGTGCAGAGTTGCTGGGCCCCGTGCGCTCACTCGGGAGGTGCCAGGAACCATTTGCGGAGCTGCTGGTACCCTGTTGCGAAGTCGCTGGGGTCCGTGCGCGTGCTGGGGAGGTGCAAGGAACCATTTTGCTAGCTGCTGGGCACCGTACGTGCGATAGGGAGGTGCTATGGGCCATTTGGCGAGCCACTGGGACCCCGCGTGGGGTCGCTGGTGCCCATGCGCCCGAGGGGGAGATGCCAGGTACCATTTGGTGTGCCGCTGGGAAACCGTGCAGGGTTGCTGGGGCCCGTGCGTGTGCTGGGGAGATGTGAGGGACCGTTTGGCGATCCAATGTTACCCCGCTCTGGGTCGTTGGAGCTCGTGCACGTGCTGAGGAGGTTCCAGGGACATTTTTGTCGAGCTTCTGGGACCCCGTGCGGGATTGCTGGGCCCCCGTGTGGGATCGCTGGGCCCCATGCGTGCGCTGGGGTGGCGACACGGACAGTTTGACGAGCAGCTGGGACCCAGCGTTGGGTCGCTGGGGCCCGTGCGCACGCTGAGGAGATTCCGGTGTCCCATTTGGCCAGCCGCTGGGACACCACGCGGGGTTGCTGGTGCCCGTGCGCATGCTGGGGAGGTGCCAGGGACCGTTTGGCGAGCCGCTGGGACTCCGTGCGGCTTTGCTGGGCCCTGTACGCATGCTGAGGAGGTTCCAGGGATGTTCCAGGGACCGTTTGCCGAGCCACTTGGACACGGCATGAAGTCGCTTGTCCCCGTGCACGCTCTCGGGAGATACTACGGACGGTTTGACGAGCTGCTGGGACCCTGTGAGAAGTTGCTGGGGTCTGTGTACGCACTGGGGAGGTGCAAGGGACCATTTGGCGAGCTGCTGGTACCTCGCGCGGGGTCGCTGGGCCCCGTGCACGTGCTGGGGAGATGCCAGATACCATTTGACGAGCCGCTGGGAAACCATGCAGGGTTGCTGGGGTCCATACACATGCTGTGGAGGAGCGAGGGACCATTTGGCGAACCGTTGGAACCCCGTGCAGGGTTGGTGGGGCCAGTGCGCGCGCTGGGGAGGTGCCAGGGACCATTTGGCGAGCCACTGGGACCCCGTGCGAAGTCGCTGGGGCCCATGCGCTCGCTGGGGAGGTGCCAGGGACCGTTTGGCGAGCCGCTGGGACTCCGTGCGGGTTTGCTGGAACCCTTGCGCGCATTGGGGAGGTGCCAGGGACCGTTTGCTGAGCCATTGGTACCCAGCGCGGGGTTGCTGGGGCCCGTGTTTGCTGCTGAGGTGCCACGGACCGTTTGGCGAGCCGCTGGGAAACCATGCAGGGTTGCTGGGGTCCATACACATGCTGTGGAGGAGCGAGGGACCATTTGGCGAACCGTTGGAACCCCGTGCAAGGTTGCTGGGGCCAGTGCGCGTGCTGGGGAGGTGCCAGGGACCATTTGGCGAGCCACTGGGACCCCTTGCGAAGTCGCTGAGGCCCATGCGCTCGCTGGGGAGGTGCCAGGGACCGTTTGGCGAGCCGCTGGGACTCCGTGCGGGTTTGCTGGACCCCTTGCGCACATTGGGGAGGTGCCAGGGACCGTTTGCTGAGCCATTGGTACCCAGCGCGGGGTTGCTGGGGCCCGTGTTTGCTGCTGAGGTGCCACGGACCGTTTGGCGAGCTGCTGGCACACCGTGCACGGTCGCTGGGGCCCGTGCACGCTGGGGAGGTGCTAGGGACAATTTGGCGAGCCGCTGGGACCCCTTGGGAAGTCTCTGGGGTCTGCGCGAGCGCTGGGGAGGCGACAGGGACTGTTTAGCTAGCCGCTGGAGCCCCGAGCGGGATCGTTGGGGTCTGTACGCGTGATAGGGAGACGCAAAGGACTGTTTGGCGAGCCGCTAAGACCCCGCACGGGGTTGCTGGGGCCTGTGTGCGCAATAAGGAGGTGTTATAGACCATTTGGCGAGCAGCTGGGACTCCGCGCGGGGTCGCTGGAGCCCGTGCGCTTGCTGAGGAGGTGCCAGGGACCATTTGGCGATACGCTGGGACCCCGCTCGGGGTCTCTGGGATCCGTGCGTGCTGGGGAGGTGCCAGGGACCATTTGGCAAGTCGCTGGGACCCCGTTGCGAAGTCGCTGGGGTCCGTGCGCACGCAGGGGAGGTGCAAGGGACAATTTTGCTTGCCGCTGGTACCTCGCTTGGGGTTGCTGGGCCCCGTGAGTTCGATAGGGAGGTGCTATGGACAATTTGGCGAGCCACTGGTATGCCTTGTGTGTTCGCTGGGGCCCGTGCGTGTGCTGGGGAGGTGCTATGGACAATTTGGCGAGCAGCTGGGACCCCGCGTGTGGTCGCTGGGGCCCGTGCGTGCGCTGGGGAGGAGCCAGGGCCCATGTGGCGAGCCGCTGGGATCCCGCGCGGGGTTGGTGGGCTCTGTGCGCGTGATAAGTTTGTGCTAAGGACCATTTGGCGAGCAGCTGGGACCCCAGGCGGGGTCGCTGGGGCCCTGCACGCACTGGGGAGATGCCTATTACCATTTGGCAAGCGTGTGCTGCTGAGGTGCCAGATACCATTTAGCGATCCGCTAGGACCCTGCGAGGGGTTGTTGGGGCCCGTGCATGCACTGTGGAGGCGACAGGGACCATTTGGTGAGCTGCTGGGACCCCGCACGGAGTCGATGGGGCCCGTGCGCGTGCTGGGGAGATATGAGGGACCGTTTGTCAAGCTGCTGGGACCCCGTGTGAAGTCGATGGGGCCCATGCCCTCTCTGGGGAGGTGCCAGGGACCGTTTGGTGAGGCGCTGAAACCCAGTGCGGGGTAGCTGGGCCCCGTGCACGCGATGAGGAAGTGCCAGAGACCATTTGACGAGCTGCTGGGACCATGCACAAAGTTGGTGGGGCCCATGCGCTCGCTGGGGAGGTGTGAGGGACCGATTGGCGAGCCGCAGGGTCCCCGTTCGGGGTCGCTGGGGCCCATGCGCTCGCTGAGGAGGTGTCATGGACCTTTTGGCGAGCCGCTGGGACCTAACAGGGGGTCGCTGTGACCCCCGCTGGGACCTAACGTGGGGTCGCTGTGGCCCGTGCGCACACTGGAGAGGTGCTAGGGACGGTTTGCCAAGCTACTGAGACCCGTGCTGAAGTTGCTGGGGCCCGTTCAGCTCTTGGAGATGCCAGGGACCAAATTGTGTGTTTCTGAGACCCCGCGCGGGGTCTCTGGGGCCCGTGATCGCGCTGGGGAGGTGCCAGGGATGGTTTGCCGAGCAGCTGGGACCCCGCGTGGGTCGCTGGGACTCGTGTGCGCACTAGGGATGTGCCAGGTTCCATTTGCGAGCCGCTGGGACCCCGCGCTGGGTCGCTGGGGACCGTGCGATGGTGGGGAGGTGCCATGGAGCATTTGGTAAGCCGCTGGGACCCCATGCATTGTCACTGAGCCCTGTGCGTGCGTTAGGGAGGTGCTATGGACCATTTGGTGAGCCGCTGGTACCCCGTGTGGGGTCGCTGCTGGGGAGATGCCAGGTACCATTCGGCCAGCCGCTGGGACACCGCGCAGGGTTTCTGGGGTCCATGCACGTACTTGGGAGGTGCCTGGGCCCATTTGGCGAGCTGCTGGGACACCGAGCGAGGTTGCTGGTGTCCGTACACACGCTGTGGAGGAGCGAGGGACCTTTTGGCGAGCCCCTGGCCCCTGCGCAGGGTGGCTGGTGACCGTACACGTGCTGTGGAGGCGCAAGGGACCGTTTGGCGAGCTAATGGCCCCCGTGCAGGGTGCCTGGGGCCCGTGCGCATGCTGGGGAGGTGCCAGGGACCATTTGGGGGGTTGCTTTGGTATGTACTCATGCTGTGGAGCTGCTGGGCCCCCGTGGGGTCACTGGTGCTAGGGAGATGTGAGGGACCATTTTGCAAGCCCCTAGCCCCCACGTGGGTTGCTAGGGCCCGTGAGCGCATCGGGGAGGTGCCAGGGATGGTTTGACGAGCAGCTGGGACCCCGCGCGGGTCGCTGGGCCTCGTGCATGCACTCGGGATGTGCCAGGTTCCATTTGGCGAGCCGCTGGGACCCCGCGCTGGGTCGCTGGGGACCGTGCGATGCTGGGGAGGTGCCAGGGACCATTTGGAAAACCGCTGGGACCCCGCGCGTTGTCGCTGAGCCCTGTGCGTGCGATAGGGAGGTGCTATGGCCCATTTGGCCAGCCACTGGGACCCTGTGCGGAGTCGCTGGGGCCTATGTGCTCACTGTTGAGGTGCCAGGGACCGTTTCTCGAGCCGCTGGGACCCCGCAAGGGGTCGCTGGGCCTCGTGCACGCACTGGGGATGTGCCAGATTCCATTTGGCGAGCCCTGGGGCCCGTGCACGTGCTGAGGAGGTGCCAGGGACCATCTGGCGAGCCGCTGGGACCCCGTGCAGCGTTGCTGGGCACCGTACGGGCGCACGGGAGGTGTCAGGAAGCATTTTGCTAGCCGCTGGTACCTCACACGGGGTTGTTGGGCCGCGTGCATGCGATAGGGAGGTGCTATGGACCATTCCAAATCTAAGAAAACACGGCATCATTAAATCATTAAACACCGCGCGGGGTCCTTGGGGCCCGTGCGTGCACTGAGCAGGTTCCAGGGACCTTTTTGTCGAGCCGCTGGGACCCCTTGCGGGGTCTCTGGGACCCCGTGCGGGGTTGCTGGGCCCCGTGCCGCGCGCTAGGGACGTGACACGGACAGTTTGGCGAGCAGCTGGGACCCTTGAGGTCGGTGGGGTCGAACGCACGCAGGGAAGATGTCAGGTACAATTTGGCGAGCTGCTGGGACACCACGCGGGGTTACAAGGGCCAGTGCGCATGCTGGGGAGATGCGAGGGACCATTTGGTGAGCCGCTGGGACCCCTCACGGGCTCGCTGGGGCCTGTACTCATGCTGCAGAGGCACCAGGGACCGTTTGGCGAGCCATTGGGACCCAGAGAAGGGTCGCTGGGGCCAGTGCGCGTGCTGGGGTGGTGCAAGGGATCGTTTGCCGAGCCACTTGGACCCCGGGCGAAGTCACTGGGCCCCAGGCGCGCGCTCGGGAGGTGCCAGGAACCATTTGGCAACCCGCTGGGACCCCGCACGTGGTCGCTGGGGCCCGTGGGCGTGCTGGGGAGGCGACACGGACAGTTTAGCCAGTCGCTGGGGCCTGTACGCGTTCTGTGGAGGCGCAAGGGACCATTTGGCGAGCCGCTGGCACCCCGCGTGGGGTCGGTGGGCTCTGTGCGCACGATAGATTGGTGCTAGGGACCATTTGGCGAGCCACTGGGACCCCGTGCAGGGTTGCTGTGGTCCGTGCCCGTGCTGCGGAGTTCCCATGGACCATTTGGCAAACCACTGGGACCCAGCGCGGGGTCGGTGGGCTCCGTGCGCCCGATAGATTGATGTTAGGGACCATTTGGCAAGCCGCTGGGACACCGCGCGGGGTTGCTGGGGCCCGTGAGTGTGCTGGGGAGGTGCCAGGGACCATTTGGCGAGCCGCTGGGACCCCTTGTGAAGTCGCAGGGCCCCATGCGCGCTCTCGGGAGATGCCATGGACGGTTTGCTGAGCTGCTGGGACCCCGTGCAAAGTTGCTGGGTCCATTAGCTCGCTGGGGAGGTGCCAGGGATCATTTGGCGAGCTGCTGGGAAACCGCGCGGGGTTGCTGGGGCCCGTGCATGCACTGTGGAGGTGACAGGGAGCATTTGGGGAGATGCTGGGACCCCGTGTGGGTTTGTTGGGTCCCGTGCGTATGCTGCTGAGGTGCTAGAGACCGTTTGGCGAGCCGCTAGAACCCCGCGCAGGGTCGCTTGGGTTGTGCGTGCTGGAGAGGCGACAGGGAATATTTGGCAAGCCGCTGGGACCCCGCACGGAGTCACTGGGGCCCATACGCATGCTGCGGAGGTGCCAGGGTCCGTTTGGCGAGCAGCTGGGACCCCGTGCAGGTTCGCTGGCTTCCGTGCACGTTGGGGAGGTGCCAGGGACCATTTGGCAAGCCGCTGGGAACACGCGCATGGTTGTTGGGCCCTGTGCGTGCGATATGTCGGTGCTAGGGACTATTTGTCGAGCTGCTGGCACCCCGAGCAGGGTCGCTGGGGCCCATGCGCGTACTGTGGAGATGCCAGGGACCATTTGGCGAGCCACTGGGACCCTGTTGCGAAGTCGCTGGGTTCCGTGCGTGCGCTGGGGAGGTGCAAGTGACCTTTTGGCGAGCCGCTGGGACATCGCCTGGGGTTGCTGGTGCCCGTGCGTGTTCTGGGGAGGTGCCAGGAGCCTTTTGGCGAGTATCTAGGACCCTGCGTGAAGTCACTGAGCCCCATGCGTACGCTCGGGAGGTGCCAGGAACCATTTGGCGAGACGCTGGGACCCCGCTCGGGGTCGAAGGTGTCCGAGCATCCTGGGCAGTTGCCAGGGAACATTTAGTGAGTCGCTGGGACCCCATTGCGAAGTCGCTGGGGTCCGTGCATGTGCTGGGGAGGTGCAAGGGACAATTTTGCTAGCCGCTGGTACCACCCGTGGGGTAGCTGGGCCCCGTGCGTTCGATATGGAGGTGCTATGGACCATTTGGCGAGCCGCTGGTACCCGTGTGGGGTCGCTGTGGCCCATCGCTCACCGGGAGATGCCAGGTATCATTTGGCGAGCCGCTTGGACACCGCGCGTGGTTGCTGAGACCCATGCCCTTGCTGGGGAGATCACGAGGACCATTTGGTGAACTGCTGGGACCCCGCGGGTCGTTGGGGCCAATCGCATCCTAGGGATCTTTTGGCGAGGCACTGGGACCCCGTCTTGGGTCGCTGGGGCAGAATCTTGCGCGTTGGGGAGGCGAAAGCGGACAGTTTTGCGAGCAGCTGGGACCCAGCGCATGGTCGCTAGGGACCGTGCGCTTCTGGGGAGGTGCTATGGACAATTTGGCGAGCGCTGGGACCTCGCGTGGGGTCGCTGGGGCCCATCGGCGCACTGGGGATGTGCCAGGGACCATTTGGAGAGTCGCTGGGACCCCGTGCGAGGTCGGTGGGCTCCGTCTTGCGCGATAGGTTGGAGATAGGGGCCATTTGGCGAGCCGTTGGGACACAGCGCGTGGTTGCTCGGGCCCGTGCACATGCTGTGGAGGCGACAGGGACCATTTGGCGAGTTGTTGGGACCCAGCGGAGTTGCTGGGGCCGGTCGCGTGCTGGGGAGATCACGAGGACCGTTTACCAAGCTGCTGGGACCCGTCGCGTTGTCGCTGGGGCCCGTGCCCTCGTGGGGAGGTGTCAGGAACTGTTTGGCAAGCCGCTGGGACCCCGTGCGGGTCGCTGGGCCCGATGTGCACATTGAGGAGGTGCCAGGGACCATTTGGCGAGCCGCTGGAACCCTGCGCGAAGTCGCTGGGGCCCATCGCTCGCTGGGGAGGTGTGAGGACCATTTGGTGAGCCGCTGGGACCCAACACAGGGTCGCTGGGGCCCGTGCGCTCTCTGGGGAGGTGCCAGGGACCGTTTGTCGTGCCACTGGGACCCCCTGGGCGCACTGAGGAGGTTCCAGGGACCTTTTGGCGAGCCGCTGGGACCCTACGCAGGGTCGCTGGGGCCCTGCGCTTTCTGAGGAGTTGCCGGGACCGTTTGTTGAGCCGCTGGGACTCCGCGCGAAGTCGCTGGCACCCTTGCGCACACTGGGGAGGTGTCAGGGAACATTTGGCGAGCCGCTGGAATCCCACGGGGTCGGTGGGGCCCGATGCGCTTGCTGGGGGTTGCCGGGACCATTTGTTGAGCTGCTGTGACCCCGCGTGGGGTCGCTGAGCCCTGTGCGTGCACTTGGGAGGTGCCAGGTTCCATTTGGTGAGCCGCTGGAACCTCGCGCTGGGTCGCTGGGGACCATGCGATGCTGAGGATGTGCCAGGGACCATTTTGCGAGCCGCTGGGACCTCACGCGGGGTCGCTGGGCCCTGTGCATGAGATAGGAAGGTGCTATGGACCATTTGGCAAGCCGCTGGGACCCCGCGTGGGATCTCTGGGGCCCGTGCGCGCGCTGGAGAAATGCCAGGTAACATTTGGCGAGCCTCTTTTACACTGCACGGGGGTGCTGGGGCCCGTGCATGTGCTTGGGAGGTGCCAGGGAGCATTTGGCGGGCCACTGGAGCCCCGCGCGGGGTTGCTGGGGTCCGTACACGCGCTGTGAAGGCGAGAGGGACAGTTGTATGAGCCACTTGGACCACATGAGAGGTCTCTGGGCCCCTTGCGCATGCTCGGGAGGTGCCAGGGACCATTTGGCGAGCCGCTGGGACCTCATGTGGGGTTGCGGGTGAGGTGTGAGGCGGCGTGTGCGCTGGGGAGGTGCCAGGGACTATTTGGTGAGCCGCTGGTACCCCGTGAGGGGTCTCTGGGCCCTGTGCACGCAATAGGGAGGCACCAGGGACTGCTTGGCGAGCCGCTGGGAACCCGCACGGGGTCGATGGGGACTGTGCGATGCTGGGGAGGTGTAAGGGACCATTTGTCGAGCTGCTGGGACCCCGCGCAGGGTCGCTGGGGCCCGTGTGCAAACTGGGGAGACACCAGGGACCGTTTGACGAGCTGCTGTGACCCCGCGCGAGGTCGCGGGGGCCCTTGTGCGCTAGGGAGGTGCCAGGGACCATTTTGCTACCTGCTTGTACCCCGCGCGGGGTCACTGGGCCCCATGGGCATGATAGGGAGGCGCCAGGAACTGTTTGGCGAGCGCTGGGACCCAGCGGGGTCACTAGAACGCGTGCGTGCTTGGGAGATGCCAGGGGCCATTTGGCGAGCTGCTGGGGCCAGTGCGCGTGATAGGGAGGTTCTATTGACAATTTATGGAGCCACTGGGACCCCGCGTAGGGTCGCTGGGGCCCGTGTGCGCACTGAGGAGATGCCAGGTACCATTTGGCGAGCCGCTGGGACACCGCGCGGTGTTTTTGGGGCCCGTGCGCGTGTGAGGTCGCTGGGCCCCATGCGCACGCTGAGGAGGTTCCAGGGACCTTTTGGTGAGCTGCTGTTTCCCCGCACGTGGTCGCTGAGACCCGTGTGGGAGCTGGGGAGGCGAAAGGGACAGTTTCGCGAGCAGCTGGGACCCGGCGCTGGGTTGCTGGGCCTCGTGCGTGCACTCAGGATGTGCCAGGTTCCATTTGGCGAGCTGCTGGGACCCCGCGCTGGGTTGCTGGGGACTGTGCGCGCACTGGGGAGGTTCCTGGGACCATTTAGCAAGCCTCTGGCACTCCACGCGGGGTCGCTGGAGACCGTGCGTTGCTGGGGAGGTGCTAGGGACCATTTGGCGAGCCGCTGGGACCCCGCGCGGGGTCGCTGGGCCCCGTGTGCATGATTGGGAGGTGTCTGGGAGTGTTTGGCGAGCAGCTGGGACACCGCGCGGGGTCGCGGGGGCCCGTGTGCATTGGGGAGGTGCCAGGAACCATTTGGTGAGCCGCTGGTACCCCGTGCGGGGTCGCTGGGGACCGTGCAATGCTGGGGAGCTGTAAGGTACCATTTGTCGAGCCGCTGGGACCCCGCACAGGGTCGCTGGGGCCCGTGTGCGAACTGGGGAGGCACCAGGGACCGTTTGGCGAGCTGCTGTGACCCCGCGCAGGGTCGCGGGTGCCCTTGTGCGCTGGGGAGGTGCCAGGGACCATTTTGCGACCCGCTTGTACCCCGCGCGGGGTCGCTGGGCCCCGTGGGTGTGATAGGGAGGTGTCAGGGACTGTTTGGCAAGCCACTAGGACATCGCGCAGGGTCGCTGGGGCCCGTGCACGCAATAGGTTGGTTCTATGGACAATTTGTGGAGCCGCTGGGACACCGCATGGGGTCGCTGGGGCCCGTACGCGCTGGGGAGGCTACAGGGACCGTTTGGCGAGTCGCTGGGACCACGCACAAGGTTGCTGGGACCCGTGTGCGCACTGGAGAGGTGCAAGGGACCATTTGGCGAGCCGCTGGGACCCCGCGCGGGGTTGATGGGGACCGTGCGATACTGGGGAGGTGCCAAGCACCATTTGGCGAGCCGCTGGAACCCCACGCGGGGTTGCTGGGGTCCGTACACGCGCTGTGAAGGCGCGAGGGACAGTTTAACGAGCCACTTGGACCCCATGAGAGGTCTTTGGGCCCCGTGCGTGTGCTCGGGAGGTGCCAGGGACCATTTGGTGAGCCGCTGGGACCTCACGCGGGGTTGCGGTGGCCCGTGTGCATTGGGGAGGTGCCAGGGACCATTTGGTGAGCCGCTGGTACCCTGTGCGGGGTCGCTGGGGACCGTGCAATGCTGGGGAGCTGTAAGGTATCATTTGTCGAGCCGCTGGGACCCCGCGCAGGGTCGCTGGGGCCCGTGTGCAAACTGGGGAGGCACCAGGGTCTGTTTGGCGAGCTGCTGTGACCCTGCGCGGGGTCGAGGGGGCCCTTGTGCGCTGGGGAGGAGCCAGGGACCATTTTGTGACCCACTTCTACCCCGCTCGGGGTCACTGGGCCCCGTGGGCATGATAGGGAGGTGTTCGGGACTGTTTGGCAAGCCATGGAACATCGCGCAGGGTCGCTGGGGCCTGTGCGCGCAATAGGTTGGTTCTTTGGACAATTTGTGGAGCCGCTGGGACCCCGCGTAGGGTCGCTGGGGCCCGTGTGCGCACTGGGGAGATGCCAGGTACCATTTGGTGAGCCGCTGGGACACCGCACAGGGTTTTTGGGGCCCGTGCGCGTGCTGCGGAGGTGCCAGGGAGCATTTACCGATCCGCTGGGACCCCATGCGTGGTTGCTGGGGCCCGTGCACGTGCTATGGAGGCAACAGGGACCATTTGGCAAGCTGCTGGGACTCGTGTGCGTGCTGGGGAGATGCCAGGGACCATTTGGCGAGTAGCTGGGACCACACAAGGGATCGCTGTGCCCTGTGCATGCGATAGGGAGGTTCTATGGACCATTTTGCCAGCCGCTGGTATCCCGCGTGGGGTCGCTGGGGCCCGTGCGCGTCCTGGAGAGGTGCCATGGACCATTTGGCGATCCGCTGGGACCCCGCGCGGGGTCGCTGGGGCACATGCACTTGCTGGGGAGGCACCAGGGACTGTTTGGCGAACTGCTGTGACCCCGCACGGGGTCGCGGGGGCCCTTGTGTGCTGGGGACCCCATGCAGGGTTGCTGGGGCCCGTCCGCTCGCTGTGGAGGTGCCAGGGACCGTTTGCCGAGCCACTTGGACACCGCGCGAAGTCACTGGGCCCCGTGTGGGCGATACGTAGGTGCGAGGGACGGTTTGCCGAGCTGCTGCAACCCTGTGCGAAGGCGCTGGGGCCCATGAGCTCGCTGAGGACGTGCCAGGGACCTTTTGGCGAGCTGCTGGGACTCCGCACGGGATCGCTAGGGGCCGTGCGTGCCCTGGGGAGGTGACAGGGATGGTTTGCAGAGCCACTTGGATCCCGTGCGAAGTCGCTGGGACGCTTGTGCGCGATAGTGATGCACTAGGGAATAAGTGACGAGCCGCTGGGACACCGTGCTTGGTCACTTTGGCCTGTGCCCGTGCTGGGGAGGTGCCAGGGACCATTTGGCGATCCGCTGGGATCCCGTGCGGGGACACCATTTTATGAGATGCTGGTACCCCTCTCAGGGTCGCTGGTCCATGTGCACGCGAGTGGGAGGTGCCAGGGACCATTGGGCAAGCCGCTGGGACCCCGCGCGGGGTTGCTGGGCACTGTGCGCATGCTGGGGAGCTGCCAGGGACCATTTGGCGATCCGCTGGGATCCCGCGCGGGGTTGCTGGGGCCCGTGCGCCTACTGGGGAGGTGTAAGGGACCGTTTGGCGATCCCCTGTCCCCCACGCGGAGTCCCAGGGGCCCATACTCGCACTGGGGAGGTGACAGGGACCGTTTGATGAACCACTTGGACACCGCGCAAAGTCGCTGGGCCCCGTGCGCGCTGGGGAGGTGCCAGGGAACATTTGGCGACCCGCTGGGACCCTGCGCAAAGTCACTGGGGACCGTGCACGCGATAGGTAGGTTCTAGGGACCATTTGACAAGCCGCTGAGACCCCGCGCGTGGTTGCTGGGGATGTGCCAGGGACCCACGGGAACTGGCTGGGGTCCGTGTGCACGCTGGGGATGTGCAAGGGACCATTTTGCGAGACGCTGGTACCCCGCGCGTGTTTGCTGGGGCCCGTGTACGCTAGGGAGATGCAAGGGATATTTTGCGAGCCGCTGCTGCCCGCGCGGGGTCGCTAGGCCCTGTGTGCGCGATAAGGTGCAAGGGATTGTTTGGCGAGGCGCTGGGACCCCGGGCGGGGTTGCTGGGGACCGTGCAAGCACTGTGGTGGTGACAGGGACCGTTTGCCGAGCTGCTGGGACCCCGTGCGTGGTCGCTTTGGCCTGTGCGCTCGCTGGGGAGGTGCCAGGGACTGTTTGTTGAGCCGCTCGGACTCCGTACAAAGTCGCTGGGGCACCTGCGCACGCTGGGGAGGTGCCAGGAATCGTTTGCCAAACCACTTGTACCCCGCGCAAAGTCGTTGGACCCCGTGCGACCTGGGGAGGTGCCAGGGACCGTTTGCTGATCCATTTGGACCCTGTGCGAAGTCACTGGCCCCCTGTGCGTGCACTCGGGAGGTGCCATGGACCATCTTGCGAGCCGCTGGGACCTCGCGCAAAGTCACTGGGGACCGTGCACGCAATAGGTAGGTGCTAGGGACCATTTGGTGAGCCGCTAAGACCCCCGCGTGGTCTCTGGGATCCATGTGCGCACTGGGGAGATGCCAGGGACCGTTTGGTGAGCGGCTGGGACCCACGGGAAGTGTCTGGGTAGGTGTACACGCTGGGGATGTGCCAAGGACCATTTGCCGAGCCGCTATAACCCACGGGAAGTGGTTGGGTTCCATATGCACGCTGTGGATATGCAAGGGACCGTCTGGCGAGCCCCTGGCCCCCACGCGGGATCGCTGGGGACTGTGCTCGCACTGGGGAGGAGATAGGGACCGTTTGGCGAGCTGCTGGAACACCGCGCGAAGTCGCTAGGGACCATGCACGCGAAGGTAGGTCCTAGGGACCATTTGCCGAGCCGCTGGGACCAAGCGCAAAGTCGCTGGGAACCGTGCACGTGATAGGTAGGTGCTAGGGACCATTTGGAGAGCCGCTGGTACCCCGCGCTGGGTCGCTAGGGCCCGTGCATGTGCTGTGGAGGTGACAGGGATCGTTTGCCGAGCTGCTGGGACCCCGCGCGGGGTCGCTGGGCCCCGTGCGTATGATAGGGACGTGCTATGGACCATTTCACGAGCCGCTGGGACTCTGCGCGGGGACGCTGGGGCCCGTGCGCGTGATAGGGAGGTGGTATGGACCATTTGGCGAGCCGCTGGAACCCCGCGTGGGGTCGCTGGGGCCCGAGCGTGCACTGGGGAGTTGTCAGGTACCATTTGGCGATCCACTTGGATCCCGCACGAAGTCACTGGGCTCCGTGTACGCACTTGGCAGGTACTGGGGAGATCCGAGAGACCTTTTGGCGAGGTACTGGCCCTCACGCAGGGTCGCTGGGGCCCGTGCACGTGGTGGGAAGGTGCCTGGGACCATTTGGCGAGCCGCTGGGTCACTGCGTGGGGTCGCTGGGGACCGTGCTTTGCTGGGGAGATGCTAGGGACAATTTTGCGAGCCGCTTGTACCTTACGAGGGGTCGCTTGGCCCCATGCATGCGATTTGGAGGCGTCAAGGACTGTTTGGCGAGCCGCTGGGACCCCGTGCTGGATCGCTGGGGCCCGTGTGCGTGATAGGGATGTGCTAGGGACCATTTGGCGAGCCGCGCGAGGTCGCTGGTTCCCATGCGCTCGCTGGGGAGGTGCCAGGGACAGTTTTGCGAGCTGCTGGTACCCTGCGCGGGGTCTCTGGACCCTGTGTGCGCAATTGGGAAGGTAGGTGCCAGGGACCATTTGCCGAAGTGCTGGAACCCCGTGCAAAGTAGCTGGGGACCGTGCACATGATAGGTAGGTGCTAGGGACTTTTTACCGAGGCGCTGGGCCCCGTGTGTGCGCAGAGGAGGTGCCAAGGACCATTTGATGAGGTGCTGGGGCCCCGTGCGGGATCGCTGTTGACCGTTCGATGCTGGGGAGGTGCCAGGGAGCATTTGGCGAGCAGCTGGGACCCCGCACGGGATCACTGGGCCCCGTGCGTATGATAGGGATGTGCTATGGACCATTTCACGAGCCGCTGGGACTCTGCGCGGGGACGCTGGGGCCCGTGCGCGCGATAGGGAGGTGGTATGGACCATTTGGCGAGCCGCTGGAACCCCGTGTGGGGTCGCTGGGGCCCGAGCGCGCACTGGGGAGATGCCAGGTACCATTTGGCGATCCATTTGGACCCCGCACAAAGTTGCTGGGCTCCGTGTGCGCACTTGCAGGTGCCAGGGATCTTGAGATCCACTGGGACCCCACTCGGGATCACTGGGCCCCGTGCATATGATAGGGAGGTGGTATGGACCATTTCACGAGGCATTGGGACCCGTGCATGCGATAGGGTGGTGTTATGGACCATTTGGCGAGCCACTGGAACCCTGAGTGGGGTCCCTCGGGCCCGAGCGCGCACTGGGGAGATGCCAGGTACCATTTGGCGAGCCGCTGGGACCCCGCGCTGTGTCGCTGCTCCCGTGCTCGCATTGGGGAGGCAACAGGGACCGTTTGGCGAGCTGCTGGAACCCCGCGCAGGGTCGCTGGGGCTGGTGCGCGTGGTGGGGAGGTAGCAGGGACCATTTGGCGATCCGCTGGGACTCCGCGTGGGGTTGCTGGGGCCCGTGCACGTGCTGGGGAGATGCCAGGGATCGTTTGTTGAGCCGCTGGGACTCCCTGCGAAGTCGCTGGGGCCGTTGCGCTCTAAGGAGTTGCTAAGGACCATTTGCTGAAACCACTTGGACACTGCGCGAAGTCGGTGTGCTCTGTGCGCACACTTGGCAGGTGCCAGGGACCATCTTGCGAGCCGCTGGGACCCCGCGCGGAGTCTCTGGGGCCCGTGCACGGTCTGGGGATGTGCCAGGGACCATTTGCCTAGCTGCTGGGACCCCGCGTGAAGTCACTGGGTAATCTGCACGCAATAGGTAGGTGCTAGGGACCATTTGGCGAGCCACTGAGACCTCGCATGGGGTCGCTCGGGTCCGTGCACGCACTGGGGAGATGCCAGGGACTGTTTGGCAAGCCCATGGGTCCCACGGGAAGTGGCTGGGTTCCATGTGCACGCTGGTGATATGCAAGGGACCATTTTGCTAGACGCTGGTACCCCACGCGAAGTCGCTTGGGAACGTGCCCGCTATAGGTAAGTGCATGGTACCATTTGGTGAGCCGCTGGGACCCCATGCGAAGTCGCTGGGGACCGTGCACGTGATAGGTAGGTGCTAGGGACCATTTGGCGAGCTGCTGGGACACTGCGCGTGGTCTCTGGGTCCCATGCGCGCTGGGGAGGTGGAAAGGACCATTTTGCGAGCCGAAGGTACCCTGCGCGGGGTCGCTGAGCCCCGTGTGCACGATAGGGAGGCGCCAAGGACTGTTTGGCGAGGAGCTGGGCCTCCGCGCGGGGTCCCTGGGGCCTGTGAGAGTGCTGGAGAGGTGCCAGGGACCATTTGGTGATCCGCTAGGACCCCTCGCGGGGTTGCTGGGGCCCGTGCATGCTACTAAGTGTGAAAAAGTAAACGCAGTTTGTGCCCTATATTGCATTGTAAATGTGTGCAGTTATAATGTGCATATATGTTTGTTTTTATTTTTCCAGCAGGTGCTTCTTCCTGAAGCATGGAAGCAGTCGCTGCCCAAGGAGCAGCACGAGTGGATCGCCAGGGCTCTGTTCATTAGGAACAGGATTGGGAAGCTGGAGCTGACCTCGGACCTGCATCTGTGGTGGTTCCCTCCAGCATCGCCAGGCCCCTTCTTCTGCCGTCCGCTGTTTCTCCGGATGCCCTACCGCATGTGGACATTCAAGCTGACATGCACCCAGCCAGAGTGCCTCGGCCACAACCTGAGTGGCGCCGGGCTGTACAAGACCGTCCGTACAACATGGCCACTGAGTACCTGGAGTGCCGTCGGTGCAAGAAGAAGGTGGCTGGCTGGTCCGGTCATGTGCTGAATCAGCTGGATCCAGCTCATCGGAGCCACTTCCCGGCGATTCTCACGTACCGGTAAGTGTAACGTGTTTTTTTCCATTAAAAAAAACAAACAAACAAAAAAAAACATTAGTTGCTTCTGTTGAATAATGCACATTTAATGACCGTGTCTTGCAGGCTGTCTTGCGACATGAGGGTGCTGAGGGTGATGCGGGAGCGCACTCTGGGAAACAGTGCCACCCAGCTGTACAATACGCTGTGTGAACAGCACAGCGAGGCCTGGATGCAGCGGTCCCTGCAGTACCTCGCCGAGTTTGAGCCCTTCCTGGCCCAGGGCGTCGTGCAACCCAACATCATCACACCCCCTCCCATGCTGCCGGTGCCCAGACCCCGATGGCTGCTGAGAGTGTACGGCTACGACGTCCTCTCACGGCTGGAAGAGGTCAAGGCCAGGGTCACCTCCACGTTCGGGTCCATCCTGAAAATGGACTCGACCAAGAAGGTAAAAATAATTTGTTAATCCCATAATATGTTTATACAGAACATTTGCACACCAAATTATTGTTTTAAAAAACAAACAAAAAAACCCCCACTACATTCTGTTGATTTGTATGCGTTTTCAGGTGACAAAGAAGCTCGCGGGTGCTGCTGCCGGCACGGCTGCCTGGCTCACGAACGTGGGGAATGAGTTTGGTCAAGTCCTCATGTCCATGCTGACCTAACACGAGGGTGAGGGCCTGCTCCCCATGGCTGCCGGGCTGATGCAGCGGTACCAGAAATCCAGCGAGGCTCCCCCTAAGCTCCTATACGTGGACCGCGACTGCTGCTCCCTTGGTGTGGTGTCGAAGGCTGCCGCCATGTTCCCGGAGTGGGACCAGCTGGTCATCCGGCTCGACATGTGGCATCTGACGCACCGGTTCGCAGCAGGCTGCACCATGGAGAGCCACAAGCTGTACGGCACCTTCATGGGGTGGCTGTCTGCCTCCATCTTTCAGTGGGCCGAGGAGGACGTTGCCCTACTGATGGAGGCCAAGTGGTCGGAGCTTGAGGGGAAGCAGTGGGTGTTCGGCATGACGGACGCCGAGGTCTCAAGCCGCATCTCCAAGAAGGAGCTGGCTCTCCACTGTCATCGCCGGACTCGGGGAGCTGAGGAGACAGCACGGCTCTTGGAGGAGCTGATTGAGACCTTCGACGGCGAGAAGGGTCTGGACACGATGGGCATCCTGCTGCTGGACCACGACTGCATCCAGGCCATCTGGCTGGTGCAGAGACATCACCTCCACTGCATCCAGGACCCCTCAGGTGTACAGCTGTACACCAAGATTGGGCAGCTCACGAAGGGTGGTGTGATGTATTATAAAAACATGACCCGTTTTCAAAATAAATGCATTTAAAAACAATACAGGGGCTGTAGGAAAGTGAAGGTTTTTATGTGATCTGGACGTTTATTTATTTGGAACGCCGATACTTTTATATTATTGTATTAAGAGCGCATTTGCGCACCGGGTCACATGACACACAGATTAATGTGGAAGTTTTTTTTTATTTTATTTCCAAGGCAGATACTGTCGATGCTGTGACCCCGGGGGCTTTTTGAAAGCACTTTAGACGGCGCGTCGGCGGCCCAGCGCCTGGGGGCACGGGCGGCGGCCTCCCCCCCGCCTCCCCTCGCTGCGCGGGACGGTGCCGCCCCCCCGCGGGCCCGCGACTCGAAGATTGGGCCGGATCTTGCGCAAAGTGGTTATGCTAATTATCTCTGTATCGTTCCAATTTTAGTATATGTGCTGCCCTAGCGAACACACAGTGCTCACCTGATACGCGCCTCTATGTACAGCCAGTGGCAAAAGAGCGATTGGTCTTGTGGTGTGTTAAGCATAGTCCGATTGTTTCCAATTGCTCTGCGTATATGCATGGTTGTCTACAATCAACACGCAGAGGGTTACAAACTCTGAGGATATCACATTTGCAGAAAGTGGCTGAATAAAGATGTCTGCACATCTGCACCTTCAAACCGGCTGGAAAAGATATGCAAATACTGACATGTTACTTGCAGGTTCACCCTAGCCCCGAGTATTTAGCCCCCTCCTCTGAGGTGTCAGTAACATTCCACGCTGTCAGACGAAATGGGACTCTGGTGAACCTGCAAGTCTTTCTGGATGCTGGCCAATCCGGAGGGGTCAACATCGTAGGTAACATGTCAGTATTTGCATATCTTTCCCAGCCGGTTTGAAGGTGCAGATCTGCAGACGTCTTTATTCAGCCACTTTCTGCAAACATGATATCCTCAGAGTTTGTAACCCTCTGCGTGTTGATTGTAGACAACCATGCATATACGCAGAGCAATTGGAAACAATTGGACTATGCTTAACACACCAGGGCGTATCTCATGAATAGTCATACTTGCCCCTGGCATCAGATAATGGCGGCCATAAGGAAACAAGCTTGCTACCACAGCATCAGCGCTCAGAGAATATCACAGACATTTGCAGAGCTTTTTTGAGATGTTATAGTAATAAAATAATGACTTGGATTGCATTATTGAGTCGTTTGGTGATAAAACGAGTGATCAGGAGATGATTGATCGGTATGTACGACTATTATTATTATTATTATTATTTATTTCTTAGCATATGTGAAAGCCATAGTGAATGAAAGTGTGGAGCAGAGCTGGAGATGCCTAGTGTGTGCTTTGTTGATATGCAGGGCCTTTTAAACCCGTTTGACTGTGGAAAAAAATACTTTTAAACATGTGCACATGTGAAAATACTTTTAAAATTAACTGCGCATGTGAAAATAAATTGGACCTGATGCGCCTGACATGCACTTAACCCTTTGCGGTCCATTGTCGGACTGGGTCCGACATTGCAATTATTCCCATCAGGTCGTTTGTCGGACCCTGTCCGACATCATCCAAAAAACGCAAAAAATGCAAAAAAGTCGGTTTTTCAATGGAAAAAGCTGAGAAAACCATTCAATGGCCGAGTGGGAACGAAAGGAGCTGAGACAAGCCGATAAAAAAAAAAAAAAGGCGTATCTCATGAATAGTCATACTAGCCCCTGGCATCAGATGGGGCGGTCATATGGAAACAAGCTGGGTGTTACAGTATCAGCGCACAGAGACTATCACGGACATTTGCAGAGCTTTTTTGAGATGTTATAGCAATAAAATAATGACTTGGATTGCATTATTGAGGAGTTTGGTGATAAAACGAGTCATCAGGATATGATTGATCGGTATGTACGACTATTATTATTATTATTATTTATTTGGTAGCATATGTGAAAGCGATAGCGAACGAAAGGGTGGGGCGGGGCTGGAGATCCCTAGTGAGTGCTTTGTTGATATGCAGGGCCATTTAAACCCTTTTGACTGTGGAAAAAAATACTTTTAAACAGCTGCGTCTAAAATTAACTGCGCGTGTGAAAATAAATTAGACCTGGTGAGCCTGATGCAGAATTAATAAATGGACCACAAAGGGTTAATAAAAGGACTGCAAAGGGATAAAATTGCATTGCTGCTGCTGCAAATAATAGGGTTAACATGTAAAACTTTTGTGTCCTCAGAAGTCTCTGATTATGATTACAATTACTGTCAGGATCAGATAACAAGTACTGCTTTTTTGTATTAAGTAAAAAAAAGGTGAAAAATGGTGAAAAGCTTTAAAATTGCATTGCTGCTGTTGCAAATATTAGGGTTAACACCTAAAACGTCTGTGTTTCGGTATGTTTCAGTGTGCTAGTGAAAGAGGGAACCATCGCTAGGTTTAGATATACAGCATATTCACATGATGTATCTGTTTGTTATTTCAAGTCATGCCGGAGCTCCAGAAAGACGAAGGGTGTGCAGCCTGTTGCGCATCCCTCAATTTGTCAATGGAGAATGTCAGAGGGAAGATAAAGCATTTTTGATTTAAATTAGTTAATTTTGTTACAACAAAGTGTTTTGAACATAAAAGAAAATCAATAGCTACACTCCTCTATGTCAGGACTGCCCATTCCCTGACCACTTTCCGGCACCTCCTCAAGACTCACCTCTTCAGACAGCAATGGAAGAACTCTTATTTTCTCTGTGGACACTTTATCACTCTTCCTTAATGTGCTTTGTTGCTCTTATCTGCACACTATTTTACTGCATTTACTGTACTGTAATCTGCCACAAGTGTTATTCAATCTGTAGTATTTTGCATTTAATCATATCCTGATGTAACTATCACTGACTCAAACTCTAATCCCTCTAATCCCTAACCCTAACCCTAACTCTAATCCCTAATCCTAACCCTAACCCTAACTCTAACTCTTATTTTCTCTGTGGACACTTTATCACTCTTCCTTAATGTGTTTTGTTGTTCTTATCTGCTCACTATTTTACTGCATTTACTGTACTGTAATCTGCAACAAGTATTATTCAATCTGTAGTATTTTGCATTTAATCATATCCTTATGTAACTATCACTGACACTGTTATCTGCTCTGATTATTGAATCGTATTTTGTCTAATCCCTAACCCTAATCCCTAACCCTAACCCTAACCCTTACCCTAACCCTATCCCTAACCCTAATCCCTGACCCCAACCCTAACCCTATCCCTAAAACTAATCCCAAACCCTAACCCTAAACCTAACCCTAATCCCTAACCAAAACCCTAACCCTAATCCCTAAAGCTAACCCTAAACCCTAACCCTAACGCTAACCCCTAACCCTAACCCTAATCCCAACCCTGATCAACAACCCTAACCGTAACCCTAGTCCATAATCCATAACCCTAATCCTAACCCTAACCCTAACCCTAACCTTAACCCTAACCCTAACCCTAACCCCTAACCATAACCCTAAACCCTAACCCTAACCCTAACCCTAACCCTATCACTAACCCCTAACCCCAGCCCCTAACACTAACCCCTAAACCCAAACCATAACCCAAACCCTAACCCTTCACCCTAACCCTAACCCTAACCGTAACCCCTAACCCTACCCCTACCCCTAACCCTAACCCCTAACCCTAACCCTAAACCCTAACCCTAACCCTAACCCTAATCCCTAATCCTAACCCTACCCCTAACCCTACCCATAATCCCTAAACCTAACCCTAGCCCTAATCCCTAACCCTAACACTAACCCTAAACCCTAAACCCTAACCCTAAACCCTATCCCTGACCTAACCCTAACCCCTAAACCTAGCCATAAACCTAACCCTAACCCTAACCCTAACCCAAACACTAAACCTAACCCCTAACCCTAACCCTAACCCTAACCCCTAACACTAACCCTAACACCTAACACTAACCTTAACCCGTAACCCCTAACCCTTAACCCTAACCCCTAACCCTAACCCACTTGCCCAGGCATGGTTCCACGACCAAGGGGACAGCTTCCACAGCCCTGGACTCATTTCCCCTTGTCATGTAATTAAATTCTGACTACGCCTACCATGGTGATCACGGGTAATGGGGAATCAGGGATCGGTTTCAGAGAGGGAGCCTGAGCAACAGCTACCACATCCAAGGAAGGATGCAGGCACGCAAATTACCCACTCCCGACCCGGGGAGGTAGTGATGAAAAATAATAATACAGGACTCTATCAAGGCCCTGTAATTGGAATGACTACACCTTAAATCCTTTAACGAGGATCCATTGGAGGGCAAGTCTGGTGCCAGCAGCTGCGGTAATTCCAGCTCCAATAGCGTATATTAAAGTTGCTGCAGTTAAAAAGCTCATAGTTGGATCTTGGTATCGAGCTGGCGGTCCACCACGAGGTGAGCTACCGCCTGTCTCAGCCCCTGCCTCTCGGTGCCCCCTCGATGCTCTTAGTTGAGTGTCCCGCGTGGTCCAAAGTGTTTACTTTGAAAAAAATTGAGTGTTCAAAGCAGGCTGACTCGCCCCAATACTTCAGCTAGGAATAATGGAATAGGTTATATTTTGTGGGTTTCCTGAACCTGGGGCCATGATTGAGAGGGACGGCTGGGGGCATTCGTATTGTACCGCTAGAGGTGAAATTCTTGGACCGGTGCAAGACGAGCGACAGTGAAAGCATTTGCCAAGAAAGTTTTCATTAATCAAGAACGAAAGTCAGAGGTTCAAAGACCATCAGAAACTGTCGTAGTTCTGACCATAAACGATGCCTACTGGCGATCCGGTGGCGTTATCTTGCCCTTTTGAAAAAAAAATCCAAGATGTACATTTCTTTTTATTGCTTTTTAAGCCACCAAATATGTGCAATTTTTTTCCTTTTTGAAAAATTAATACAATTCTAGACATCTTATGCATAATTGCAGCACACATGTTGCTATTGCTAATGTCCTTGTTTAATCAGTCAAATTGTATTTAAATTTGACCACAAATATTTTTTGATCTCTGTTACACTTATGGATTGCATGCAGACATGAATTTTGTTTTAATTTTACATTCTATTTTTTTTAATATTTTGTGTTTTTTTCTCTTAGTGTTTGCACCGATTCAGGTTATTTCTGCTACTATTGCCATTCTCGTGTTTGCTTTTAATGAACAAAATGTTTTCCTTTCCAAAAATTCTTATTTTTGCAATAAGTAAAACAAAAAGTTGAAAAATGGTGAAAAGCTTTAACCCTTTGCTGTCCTATGTCGGACCTGGTCCGACATTACAATTATTTCTATCCGGTCCAATGTGGGACCCTGTCCGACATCATCAAAAAGACGCAAAAAACGGGTTTCTAGTCGTTTTTTCTCTGAAAAAAATGATAAAACCATTCAATGGCCGAGTGGGAGCGACAGGAGCAGAGACAAGCTTTTTTGAGATGTTATAGTAATAAAATAATGACTTGGATCACATTATTGAGTCGTTTGGTGATAAAACGAGTGATCAGGAGATGATTGATCGGTATGTACGACTATTATTATTATTATTATTATTATTTATTTCTTTGCATATGTGAAAGCCATAGCGAATGAAAGTGTGGAGCAGAGCTGGAGATGCCTAGTGTGTGCTTTGTTGATATGCAGGGCCTTTTAAACCCATTTGACTGTGGAAAAAAATACTTTTAAACATTTGCACATGTGAAAATACTTTTAAAATTAACTGCTCGTGAAAATAAATTGGACCTGATGCGCCTGACATGCATTTAATAAAAGGACTGCAAAGGGTTAAAATTGCATCGCTGCTGGTGCAAATAATAGGGTTAACACATAAAACATTTGTGTCCTCAGAAGTCTCTGATTATGATTACGATTACTATCAGGATCAGATAACAAGTACTGCTTTATTATAAATTGAGCAGAAATTGCATTTTTGTATTAAGTAAAAAAAAGTTGAAAAATGGTGAAAAGCTTTAAAATTGCATTGCTGCTGTTGCAAATATTAGGGTTAACACCTAAAACGTCTGTGTTTCAGTGTGTTTCAGTGTGCTAGTGAAAGAGGGAACCATCGCTATGTTTAGATATACAGCATATTCACATGACGTATCCGTTTGTTATTTCAGGTTGTGCCGGAGCTCCAGAAAAATGAAGGGTGTGCGGCCTGGTGTGCATCCCTCAGTTTGTCAATGGAGAATGTCAGAGGGAAGATTAAGCTTTTTTGATTTAAATTAGTTAATTTTGTTACAACAAAGTGTTTTGAACATAAAAGAAAATCAATAGCTACACTGCTCTATATCAGGACTGCCCATTTCCTGACCACTTTCCGGCACCTCCTCAAGACTCACCTCTTCAGACAGCAATGGAAGAACTCTTATTTTCTCTGTGGACACTTTATCACTCTTCCTTAACCCTTTGCGGTCCATTTATTAATTCTGCGTCAGGCTCGCCAGGTCTAATTAATTTTTACACACGCATTTAATTTTAGACGTGCTGTTTAAAAGTATTTTTTTCACAGTCAAACGGGTTTAAATGGCCCTGCAGATCAACAAAGCACTCACTAGGCATCTCCAGCCCCGCCCCACCCTTTTGTTAGCTATCGCTTTCACATATGCTACCAAATAAAAAATAATAATAATAATAGTCGTACATACCGATCAATCGTCTCCTGATGACTCGTTTTATCACCAAACTCCTCAATAATGCAATCCAAGTCATTATTTTATTACTATAACATCTCAAAAAAGCTCTGCAAATGTCCGTGATGGTCTCTGTGCGCTGATACTGTACTCCCAGCTTGTTTCCATACGACAGCCCCATCTGAAGAAGGGGGGCTACTATGACTATTCATGAGATACGCCTTTTTTTTTTTTTTATCGGCTTGTCTCAGCTCCTTTCATTCCCACTCAGCCATTGAATGGTTTTCTCGGCTTTTTCCATTGAAAAACCGACTTTTTGCTTTTATGCTTTTGAAAATGACCTGGTGGGAATAATTGCAATGACGGACCCAGTCCGACAATGGACCGCAAAGGGTTAATGTGTTTTGTTGCTCTTATCTGCTCACTATTTTACTGCATTTGCTGTACTGTAATCTGCCACAAGTGTTATTCAATCTGTAGTATTTTGCATTTAATCATATCCTGATGTAACTATCACTGACACTGTTATCTGCTCTGATTATTGAATCGTATTTTGTCTAATCCCTAACCCTAATCCTTAACCCTAACCCTAACCCTAATCCCTGACCCTAACCCAAACCCTATCCCTAAACCTAATCCCAAACCCTAACCCTAACCCTAACCCTAATCCCAAACCCTAATCCCTAACCTAACCCTAACCCTAACCCTAACCCTAAACCTAATCCATAATTCTAACCCTAACCCTAACCCTAACCCTAACCCTGATCAATAACCCTTACCCTAACCCTAATCCATAATCCCTAACCCTACTCCTAACCCTAACCCTAACCCTAACCCTAACCCTAACCCCTAACCCTAAACGTATCCCTAACCCTAACCCTAACCCTAAACCCTAACCCTACCCCTAACCCTAACCCTAACCCTAACCCTAACCCTAACCCTAAACCCTAACCATAACCCTAAACCTTAACCCTAACCCCAAACCTACCCCTAACCGCTAACCCTAACCCTAACCCTAACTCTAACCCTAACTGCGCTCTTTCTAGAGCAGCAATATCCTTTTTGTAATGAGGTGACTAGAACTCAACACAATATTCTAGTTGAGTTCTTACTAATGCATTGTAAAGTTTTAACATTGCTTCCCTTGATTTAAGTTCAACACTTCTCACAATATATCCGAGCATCTTGTTGGCCTTTTTTATAGCTTCCCCACATTGTCTAGATGAAGACATTTCTGAGTCAACATAAACTCCTGGGTCTTTTTCATAGATTCCTTCTTCAATTTCAGTATCTCCCATATGATATTTATAATGCACATTCTTATTGCCTGCATGCAGTACTTTACACTTTTCTCTATTAAATGTCATTTGCCATGTGTCTGCCTAGTTCTGAATGCTGTGTAGATCATTTTGAATGACCTTTGCTGCTGCAACAGTGTTTGCCACTCCTCCTATTTTTGTGTCGTCTGCAAATTTAACAAGTTTGCTTACTATACCAGAATCTAAATCATTAATGTAGATTAGGAATAGCAGAGGTCCTAATACTGAACCCTGTGGTACCCACTGGTTACCTCGCTCCATTTTGAGGTTTCTCCTCTGCTCAAATTAGGGTTTGGGTTTGGTTAGGGATTAGGTTAGAGTCAGGCCAGGGTCAGGGTCAGGGTTAGGGTTAGGGTTAGGTTAGGTTTTAGGGTTAGTGTTATGGGTTAGGGCTATGGTTATGGTTAGGAGTTATGGTTAGGGTTAGGGTTAGGGTTTAGGGTTTAGGGTTAGGGTTTTAGGAACTGAGCTCATGGGGAATATCAGTAAATGACCAGAGTTAAACACTTGACTTAACATTAATGGAGTCTGAATTTAATTTCATGACATGGGGAAATGAGTCCAGAGCTGTGGAAGCTGTCCCTGGTGTGTGGAACCCAGCCCGGGCTGTGGAAGCAGGCCTGGGTCAGTGGAAGCTGTTCCCGGGTAGTTGAAGCCAGCCTGGGGCAGTGGAAGCTGTCCCCAGTGGCGTGGAACCCAGCCTAGGGCTGCGGAAGCTGTCCCCCGTGTCTTGGAAGCCAGCCTGTGGCAGTGGAAGCTGTCACTGGGGTCGTGAAACCCTGCCCAGGGCAGTGGAAGCTGTCCCCGGGTCATGGATGCCAGCCCAGGGCAGTGGAAGCTGTCCCCAGAGTCGTGAAACCCTGCCCAGGGCAGTGGAAGCTGTCCCCGGGTCGTGGATGCCAGCCCGGGCAGTGGAAGCTGTCCCCGGGTCATGGATGCCAGCCCAGGGCAGTGGAAGCTGTCCCAGGGGTCGTGGAAGCCAGCCCAGGGCAGTGGAAGCTGTCCCCGGGTTCGTGGATGCCAGCCCAGGGCAGTGGAAGCTGTCCCCGGGGTCGTGGAAGCCAGCCCGGGGCAGTGGAAGCTGTCGCCGGAGTCGTGGAACCCTGCCCAGGGCAGTGAAATCTGTTTCAGGGGTCGTGGAAGCCAGCCCAGGGCATTGGAAGCTGTCCCCCAGGTCGTGAATGCCAGCCCGGGGCAGTGGAAGCTGCCCCCGTGGTCGTGGAAGCCAGCCCAGGGCAGTGGAAGCTGTCCCCGGGGTCGTGGAACCCTGCCCGGGGCAGTGGAAGCTGTCCCCGGGGTTGTGGAAGCCAGCCCAGGGCAGTGGAAGCTGTCCCCGGGGTCATGGAACCCAGCCCGGGGCAGTGGAAGCAGTCCCCAGGGTCGTGGAAGCCAGCCCAGGGCAGTGGAAGCTGTCCCTGGGGTCGTGGAAGCCAGCCCGGGGTAGTGGAAGCTGTTCTCAGGGTCGTGGAACCCAGCCTGGGGCTGTGGATGCAGGCCCGGGGCAGTTGAAGCTGTCCCTGGGGTCATGGAACCAAACCTTGGCAAGTGGGAGCAATAGCCTGGGTCACCATGAAGCTACATGACCATAGCCGAAATTCAACTACATGACCATAGTCGCAATTCAACTACATGACCATAGTCGCAATTCTACTACATGACCATAGCCGCAATAGAGCAACATGACCATAGCCGCAATTCAACTACATGACCATAGTCGCAACACAGCTACATGGCCATAGTCACTATTGAGCTACGTGACCTTAGTCACAATTCAACTTTACCTTCTCCTAAGGGGACACATTTGCTTTTTATGGCCGAGCGGTAGTGGGTTGCTCCCTTAATGCAAATAAATGGCAGATATTTGGGGAGTTAGCTGCATATTACTGGGGCACGGTATTTCGATCAAAAAAAAATTTCAGTCAGGATGGATCGTCTTTCCAAGGGCACGAGCGACCGATCAAGACCATGTGGGAGGCTCTGCACCACATGTAGGGTCCCCATTCACTCCCAGTGACTTCAGCATCCCTGGAAGTCTGCCTGGTTGCCCCTCCCGCGCCTGTGGCCGGTTCAAGCCGGGTGGATGCCCTCTCCTTCCGCGTCGGCACAGGGCTACGCGCCCTTAACGCCGTGGTTAAGTTCCAGCTGGTCTGTGGACATGTGGCTGGAAGTGGTTTGCCCTCCCGCCTGGCGCGGTTTAGGCCGGGCTGGAGGCTCTCTCCTTCAGTACTCATCACGGGCTACGCCCCTTAACACTGTGGTTAAGTTCCAGCTGGTCTGTGGTCATGTGGCTGGAAGTGGGTTGCCCTCCCGCCTAGTGCCAGTTTAGGCCGGGCTGGAGGCTCTCTCCTTCATACTCATCACAGGGCTACGTGCCCTTAACGCCGTGGTTAAGTTCCGGCTGGTCTGTGGTCATGTGGCTGGCCGTGGGTTGCCCTGTGGCGGTTCAGGCCGGGCTGGAGGCCCTCTCCTTCGGCATCAGCATGGGGCTAAGCACCCTTAAGGAATCGGTTCAGTTCTGGCGTGGCTCTGGTCAAGTGGCTGGAAGTTGGTTGCCCTCCTGCACCAGGCACCCGTTCCTGCAGGCCTGGAGGCTGTCATTTTCCGCTCGAGATCCGGGCTAAGCGCAATTCATGCCACGGTGCATTGCTTTTCGTGGCTCTCGTCATTTCTACCTTCTCCGGAGTTCTTCTGGGGGCGGGATTTTCGTCAACACGGTTTTTGATCAAAATGGTTTGACTAAGTCAGGACCGAGGTGTCAGAATGCATGTGAAGGACCCGTTTGAAGCCGTCATTTGGAGACTGTTGATGGGCAGGAGTTGAATGAATCTCCTCATTCCTATGACTTACTTTCTTCTGCGTTCAATATGGATGTTTCAGAAAAATGCAGGTGTCCCATCTGTAGAAGTAGGGCTTGGAGGCTTCATGCTGGGCAGGAGTTGATGGAATTTCTCTTTGTTCCCTTACTGAATTTCTCATTGTGCATGGGAGTAAAACGTCTTATCATATTGATCTAATTGCTGTTAATGACCATCCTACTGTGGACTGGGGTGCGGAGTTGAGTCTCTCTCTCTCTACAAAGGGAGTCCAAGGTTCTGTGAATGCTTGTGATGACATGTGTACATTGAAGCCGAGGATAAGGTTCTTTTTCTGGGCAAGGTGTGCCTGACATGTGTTCATTGAGGGATGGTTCATGGCTTGGTCCCCACCTACTTGCTCAGACTTGGGACCGAATTCTATACTCAGGTCCCAGTTTGTTGCCTCACCCGTGTTGACCGACTCACGTTCCAGTCTCCAGCTACCCCTCCTTGTTTGAGTGTTGTCCAGGAGCCAGTCGGGATGACTGCCACACTTGGTTTAGTCTCTGACCACTCTTCCTCTTCAAACCCATTGCTGCAGATAAGGTTCGGTGAGTGCTTTGCACGGCAAAGGTTGAGTTGGGAAAGCCATCTTTGAGGCTTTGTACTGGGCATGAGCTTCAATGCTGTTTGGGTGAACGGATTGCTGGAGGAGTTGTGACTCATCTCTCTCCAGGGGGTGTTGTTTGTCCACATGATTGGCTTTTTATTCCAACTAGGGAGGGCCCCTGGGTCCGGTCTTCTACTGGTGTTCAGGCACGGTGCTTCCTCCCGAATCCCTATGTTCGGACACTGTTGAGAGGTTTCCCTGCCTTCACACAGAGATGGGGGGACACCAACCTTTCTGAGCGAGGTCGAGAAACCCTGGAGCCCTTCCCTATCAGGGGTCTGGCTCAAGCCTGGGAGGACCAGTGGGTTTCGTCCCCCGTTCTGTGCCTCTTTTCACCAGAGCTGAAACGCTTTCGCTGGCAGGTCTGCAGTCCCCCATACCGCTTACTTTTTGTCGGTTCCGTAACGTACCTCCGCACCCGGCACCGTTTGCGGGTGGGAACCGTCGCGTTCCTCCCTGCACCCCCATCCGCTTCTCACTACCTAACGCTCCGTCTGAATGGCATGGATGTGGAGGGGCTGGCGTTTGGGAAATGGGGTGGATCGCGCTTGTTCCGTCATCCTCCACCCACCCCAGGGGATGTGGAAGGTGCGGCTACCTGGTTGATCCTGCCAGTAGCATATGCTTGTCTCAAAGATTAAACCATGCATGTCTAAGTACAGACAGGTTTGTACAGTGAAACTGTGAACATTTCATTAAATCAGTTATGGCTCCTTTAATCACTCCAAACTTACTTGGATAACTGGTAATTCTATCCCTTTGCGGTCCATTGTCGAATCTGGTCCTACATTGCAATTATTCCTATCCAGTCCATTGTCAGACCCTGTCCGACATCATCAAAAAAATGCAAAAACGGGTTTAAAGTCATTTTTCTCAGGAAAAAGCCAAGAAAACCATTCAATGGCGAAGTGGGAGCGACAGGAGCCGAGACAAGACGATAAAAAGGCGTATCTCATGAATAGTCATACTTGCCCCTGGCATCACATAGGGGAGGTCATAAGGAAACAACCTGGCTGTTACTGTATCAGCGCACAGAGACTATCATGGACATTTGAAGAGCTTTTTGAGATGTTATAGTAATAAAATAATGACTTGGATTGCATTATTGAGGAGTTTGGTGTTAAAACGAATGATCAGGCAGATGATTGATCGGTATGTATGGCTATTATTATTATTATTATTTATTTCTTAGCATATGTGAAAGCGATAGCAAACAAAAGGGTGGGGCGGGGCTGGAGATGCCTAGTGAGTGCTTTGTTGATATGCAGGGCCTTTTAAACCCGTTTGACTGTGGACAAAAACTTTTAAACAGTGGGTCTAAAATTAACTGCACGTCTGAAAATAAATTGGACCTGATGCGCACTTAATAAATGGACTGCAAAGGGCTAGAGCTAATATATGCCAACGAGTACTGACCCCATTTTCCCTGGGGATGAATGCATTTATTAGATCAAAAACCTAACTGGGGGCTTGCTCCCAGCTGCTTTGGTGACTCGATAACCTCGAGCCGATCGCACATCCCTGGTGGCGGCGACGATTCATTCAGTGTCTGCCCTATCAACTTTTGATGGTACTTTATCGCCTACCATGGTGATCATGGATAATGGGGAATCAGGGATCAGTTTCAGAGAGGGAGCCTGAGAAACAG
>CM060294.1:388829-422959 GCA_030684275.1 Acipenser oxyrinchus oxyrinchus
AAAAAACACAAAATATTAAAAAAATAGAATGTAAAATTAAAACAAAATTCATGTCTGCATGCAATCCATAAGTGTCACAGAGATCAAAAAATATTTGTGGTCAAATTTAAATACAATTTGACTGATTAAACAAGGACATTAGCAATAGCAACATGTGTGCTGCAATTATGCATAAGATGTCTAGAATTGTATTAATTTTTCAAAAAGGAAAAAAAATTGCACATATTTGGTGGCTTAAAAGCAATAAAAAGAAATGTACATATTGGATTTTTTCAAAAGGGCAAGATAACGCCACCGGATCGCCAGTAGGCATCGTTTATGGTCGGAACTACGACGGTATCTGATGGTCTTTGAACCTCTGACTTTCGTTCTTGATTAATGAAAACTTTCTTGGCAAATGCTTACGCTGTCGCTCGCCTTCCACCAGTCCAAGAATTTCACCTCTAGCGGCACAATACGAACGCCCCAGCTGTCCCTCTCAATCATGGCCCCAGGTTCAGGAAACCCACAAAATAGAACCTATTCCATTATTCCTAGCTGAAGTATTGGGGCGAGTCAGCCTGCTATTGAACACTCAATTTTTTTCAATGTAAACACTTTGGACCACGCGGGACACTCAACTAAGAGCATCTTGGGGGCACCAACAGGCAGGGGCTGAGACAGGCGGTAGCTCGCCTCGCGCAGACCACCAGCTCGATACCAAGATCCAACTACGAGCTTTTTAACTGCAGCAACTTTAATATACGCTATTGGAGCTGGAATTACCACAGCTGCTGGCACCAGACTTGCCCTACAATGGATCCTCGTTAAAGGATTTAAGGTGTACTCATTCCAATTACAGGGCCTCAAAAGAGTCCTGTATTGTTATTTTTCGTCACTACCTCCCCGGGTCGGGAGTGGGTAATTTGCGTGCCTGCTGCCTTCCTTGGATGTGGTAGCTGTTTCTCAGGCTCCCTCTCTGAAACTGATCCCTGATTCCCCATTACCCGTGATCACCATGGTAGGTGTATAAAGTACCATCGAAAGTTGATAGGGCAGACACTCGAATGAATCGTCGCCGTCACCAGGGACGTGCGATCGGCTCAAGGTTATCGAGTCACCAAAAGCAGCCGGGAGCAAGCCCCCGGTTAGGTTTTTGATCTGATAAATGCATTCATCCCCCAGGGAAAATGGGGTCAGTGCTCGTTGGCATATATTAGCTCTAGCCCTTTGCAGTCCATTTATTAAGTGTGCGTCAGGTCCAATTTATTTTCAGACGTGCAGTTAATTTTAGACCCGCTGTTTAAAAGTTTTTTGTCCACAGTCAAATGGGTTTAAAAGGCCCTGCATATCAACAAAGCACTCACTAGGCATCTCCAGCCCCGCCCCACCCTTTTGTTCGCTATCGCTTTCACATATGCTAAGAAATAAATAATAATAATAATAGTCATACATACCGATCAATCATCTCCTGATCATTCGTTTTAACACCAAACTCCTCAATAATGCAATCCAAGTCATTATTTTATTACTATAACATCTCAAAAAAGCTCTGCAAATGTCCATGATAGTCTCTGTGCGCTGATACAGTAACAGCCAGGTTGTTTCCTTATGACCGCCCTATGTGATGCCAGGGCAAGTATGACTATTCATGAGATACACCTTTTTATCGTCTTGTCTCGGCTCCTGTCGCCCCACTTCGCCATTGAATGGTTTTCTCGGCTTTTTCCGGAGAAAAATGACTAGAAACCCGTTTTTGCATTTTTTGATGATGTCGGACAGGGTCTGACAATGGACCAAATCGGAATAATTGCAATGTAGGACTAGGTTCGACAATGGACCGCAAAGGGCTAGAATTACCAGTTATCCAAGTAAGTTTGGAGCGATTAAAGGAGCCATAACTGATTTAATGAAATGTTCACAGTTTCACTGTACAAACCTGTCTGTATTTAGACATGCATGGTTTAATCTTTGAGACAAGCATATGCTACTGGCAGGATCAACCAGGTAGCCACGCCTTCCACATCCCCTGGGGGTGGGTGGAGGATGACGGAACAAGCGCGATCCACCACGTTTCCCAAACGCCAGCCCCTCCACATCCGTGCCGTTCAGATGGAGCGTTAGGGAGTGAGAAGCAGATGGGGGCGCAGGGAGGAACGCGACGGAGCCCACCCGCAAACGGTGCCGGGTGCAGCGGCACGTTACGGAACCGACAAAAGGTAAGCGGTACGGGGGACTGCAGACCCACCAGCGAATGCGTTTCAGCTCCAGGGAAAAGAGGCACACAACGGGGGACGAAACCCGCTGGTCCTCCCAGGCTCGAGCCAGACCCCTGATAGGGAAGGGCTCCAGGGCTTCTCGACCTCGCTCAGAAAGGTTGATGTCCCGCCATCTCTGTGTGAAGGAAGGGAAACCTCTCAACAGTGTCCGAACATAGGGATTCGGGAGGAAGCACCGTGCCTGAACACTGGTACAAGACCGGACCCCAGGGGCCCTCCCTAGTTGGAATAAAAAAGCCAATCATGTGGACAAACAACGCCCCCCTGGAGAGAGATGAGTCACAACTCCTCCAGCAATCCGTTCACCCAAACAGCATTGAAGCTCATGCCCAGTACAAAGCCTCAAAGATGGCTTTCCCAACTCAACCTTTGCCGTGCAAAGCACTCACCGAACCTTATCTGCAACAATGGGCTTGAAGAGGAAGAGTGGTCGGAGACTAAACCAAGCATGGCAGTCATTCCGACTGGCTCCTGGACAACACTCAAACAAGGAGGGGTAGCTGGAGACTGGAACGTGAGTCGGTCAACACGGGGTGAGGCAACAAACTGGGACCTGAGCATAGAATTCGGTCCCAAGTCTGAGCAAGTAGGTGGGGACCAAGCCATGAACCATCCCTCAATGGACACATGTCAGACACACCTTGCCAGAAAAAGAACCTTATCCTCGGCTTCAATGTACACATGTCATCACAAGCATTCACGGAACCTTGGACTCCCTTTGTAGAGAGAGAGAGACTCAACTCCGTACCCCAGTCCACAGTAGCATGGTCATTAACCCTTTGCGGTCCATTGTCGGACTGGGTCCGACATTGCAATTATTCCCACCAGGTCCTTTGTCGGAACCTGTCTGACATCATTTTAAAAACGCAAAAAACGCAAAAAAGTCGGTTTTTCAACGGAAAAAGACGAGAAAACCATTCAATGGCCGAGTGGGAACGAAAGCAAGATAAGCCGATAAAAAAAAAAAAGGCGTATCTCATGAATAGTCATACTAGCCCCCCTTCTTCAGATGGGGCGGTCGTATGGAAACAAGCTAGGAGTACAGTATCAGCGCACAGAGATTATCACAGACATTTGCAGAGTTTTTTTGAGATGTTATAGCAATAAAATAATGACTTGGATTTCATTATTGAGGAGTTTGGTGATAAAACGAGTCATCATTTTTACCTATCAAATTTCCTATATGCTAACAATATCCTGGGAGACAGCCAGCATGGTTTTAGGAAAGAAAGATCGTGTCTCACTAACCTACTTGACTTTTTTGAGGATGCAACATTGAAAATGGATAACTGCAAAGTATACGACATGGTTTATTTAGATTTCCAGAAAGCTTTTGACAAAGTCCCGCATAAAAGATTAATTCTCAAACTGAACGCAGTCGGGATTCAAGGAAATGCATGCACATGGATTAGGGAGTGGTTAACAGGTAGAAAGCAGAAAGTACTGATTAGAGGAGAAACCTCAAAATGGAGTGAGGTAACCAGCGGTGTACCACAGGGATCAGTATTGGGTCCTCTGCTATTCCTAATCTACATAAATGATTTAGATTCTGGTATAGTAAGCAAACTTGTTAAATTTGCACACGACACAAAAATAGGAGGAGTGGCAAACACTGTTCGAGCAGCAAAGGTCATTCAAAATGATCTAGACAGCATTCAGAATTGGGCAGACACATGGCAAATGAAATTTAATAGAGAAAAGTGTAAAGTATTGCATGCAGGCAATAAAAATGTGCATTATAAATATCATATGGGAAGTGCTGAAATTGAAGAAGGGAACTATGAAAAAGACCTAGGAGTTTATGTGACTCAGAAATGTCTTCATCTAGACAATGTGGGGAAGCTATAAAAAAGGCCAACAAGATGCTCGGATATATTGTGAGAAGTGTTGAATTTAAATCAAGAGAAGTAATGTTAAAACTCTACAATGCATTAGTAAGATCTCACCTAGAATATCGTGTTCAGTTCTGGTCACCTCGTTACAAAAAGGATATTGCTGCTCTAGAAAGAGTGCAAAGAAGAGCAACCAGAATTATCCTGGGTTTAAAAGGTATGTCGTATGCAGACAGGCTAAAAGAATTGAATCTGTTCAGTCTTGAACAAAGAAGACTACGCGGCGATCTGATTCAAACATTCAAAATCCTAAAAGGTATAGACAATGTCAACCCAGGGGACTTCTTTGACCTGAAAAAAGAAACAAGGACCAGGGGTCACAAATGGAGATTAGATAAAGGGGCATTCAGAACAGAAAATAGGAGGCACTTTTTTACACAGAGAATTGTGAGGGTCTGGAACCAACTCCCCAGTAATGTTGTTGAAGCTGACACCCTGGGATCCTTCAAGAAGCTGCTTGATGAGATTCTGGGATCAATAAGCTACTAACAACCAAACGAGCAAGATGGGCTGAATGGCCTCCTCTCGTTTGTAAACTTTCTTATGTTCTTATGTTCTTATCAGGAGACGATTGATCGGTATGTATGACTATTATTATTATTATTATTTATTTGGTAGCATATGTGAAAGCGATAGCAAACAAAAGGGTGGGGCGGGGCTGGAGATCCCTAGTGAGTGCTTTGTTGACATGCAGGGCCATTTAAACCCGTTTGACTGTGAAAAAAAATACTTTTAAACAGCGCGTCTAAAATTAACTGCGCCTGTAAAAATGAATTAGACCTGGCGAGCCTGACGCAGAATAAATAAATGGACCGCAAAGGGTTAACGGCGTTTAGATCAATATGATAAGACGTTTTACTCCCATGCACAATGAGAAATACAGTAAGGGAACAAAGAGAAATTCCATCAACTCCTGCCCAGCATGAAGCCTCCAAGCCCTACTTCTACAGATGGGACACCTGCATTTTTCTGAAACATCCATATTGAACGCAGAAGAAGGTAAGTCATAGGAATGAGGAGATTCATTCAACGCCTGCCCAGCAACAGTCTTCAAATGATGGCTTCAAACGGGTCCTTCACATGCATTCTGACACCTCGGTCTTGACTTAGTCAAACCATTTTGATCAAAAAACCGTGTTGACGAAAATCCCCGCCCCCCCAGAAAAACTCCGGAGAAGGTAGAAATGACGAGAGCCGCGAAAAGCAATGCACCGTGGCATGAAGGGCGCTTAGCCTGGATCTCGAGCCGAAAATGACAGCCTCCAGGCCTGCAGGAAAGGGTGCCTGGCGCAGGAGGGCAACCAACTTCCAGCCACTTGACCAGAGCCACGCCAAAACTGAACCGATTCCTTAAGGGTGCTTAGCCCCGTGCTGATGCCGAAGGAGAGGGCCTCCAGCCCGGCCTGAACCGGCCACAGGGCAACCCACGGCCAGCCACATGACCACAGACCAGCCGGAACTTAACCACGGCGTTAAGGGCGTGTAGCCCCGTGATGAGTACGAAGGAGAGAGCATCCAGCCTGGCCTAAACCAGCGCCAGGCGCGGGAGGGCAACCCACTTCCAGCCACATGACCACAGACCAGCTGGAACTTAACCACAGCGTTAAGGGCGCGTAGCCCTGTGCCGACGCGGAAGGGTTAGTGTTAGGGTTAGGGTTAGGGTTAGGGTTTAGGGTTATGGTTAGGGGTTAGGGTTAGGGTTAGGGTTAGGGTTAGGGTAGGGTTAGGGTTAGGGTTAGGGTTAGGGTAGGTTAGGGTTAGGTTAGGGTTAGGGGTTAGGGTTAGGGTTAGGGTTAGTGTTTAGGGTTAGGGTTAGGGTTAGGGTTAGGGTTAGGTTTAGGGTTAAGGATTAGGTTTAGGGATAGGGTTTGGGTTAGGGTCAGGTTTTAGGGTTAGGGTTAGGGTTAGGGTTAGGGATTAGGGTTAGGGATTAGACAAAATACGATTCAATAATCAGAGCAGATAACAGTGTCAGTGATAGTTACATTAGGATATGATTAAATGCAAAATACTACAGATTGAATAACACTTGTGGCAGATTACAGTACAGTAAATGCAGTAAAATAGTGAGCAGATAAGAGCAACAAAGCACATTAAGGAAGAGTGATAATGTGTCCACAGAGAATATAAGAGTTCTTCCATTGCTGTCTGAAGATGTGAGTCTTGAGGAGGTGCCGGATAGTGGTCAGGGAATGGGCAGTCCTGACATAGAGCAGTGCAGCTATTGATTTTCTTTTATGTTTAAAACACTTTGTTGCAACAAAATTAACTAATTTAAATAAAAAATGCTAAATCTTCCCTCTGACATTCTCCATTGACAAATTGAGGGATGCGCACCAGGCCGCACACCCTTCATCTTTCTGGAGCTCCGGCACGACCTGAAATAACAAACGGATACGTCATGTGAATATGCTGTATATCTAAACATAGCGATGGTTCCCTCTTTCACGAGCACACTGAAACACACTGAAACACAGACGTTTTAGGTGTTAACCCTAATATTTGCAACAGCAGCAATGCAATTTTAAAGCTTTTCACCATTTTTCAACTTTTTTTTTACTTAATACAAAAATGCAGTTTCTGCTCAATTTATAATAAAGCAGTACTTGTTATCTGATCCTGATAGTAATCGTAATCATAATCAGAGACTTCTGAGGACACAAATGTTTTACGTGTTAACCCTATTATTTGCACCAGCAGCAATGCAATTTTAACCCTTTGCAGTCCTTTTATTAAGTGCATGTCAGGCGCATCAGGTCCAATTTAGTTTCACATGAGCAGTTAATTTTAAAAGTATTTTCACATGTGCACATGTTTAAAAGTTTTTTTTTTCCACAGTCAAATGGGTTTAAAAGGCCCTGCATATCAACAAAGCACACACTAGGCATCTCCAGCTCTGCTCCACACTTTCATTCGCTATGGCTTTCACATATGCTAAGAAATAAATAATAATAATAATCGTACATAACTATCAATCATCTCCTGATCACTTGTTTTATCACCAAACGACTCAATAATGTGATCCAAGTCATTATTTTATTACTATAACATCTCAAAAAAGCTCTGCAAATGTCTGTGATATTCTCTGAGCACTGATGCTGTGGTAGCAAGCTTGTTTCCTTATGGCCGCCATCATCTGATGCCAGGGGCCCTGGTGTGTTAAGCATAGTCAGATTGTTTCCAATTGCTCTGCGTATATGCATGGTTGTACACAATCAACACGCAGAGGGTTACAAACTCTGAGGATATCACGTTTGCAGAAAGTGGCTGAAAAAAGATGTCTGCAGATCTAGGGTCAGGGTTAGGGTTAGGGTTTAATAATGACTTTCAACGATTATTAGGAATACAGAACTACACAGTTCTTGCAATTATACCTTTAGATGCGATGTAGTGGTCGTCTGGTTTAAAAACAGTTACAAGAAATAACTGATGAAACTACCTCAGCTGGAGGCCATTCTTCCAGGAACAGGAGTGAAGGATGCCAGGTTATAGGGTCAGGGGTAATAATAATAAAAATAGTTTAAACTAACGTTTAATAAAGACGTGAGCACAGAGAGACGGCTGGGAGATATGCAAATACAGACCCGTTACCTACAAGGTTGACCAGGGTCCCACCCCCTCTGGTGGTGTGGAATGCTACTGCACCTCAGAAGGAGGGGGCTTAATAGCCAGGGTTAGTGTTAAGAACATAAGAACATAAGAAAGTTTATAAATGAGAGGAGGCCATTCGGCCCACCTTGCTCATTTGGTTGTTAGTAGCTTATTGATCCCAGAATCTAATCAAGCAGCTTCTTAAAGGGACCCAGGGTGTCAGCTTCAACAACATTACTGGGAAGCTGGTTCCAGACCCTCACATTTCACTGTGTAAAAAAGTGCCTCCTATTTTCTGTTCTGAATGCCCCTTTATCTAATCTCCATTTGTGACCCCTGGTCCTTGTTTTCTTTTTTCAGGTCAAAAAAGTCCCCTGGGTCGACATTTTCTATACCTTTTAGGATTTTGAATGCTTGAATCAGATCACTGCGTAGTCTTCTTTGTTCAAGACTGAATAGATTCAATTCTTTTAGCCTGTCTGCATACGACATGCCTTTTAAACCTGGGATAATTCTGGTTGCCCTTCTTTGCAATCTTTCAAGAGCAGCAATATCCTTTTTGTAATGAGGTGACCAGAACTGAACACAATATTCTAGGTGAGGTCTTACTAATGCATTGTAAAGTTTTAACATTACTTCCCTTGATTTAAATTCAATACTTCTCACAATATATCCGAGCATCTTGTTGGCCTTTTTATAGCTTCCCCACATTGTCTAGATCAAGACATTTCTGAGTCAACAGAAACTCCTGGGCCTTTTTCATAGATTCCTTCTTCAATTTCAGTATCTCCCATATGATATTTATAATGCACATTCTTATTGCCAGCGTGCAGTACTTTACACTTTTCTCTGTTAAATGTCATTTGCCATGTGTCTGCCCAGTTCTGAATGCTGTCTGGATCATTTTGAATGATCTTTGCTGCTGCAACAGTGTTTGCCACTCCTCCTATTTTTGTGTCGTCTGCAAATTTAACAAGTTTTCTTACTATACCAGAATCTAAATCATTAATGTAAATTAAGAATAGCAGAGGTCCTAATACTGAACCATGTGGTACACCACTTTTTACCTCGCTCCATTTTGAGGTTTCTCCTCTAATCAAGTTAGGGTTTGGGTTTGGTTTTGGGCTTGGGTTAGGGTTAGGGTTCAGGTTCAGTTTCAATGTTTTGGGTTCTACCAGGGGAGGTATTCCGAGGCAGGTATAGTACTATTCCCAACGACAAAAAAAGACCAAAATGTGGAACGCTTCACGAATTTGCGTGTCATCCTTGCGCTCTTCGACTCTCGATCTTCGGGTCAATGTTGGAACACAGTGTTCCAACATTGACGGCCAATCGGAACGGAGGAACCCGTGCCTGCCAACTCTGGAGGCCAATCGGAGCGCCCCGCTCCAACATTGGGCCAATAGAAACAGGCTGTTCCAACATTGGGCCAATAGGAATGGGCTGTTCCAACATTGGGCCAATAGGAACGGGCTGTTTCAACATTTGCCGGCCAATCGCATCGCGCGGAGCCTGTTCCAACTTTGGAAGGGCGGCGGTTCAAAAAAAAAAAAATAATAATAATAATAAACTCATTCTCAGCTGCCTGCAGACGGAGAGAGAGGTTAGTTTGGAGTCTTTTATTCGTATTTAAATGCTGGTTTTCTATTATTTTTTTGTATGTCGACCGTATAATCTTTTAATTTAGTCGTGTGTGTTTTTTTCGCCGAATGACAGCGTTATATTGACAAGATTTACTATGATTTCAACTTTGTTTTCGCTGGTCTGTAGACTTTTGTGCATTTGTTTTGGGGGTTTTATTCATATTTTTCCATGACAGCTTGTATTATTATTATTATTATTATTATTATTATTATTATTATTATTATTATTATTATTGTTGTTAATATTTAAAAAAGTAAAAAACAGTAGCAGCAACAACAACAACAACAACAACAAAAACAAAACACGAGTATTCGGCTTTGTGTTTAGCTAAGCGCTATTAGCATTTTGTCGAGATCAAGCGTTTGTATTAATAATAATAATAATAATAATAATAATAGTAATAATAATAACTAGAAGTTGCAGGCAACTTGAAGGCTTCCAGGCCTTTACAGCAGAACAAGATACGGTCAGAGACTCGTGAAAATGGAAATCGTACGAACATGTTGTTAACTGGAAAGCATCATATTATCGTGTGTGTTTTTTGCAGGACAACGGTTAGTATTTTATAAATGTCGATTTAGTATTCCTTTTGATAACTACCTGTGATTCATTGTGGGAGTGCAATTCGCGCTGTGGAACATTCAGTTGCATATTTGAAATACCCCGGCTGTCAATTTTCTGTACACCCCGAGATTATAGTAATTTTATGAAAAAAAAAATTCAAATGATAATATAAAAAATGTCAATTTTACACTGTTAAAAAATAAACTGGGCACAGTATTTTTTTAACCATTATATAATTTACTGTTAGATGCGATAATAGTATTAAGCAGTATATGCTTTTCATGGTCATAAGTGGCCTCCTGTGGTGAGATTTTCCAAAGCAGTCTTTGTCTCCAGAGACTTTTGTACAGTTCGCCACAAGAGGGCAACCTTGTACCACCCCATAGTTAAAGGCCAAACTGTTTTTTTTCTGCTTGTTAATATAAAACACAGTGATATTTCGTTTTTTGTTCTAATAGTGGGATACCACAGGTAACAAGATAAGGTTTAATAGGTATAAGATTATGGCTGAAGCAGTGAGCTGTGGCAAAGGTGGTGAGTACTGCATAGAAGCTGGTCAGCTACAATTATAAAATAACATGGTTATAGAGCAAGCGATTCTTAACCGTTCTGTATATACTTTTATTTAAATGAAATAACCAGCTAATTAAAGATATGCTTGCAAAGTGCCCCCCCAAACTATCAGATACAACTCAAAAGTTTTATTTATAAACATCATATCTAACATTTGCATAGCAGAAACATCGTATTTAAATGAAAAAAATAAATATAAAAGGCTTTATTTTCAAAATTAGTGCATATAGGGCCATATAGCGCATTGTAGGTTATATTAATAATAAAAGCATGTGTTGTAACAAGCCGTCAAAATGACTACTTTTGGCGGTTCTAGGTAGAAGTGATCATAACATTTTTTAATTGTGCAATTCTGACTTTCAAACATCGTCAGTATATTCAATACATGTATTTAGGAAAAGTCAAGAACAGACAACTGTGGATCTTTAACACACGCATAGTAATTTCAATTTTAAAAGTGAAAACCATCAAAAATGACTAACGTGGTGGTTCTAGTGTTAAAAAGAATAGTGCAGGTGTTTGGGTTTTTTTTTGGCTTCTGCCTGCATGTCCACGAGGTTACTTTTAACATTATTGCAGAGAAGCTGGTCAGCTGGTATGTAATTAACTGAAATAACCAGTTAATGAAAGATACACTTCAAAGTCCCCCCCCCCTCCGATTTTTAAACAAACTGTATTGGTGTGACTTGTAAAGCTCATGTATTAAACATATTAGTATTACTATTGTGTTCTGGTTTGAAAATAAGTGCGTTTTTTTATTTTTCCTGCTATACAGTTACAACAGCGTTTTAAAAAAAATGATTACAAAACATTTGTATACAGCATTATTTTTTCAAATAATTAGTGTGTTTCAGTATGTCTACAGTTCTGCATATGCTTGCATGTCTACAAGGTTGTTTCAAATAAACAAACAACATTAGTGCAGAGATTACAATCATTTTTCTCATACAGTGAGTGTGTGTGCACGCGCGGTGCTTTTTTCCAAGCGTTGATGCAATTGCAAACTGTAAAAATAATTATATGATGATTTTTAAGCAAACTGTATTCGTGTGACTTGTAAAGCTCATGTATTAAATATATTAGTATTTCCATTGTGTGCTGGTTTATAAATAAGTGTGTTTTTGTGTGTGTGTCTTTTTATACTGGTGTGAGGCACATACCTGTTATATTTAAAAGACAAAAACATAAATACACAAGTACACGGCAGGCTTAGTACATCACTGCTGTCAGCTTCACGTCTTTACGTTGTCTGACAGCACGAGTGTCAGAGAGCACTGCAGTTCTAAAGGGACAGCCAGAACGTGATGCGCTTTTGAAGTTCTGCTCTTTGTAGTTTTATTTATTATTATTTTTTATTTATTTACTAGTTCGACATAACTACAACACGCACGTTTCCCTGTGGTTGCCTGGCTACACGTGGTTATTTTAAGTAAAGAAATAACATTGCCGCAGAACAAGCTGATCCGCTCCTATTATACTAAAATGTTCGCTGTTTTGGGGAGGGATTCTCTGTGAATAACCACGCGAGCTTAGTCCTTACAATTGTATTTAATAGAGGAAGCGATTTGAACAGTTCTGTCTATGGCACTCATAACCTCAATGATACGTTTGCAAAGTCGACCCCCCCGCCGTGCTCCCTCCCTCCAAAGCGTCTTTTCAATGGCTTACACGCGCTGCTTTTTTGCAGCAGATTCAGGATTTGTGACTGTGTTGTAAAAATAATTATATGACAATTTTTAAACAAACTGTATTCGTGTGATTTGTAAAGCGCCGCGCCGCAGATTCAGGATTTGTGACTGTGTTGTAAAAATAATTATATGACGATTTTTAAGCAAACTGTATTCGTGTGACTTGTAAAGCGCATGTATTAAACATATTAGTATTACGATTGTGTTGTGGTTTAAAAATACGTGCGGTTTTTTTTTTGCCTGCTGTTCAGTTACAACTGCGTTAAAAAAAAAATGATTCCAACACATTTCTATACAGCATGAGATCACAGTATTTTTTTCAAATAATTAGTGTGTTTCAGTATGTCTACAGTTCTGTATATGCCTGCATGTCCACAAGGTTATTTTAAATAAATAAACAACATTAGGGCAGAGATTACAGTCATTTTTCTCATACTTAGTGAGCGTGTGTGTGTGTGTGTGTGTGTGTGTGTGTGTGTGTGTGTGTGCGCGCGTGGTGCATTTCTTTTCCCAGCGTTGAAGCAGCTGCAACAGTTCCTAAAAAAAAAGTTCTTAGTTACAGTATGAGGCATTGTACACTGTACAGTGTGTATGTGTAATATAATACTAGCCATTCCAGTGTAATTACTGTGTTTAATGTTACACGAGTTCGTAAAACAGTTTTTTTCCAGACACCAGCAAAAAAATGGCTGCCTTTTTTTCCCAAGACCTTGCTCATGTTTCCATGGCAACAGGTCCCTAGTGGTGGGAATGTATCATTTCAGGGTATTTTTTGGGCAAAAATGCCATATCACCCACATTGATTGGCTCATGGCAGCCATGTTTGTTCATGTAGGAACTTTTCCTGAATAACTTTTTTAGAGGACACTACAAAGATAACAAATACCCAAGATTCAAGTCAATCGGCCAAAGGGTTCATGAGGAGATGTCGTTTAAGCGTTTTACGCAAAATGGCACATAGTTTCCACACCATGTGACCGATCAACTTTTTTCTTATGTAAAATCAATCGTGGACAGGAGCGCACTATGTACAATATTTTTCACAGCTGTACTATGTACCTTTCATGAGAAGAAGACATTTGAAAATTCCCAAAATTTTCATTAAATCCAAGATGGCTGCCACACCATGTGACCAAAAGCCGCCATATTGACCATGACACAACATCCCATAGTCCTCTACGTCCGTGCGAAATTTCGTGAGTTTTGGTGCAGCCGTTTAAAAGTTATAGGCTTTTGTAATTTGGGAGGAAGGAAAAAAAAAAAAATAACTAGAAGTTGCAGGCAACTTGAAGGCTTCCAGGCCTTTACAGCAGAACAAGATACGGTCAGAGACTCGTGAAAATGGAAATCGTACGAACATGTTGTTAACTGGAAAGCATCATTTTATCGCGTGTGTTTTTTGCAGGACAACGGTTAGTATTTTATAAATGTCGATTTAGTATTCCTTTTGATAACTACCTGTGATTCGTTGTGGGAGTGCAATTCGCGCTGTGGAACTTTCAGTTGCATATTTGAAATACCCTGGCTGTCAATTTTCTGTACACCCCGAGATTATAGTAATTTTATGAAAAAAATTCAAATAATAATATAAAAAATGTCAATTTTACACTGTTAAAAAATAAACTGGGCACAGTATTTTTTTAACCATTATATAATTTACTGTTAGATGCGATAATAGTATTAAGCAGTATATGCTTTTCATGGACATAAGCGGCCTCCTGTAGTGAAATTTTCCAAAGCAGTCTTTGTCTCCAGAGACTTTTGTACAGCTCGCCACAAGAGGGCAAACTTGTACCACCCCATAGTTAAAGGCCAAACTGTTTTTTTTTCTGCTTGTTAATGTAAAACACAGTGATATTTTGTTTTTTGTTCTAATAGTGGGATACTACAGGTAACAAGATAAGGTTAAATAGGTATAAGATTATGGCTGAAGCAGTGAGCTGTGGAAAAGGTGGTGAGTACTGCATAGAAGCTGGTCAGCTACAATTATAAAATAACACGGTTATAGAGCAAGCGATTGTTAACTGTTCTGTATATACTTTTATTTAAATGAAATAACCAGTTAATTAAAGATATGCTTGCAAAGTGCCCCCCCAAACTATCAGATACAACTCAAAAGTTTTATTTATAAACATCATATCTAACATTTGCATAGCAGAAACATCGTATTTAAATGAAAATAAAAAAATATAAAAGGCTTTATTTTCAAAATTAGCGCATATAGGGCCATATAGCGCATTGTAGGTTATATTAATAATAAAAGCATGTGTTGTATCAAGCCGTCAAAATGACTACTTTTGGCGGTTCTAGGTAGAAGTGCTCATAACTTTTTTTTGGTGCAATTCTGAGTTTCAAACGTCGTCAGTATATTCAATACATGTATTTAGGAAAAGTCAAGAACAGACAACCGTGGATCTTAACACACGCATAGTAATTTCAATTTTAAAAGTGAAAACCATCAAAAATGACTACCGTGGCGGTTCTAGTGTTAAAAAGAATAGAGCAGGTGTTTGGTTTTTTTTGGCTTCTGCCTGCATGTCCACGAGGTTACTTTTAACATTATTGCAGAGAAGCTGGTCAGCTGGTATGTAATTAACTGAAATAACCAGTTAATGAAAGATACACTTCAAAGTCCCCCCCCCCTCCGATTTTTAAACAAACTGTATTGGTGTGACTTGTAAAGCTCATGTATTAAACATATTAGTATTACTATTGTGTTCTGGTTTGAAAATAAGTGCGTTTTTTTATTTTTCCTGCTATACAGTTACAACAGCGTTTTAAAAAAAATGATTACAAAACATTTGTATACAGCATTATTTTTTCAAATAATTAGTGTGTTTCAGTATGTCTACAGTTCTGCATATGCTTGCATGTCTACAAGGTTGTTTCAAATAAACAAACAACATTAGTGCAGAGATTACAGTCATTTTTCTCATACAGTGAGTGTGTGTGCGCGCGCGGTGCTTTTTTCCCAGCGTTGATGCAATTGCAAACAGTAAAAATAATTATATGACGATTTTTACGCAAACTGTATTCATGTGACTTGTAAATCTCATGAATTAAATATATTAGTATTACGATTGTGTGCTGGTTTATAAATAAGTGTGTTTTTTGTGTGAGTCTTTTTATACTGGTGTGAGGCACATACCTGTTATATTTAAAAGACAAAAGCATAAATACACATGTACACAGCAGGCTTAGTACATCACTGCTGTCAACTTCACGTCTTTACGTTGTCTGACAGCACGAGTGGCAGAGAGCACTGCAGTTCTAAAGGGACAGCCAGTACGTGATGCGCTTTTGAAGTTCTGCTCGTTGTAGTTTTATTTATTATTATTTTTTATTTATTTACTAGCTCGACATAACTACAACACGCACGTTTCCCTGTGGTTGCCTGGCTACACGTGGTTATTTTAAGTAAAGAAATAACATTACAGCAGAACAAGCTGATCCGCTCCTATTATACTAAAATGTCCGCTGTTTTGGGGAGGGATTCTCTGTGAATAACCACGCGAGCTTAGTCCTTACAATTGTATTTAATAGAGGAAGCGATTTTGAACAGTTGTGTCTATGGCAATGTGGCAGGCTGGCTCGCAGTGGTGAGATTGATGACGTCACGGACCAGGAAGTAACTGAAACACAAACAGTGGATGGGCGGGTGAAGCTGAATGCTATGGCATTCAGCGTGTTTATTAATAATTAAACAAAAACAAAAGATTTAAACAAAACAACAAAACAAAAGGGCACGAGGGCCAAACGAATAAACAGACAAACAAGTAAGTGGCGTGCTGGCTAAACCAGCACGTTTTAGCAATTGTTTTATGTCGTCTCTCCGCTCTCTCTCCGCTCTCTACTCCAAAACTCCACACCGCAGCACAGACAGCTGTCGGTTCTTATACTCTGGCCGAGGGGTTAACTAGCTATTAATTATCTTATTACCCCTCGGCCACAGTCTGCACGCGTTTGGTAAGGATGCATGACTATCAGCTAGTTAAATAATCAGTAGCTGATCAGTCATGCATCCTCACGGGTTTTTAAATATACATATAAAGACGCGCGCTTTTACCCGCGCCGCAAACAAAAATACAAATAATAATAAATAGGGTGGGACACTCCGCCACACATGCCCCCTTGTGCGCAGCACACATGGCCTTTTCGGCCACCTCCCCTTATTCCCTAAAGTCCCGGCTAGCAGTCCTGGCCCCGGAACAGGGGAAGCAAGGTGTCTCGGGCTGCCACGGCGGGATGTCCTCCTCCCACCCCAACAACTGTAGCGCCCTAGTGGACCACGCACAGGCCGGCCCCTCTGGCCAGAAAAATTTTGGGGTGGTCTCCAGACCTGCCCCCCTTCTTCATGGCCGGCATCTCCCTCCATGGGGCTCCGCCACAGTATTTCCTGCAGCGAAATTGCTGCGGGGAGCTGGTCTCCTGACCTCCCCCCCTTCTTCATGGCCGGCAGCTCCCCTTCATGGGGCTCCAGCCACAGTATTTCCTGCCGTATGGCAGGACTGGTAGCGACTCCAGGCAAAACAGGACCCTCGGGAGGCGAAGGTAGCAGCTGCAGACCTTCGGCAGGCAACGGCAGCAGCAGCGGACCCTCGGGGGGCGACGGCAGCCGCAGCGGACCCTCGGGGGGCGAACTCGGGAGGGGAGCCCCTGGCCATGGAGGCGGCAGCGGGAGCTCCACTTCTCCCTTGTACCCTGTAACTGGTGGCTCTCCAGGCGATGCGGAGCAACAGGCAGCCCCAGGCGATGCGGAGCAACAGGCAGCCCCAGGCGATGCGGAGCAACAGGCATCCTTGGGCGATGCGGAGCAACAGGCATCCTTGGGCGATGCGGAGTAACAGGCATCCTTGGGTGTTGCGAAGCAGGCATCCTTGGGCGGTGCGAAGCAGGCATCCTTGGGCGGAGCGAAGCAGGCATCCTTGGGCGGTGCGAAGCAGGCATCCTTGGGCGCAGCGAAGCAGGCATCCTTGGGCGGAGCGAAGCAGGCATCCTTGGGCGGAGCGAAGCAGGGCAGGAGCAGTCCTTCCCATGATGGTGGATGTGGAACCAGCAGGTATTCACCCTCTGCTGGTGGAGGTGGAGATGGAACCAGCAGGTATTCACCCTCTGCTGGTGGAGGTGGGAGGGGCAAGCAATCCTCCCACAGCGGTTGAGGCGTAACCAGCAGGAATTCACCCTCTGCTGGTGGAGCTGGGAGCGGTAAACAGTCCTCCCACGGCGCTTGAGACGGAACCAGCAGGCATTCACCCTCTGCTGGTGGAGGTGGGAGCGGTAAGCTGTCCTCCCACGGCTTTTGAGACGGAACCAGCAGGCATTCACCCTCTGCTGGTGGAGGTGGGAGGGGCAAGCAGTCCTCCCACGGCGGTTGAGGCGGAACCAGCAGGCATTCACCCTCTGCTGGTGGAAGTGGCGGAGGCAGAGGCAGCTCTTGCTGCTCTGCTCCTGGTGGAGACAGAGGCAGCTCCTGCTGCTCTGCTCCTGGTGGTGGTGGCGACAGAGGCAGCTCCTGCTGCTCTGCTCCTGGTGGTGGTGGAGACAGAGGCAGCTCTTGCTGCTCTGCTTCTGGTGATGGTGGAGACAGAGGCAGCTCTTGCTGCTCTGCTTCTGGTGATGGTGGAGACAGAGACAGCTCCTGCTGCTCTGCTCCTGGTGATGGTGGAGACAGAGGCAGCTCCTGCTGCTCTGCTCCTGGTGATGGTGGAGACAGAGGCAGCTCCTGCTGCTCTGCTCCTGGTGATGGTGGAGACAGAGGCAGCTCCTGCTGCTCTGCTCCTGGTGATGGTGGAGACAGAGGCAGCTCCTGCTGCTCTGCTCCTGGTGATGGTGGAGACAGAGGCAGCTCCTGCTGCTCTGCTCCTGGTGATGGTGGAGACAGAGGCAGCTCCTGCTGCTCTGCTCCTGGTGGTGGTGGAGACAGAGGCAGCTCCTGCTGCTCTGCTCCTGGTGGTGGTGGCGACAGAGGCAGCTCCTGCTGCTCTGCTCCTGGTGGTGGTGGAGACAGAGGCAGCTCTTGCTGCTCTGCTTCTGGTGATGGTGGAGACAGAGGCAGCTCTTGCTGCTCTGCTCCTGGTGATGGTGGAGACAGAGGCAGCTCCTGCTGCTCTGCTCCTGGTGATGGTGGAGACAGAGGCAGCTCCTGCTGCTCTGCTCCTGGTGATGGTGGAGACAGAGGCAGCTCCTGCTGCTCTGCTCCTGGTGATGGTGGAGACAGAGGCAGCTCCTGCTGCTCTGCTCCTGGTGATGGTGGAGACAGAGGCAGCTCCTGCTGCTCTGCTCCTGGTGGTGGTGGAGACAGAGGCAGCTCCTGCTGCTCTGCTCCTGGTGGTGGTGGAGACAGAGGCAGCTCCTGCTGCTCTGCTCCTGGTGATGGTGGAGACAGAGGCAGCTCCTGCTGCTCTGCTCCTGGTGATGGTGGAGACAGAGGCAGCTCCTGCTGCTCTGCTCCTGGTGATGGTGGAGACAGAGGCAGCTCCTGCTGCTCTGCTCCTGGTGGTGGTGGAGACAGAGGCAGCTCCTGCTGCTCTGCTCCTGGTGGTGGTGGAGACAGAGACGGCTCCTCTCCTCTGGCGCTGGAGAAGGCAGCGACGGCTCCTCTCCCTCTGGCACTGGAGAAGGCAGCGACGGCTCCTCTCCCTCTGGCGCTGGAGAAGGCAGCGACGGCTCCTCTCCCTCTGGCTGGAGAAGGCAGCGACGGCTCCTCTCCCTCTGGCTGGAGAAGGCAGCGACGGCTCCTCTCCCTCTGGCGCTGGAGAAGGCAGCGACGGCTCCTCTCCCTCTGGCTCTGGAGAAGGCAGCGACGGCTCCTCTCCCTCTGGTGCTGGAGACAGCAGCGACGGCTCCTCTCCCTCTGGCGCTGGAGACAGCAGCACTGGCTCCTCTCCCTCTGGCGCTGGAAACAGCAGCGGGGCCCCTCCCATATCTGCAGCCAGGTAGTTGAGCACCATGGCTGCGATGTCTGGGAGGGATGCTGGTTGGTGTTTCTGTTCCCAGGCCTCCCAGCGCTCCCCATCTCTCGCCCACAGGAGGTTGATCACAGCAGGGAGGGTGACCATTATATCCCTCTCAGGCTCCGCCAGCCAGTCCCAGATCCCCTCAGAGGAGACGGGATTCTTCCGCCTCGGAGGATGCGGGTCCTCTCTCACCCTTGCTGGATGCTCAGGCTCCTTCCTCTCCTGCCATGGAGGGGTTGGTCCAGTGCCACGTGCCCAACCTCACCAATCGCTGGCACCACTCCTCACCCTTCAGGCAGGTGAGGCAGACGTCCAGCGTGTTAAGGACCCGCTGCTGTTGCTGCGCCTCCTGCTGCTGTTGTTGTTGCTGCTGCTTTCTCCTCCGCTACTCTTCCCCATTTTTTTATTTTTATTATTTTTTTTCCAAAAAACACACAAAACAAAAAAAAATACTTTTTGAAAAAAACAAACAAAAAAACGTCCTTTTCCTTTCCTGGTCCGGCTCTTGGAGGAGTTGTTTGTCCCACGCAGGACACCATATGTGGCAGGCTGGCTCGCAGTGGTGAGATTGATGACGTCACGGACCAGGAAGTAACTGAATCACAAACAGTGGATGGGCGGGTGAAGCTGAATGCTATGGCATTCAGCGTGTTTATTAATAATTAAACAAAAACAAAAGATTTAAACAAAACAACAAAACAAAAGGGCACGAGGGCCAAACGAATAAACAGACAAACAAGTAAGTGGCGTGCTGGCTAAACCAGCACGTTTTAGCAATTGTTTTATGTCGTCTCTCCGCTCTCTCTCCGCTCTCTACTCCAAAACTCCACACCGCAGCACAGACAGCTGTCGGTTCTTATACTCTGGCCGAGGGGTTAACTAGCTATTAATTATCTTATTACCCTCGCCACAGTCTGCACGCGTTTGGTAAGGATGCATGACTATCAGCTAGTTAAATAATCAGTAGCTGATCAGTCATGCATCCTCACGGGGTTTTTAAATATACATATAAAAGACGCGGCGCTTTTACCCGCGCCGCAAACAAAAATACAAATAATAATAAATAGGGGCGGGACACTCCGCCACAGGCAATCATAACCTCAATGATACGTTTGCAAAGTCGACCCCCCCCGCCGCGCTCCCTCCCTCCAAAGGTCTTTTCAATGGCTTACTCGCTTGGCTTTTTTGCAGCAGATTCAGGATTTGTGACTGTGTTGTAAAAATAATTATATGACGATTTTTAAGCAAACTGTATTCGTGTGATTTGTAAAGCGCATGTATTAAACATATTAGTATTACGATTGTGTTGTGGTTTAAAAATACGTGCGGTTTTTTTTTGTTGTTGCTTGCTGTTCAGTTACAACTGCGTTTTAAAAAAAAAATGATTACAACACATTTCTATACAGCACAAGATCACGGTATTTTTTTCAAATAATTAGCTTGTTTCAGTATGTCTACAGTTCTGTATATGCCTGCATGTCCACAAGGTTATTTTAAATAAATAAACAACATTAGGGCAGAGATTACAGTCATTTTTCTCGTACTTAGTGAGCGTGTGTGTGTGTGTGTGTGTGCGCGCATTTCTTTTCCCAGTGTTGAAGCAGCTGCAACAGTTCCTAAAACAAAAATGTTCTTAGTTACAGTATGAGGCATTGCACACTGTACAGTGTGTATGTGTAATATAATACTAGCCATTCCAGTGTAATTACTGTGTTTAAAGTTACACAAGTTAGTTTAACAGTACTTACCAGTCACCAGCAAAAAAAATGGCTGCCTTTTTTTCCCTAGACCTTGCTCACGTTTCCATGGCAACAGGTCCCTAGTGGTGGGAATGTATCATTGCAGGGTATCTTTTTGGAAAAAATGCCGTATCACCCACATTGATTGGCTCATGGCAGCCATGTTTGTTCATGTAGGAACTTTTCCTGAATAACTTTTTTAGAGGACACTACAAAGATAACATATACCCAAGATTCATGTCAATCAGCCAAAGGGTTCATGAGGAGATGTCGTTTAAGCGTTTTACACAAAATGGCACATAGTTTCCACACCATGTTACCGATCAACTTTTTTCTTACGTAAAATCAATCATGGACAGGAGCACACTATGTTCAAAAATTTTCACAGCTGTACTATGTACTGTTCATGAGAAGACATTTGAAAATTTCCCAAAAATTTCATTAAAGCAAAGATGGCTGCCACACCATGTGACCAAAAGCCGCCATATTGACCATGGCACAACATCCCACAGTCCTCTACGTCCGTGCCAAATTTCGTGAGTTTTGGTGCAGCCGTTTAAAAGTTATAGGCTTTTGTAATTTGGGAGGAAGGAAAAAAAAAAATAATAATAATATTAATAACTAGAAGTTGCAGGCAACTTGAAGGCTTCCAGGCCTTTACAGCAGAACAAGATACGGTCAGAGACTCGTGAAAATGGAAATCGTACGAACATGTTGTTAATTGGAAAGCATCATTTTATCGTGTGTGTTTTTTGCAGGACAACGGTTAGTATTTTATAAATGTCGATTTAGTATTCATTTTGATAACTACCTGTGATTCGTTGTGGGAGTGCAATTCGCGCTGTGAAACTTTCAGTTGCATATTTGAAATACCCCGGCTGTCAATTTTCTGTACACCCCGAGATTATAGTAATTTTATGAAGAAAAATTCAAATAATAATATAAAAAAATGTCAATTTTACACTGTTAAAAAATAAACTGGGCACAGTATTTTTTTAACCATTATATAATTTACTGTTAGATGCGATAATAGTATTAAGCAGTATATGCTTTTCATGGTCATAAACGGCCTCCTGTGGTGAGATTTTCCAAAGCAGTCTTTGTCTCCAGAGACTGTTGTACAGTTCGCCACAAGAGGGCAACCTTATACCACCCCGTAGTTCAAGGCCAAACTTTGTTTTTTTTCTGCTTGTTAATGTAAAACACAGTTTTATTTTGTTTTTTGTTCTAATAGTGGGATACTACAGGTAACAAGATAAGGTTAAATAGGTATAAGATTATGGCTGAAGCAGTGAGCTGTGGCAAAGGTGGGGAGTACTGCATAGAAGCTGGTCAGCTACAATTATAAAATAACACGGTTATAGAGCAAGCGATTCTTAACCGTTCTGTATATACTTTTATTTAAATGAAATAACCAGTTAATTAAAGATACGCTTGCAAAGTGCCCCCCCCAAACTATCAGATACAACTCAAAAGTTTTATTTATAAACATCATATCTAACATTTGCTTAGCAGAAACATCGTATTTAAATGAAAAAATAAATATAAAAGGCTTTATTTTCAAAATTAGCGCATATAAGGCCATATAGCACACTGTAGGTTATATTAATAATAAAAGCATGTGTTGTAACAAGCCGTCAAAATTGACTACTTTTGGCGGTTCTAGGTATTAGTGCTCATAACTTTTTTATTTTTGCAATTCTGACTTTCAAACGTCATCAGTATATTCAATACATGTATTTAGGAAAAGTCAAGAACAGACAACCGTGGATCTTTAACACACGCATAGTAATTTAAATTGTAAAAGTGTAAACCGTGGTGGTTCTAGTGTTAAAAAGAATAGTGCAGGTGTTTTGTTTTTTTTGGCTTCTGCCTGCATGTCCACAAGGTTACTTTTAACATTACAGCAGAGAAGCTGGTGAGCTGGTATTTAATTAACTGAAATAACCAGTTAATGAAAGATACACTTCAAAGCCCCTCCCCCCCCCACCGATTTTTAAACAAACTGTATTCGTGTGACTTGCAAAGCTCATGTATTAAACATATTAGTATTACTATTGTGTTGTGGTTTAAAAATAAGTGCTTTTTTCTTTTTCCTCCTATACAGTTACAACAGCGTTTTAAAAAAGAAGAGTACAATACATTTGTATACAGCACGAGATCACAGTATTTTTTTCAAATAATTAGTGTGTTTCAGTATGTCTACAGTTCTGTATATGCTTGATGTCTACAAGGTTGTTTCAAATGCACAAACAACATTAGTGCAGATATTACATTCATTTTTCTCATACAGTGAGTGTGTGTGCGCGCGCGGTGGTTTTTTCCCAGCGTTGATGCAATTGCAAACAGTAAAAATAATTATATGACGATTTTTACGCAAACTGTAAAGCTCATGTATTAAATATATTAGTATTACGTTTGTGTGCTGGTTTAAAAATAAGTGCGTTTTTTTTGTGTGTCTTTTTATACTGTAGTGTGAGGCACATACCTGTTATATTTAAAAGACAAAAACATAAATACACAAGTACACGGCAGACTTAGTACATTACTGCTGCCTGCTTCATGTCTTTACGTTGTCTGACAGCACGAGTGTCAGAGAGCACTGCAGTTCTAAAGGGACAGCCAGAACGTGATGCGCTTTTAAAGTTCTGCTCGTTGTAGTTTTATTTATTATTATTTTTATTTATTTACTAGCTCGACATAACTACAACACGCATGTTTCCCTGTGGTTGCCTGGCTACACTCGTATGTCCACGTGGTTATTTTAAGTAAAGAAATAACATTACAGCAGAACAAGCTGATCCGCTCCTATTATACTAAAATGTCCGCTGTTTTGGGGAGGGATTCTCTGTGAATAACCATGCGAGCTTAGTCCTTACAATTGTATTTAATAGAGCAAGCGATTTTGAACAGTTGTGTCTGTGGCACTCATAACCTGAATGATACGTTTGCAAAGTCGACCCCCCCCCCCCGCTCCCTCCAAAGCGTCTTTTCAATAGCTTACACGTGCGGCTTTTTTGCAGCAGATTCAGGATTTGTGCCTGTGTTGTAAAAATAATTATATGACGATTCTTAAGAAAACTGTATTCGTGTGATTTGTTAAGCGCATGTATTAAACATATTAGTATTACGATTGTGTTGTGGTTTAAAAATACGTGCTTTTTTTTTTTTTTTTTTTTTTTGCCTGCCTTTCTGTTACAACTGCGTCTGCAGTACATTTATTAAGTGCATCAGGTGCGTCAGGTCCAATTTATTTTCACACGCGCATTTAATTTTAGATGCGCTGTTTAAAAGTATTTTTCCCCAATCAAACTGGTTTAAATGGCCCTGCATATCAACAAAGCACTCACTGGCAACTCCGGCCCCACCCCACCCTTTCGTTCGCTACAGCTTTCACAAATGCTTGAAATTAATAATAATAATACTAATAGTCGTACATACCGATCGATCATCTCCTAATCACTCATTTTATCACCAAACTCCTCAATAATGAGATCCAAGTCATTATTTTATTACTATAACATCTCAAAAAAGCTCTGCAAATGTCCGTGTTATTCTCTGTGCGCTGATTCAGTCACAGGCAGCTTGTTTCCTTTTCCTATCTAATCACGGGGGCACGTATGACTATTCATGAGCTACTCCCCTTTTTTTCAGCTTCTCTCGGCTCCTGTCGCTCCCACTCGGCCATTGAATGGTTTTCTTGGCTTTTTCAGTTCTAAAGGGACAGCCAGAACGTGATGCACTTTTGAAGTTCTGCTCGTTGTACTTTTATTTATTATTATTTTTTATTTATTTACTAGCTCGACATAACTACAACACGCATGTTTCCCTGTGGTTGCCTGGCTACACTTGTATGTCCACGTGGTTATTTTAAGTAAACAAAGAACATTACAGCAGAACAAGCTGATCCGCTCCTATTATACTAAAATGTCAGCTGTTTTGGGGAGGGATTCTTTGTGAATAACCACACGAGCTTAGTCCTTACAATTGTATTTAATAGAGCAAGCAATTTTGAACAGTTCTGTCTATGGCACTCATTACTTGAAAGATACGCTTGCAAAGTCGACCCCCGCGCCGCTTCCCTCCCTCCAAAGCATCTTTTCAATGGCTTACATGCGCGGCTTTTTTGCAGCAGATTCAGGATTTGTGACTGTGTTGTAAAAATAATTATATGACGATTTTTAAGCAAACTGTATTCGTGTGACTTGTAAAGCTCATGTATTAAATATATTAGTATTACGATTGTGTTGTGGTTTAAAAATACGTGTGTTGTTTTATTTTTCCTGCTATACAGTTACAACAGCGTTTTAAAAATAAAAAAATGATTACTAGACATTTCCATATAGCACGAGATCACGGTATTTTTTTCAAATAATTAGTGTGTTTCAGTATGTCTACAGTTCTGTATATGCTTGCATGTCTACAAGGTTGTTTCAAATAAACAAACAACATTAGTGCAGAGATTACAGTCATTTTTCTCATACAGTGAGTGTGTGTGTGCACGCGCTGCTTTTTTCCCAGCGTTGATGCAATTGCAAACAGTAAAAATAATTATATGACGATTTATTGTGTCTTTTTATAGTGTAATGTGAGGCACATACCTGTTATATTTAAAAGACAAAAACATAAATACACAAGTACACGGCAGGCTTAGTACATCACTGCTGCCTGCTTCACGTCTTTACGTTGTCTGACAGCACGAGTGTCAGAGAGCACTGCAATTCTAAAGGGACAGCCAGAACGTGATGCGCTTTTGAAGTTATGCTAGTTGTAGTTTTATTTATTATTATTTTGTATTTATTTACTAGCTCGACATAACTACAACACGCACGTTTCCCTGTGGTTGCCTGGCTACACGTGGTTATTTTAAGTAAAGAAATAACATTACAGCAGAACAAGCTGATCCGCTCCTATTATACTAAAATGTCCGCTGTTTTGGGAGGGATTCTCTGTGAATAACCACGCGAGCTTAGTCCTTACAATTGTATTTAATAGAGGAAGCGATTTTGAACAGTTCTGTCTATGGCACTCATAACCTGAATGATACGTTTGCAAAGTCGACCCCCTCCCGCCCCTCCAAAGCGTCTTTTCAATGGCTTACACGCGGCTTTTTGCAGCAGATTCAGGATTTGTGACTGTGTTGTAAAAATAATTATATGACGATTTTTAAACAAACTGTATTCGTGTGATTTGTAAAGCGCCACGCAGATTCAGGATTTGTGACTGTGTTGTAAAAATAATTATATGACGATTTTAAGCAAACTGTATTCGTGTGATTTGTAAAGCGCATGTATTAAACATATTAGTATTAGGATTGTGTTGTGGTTTAAAAATACGTGCGTTTTTTTTTCCTGCTGTTCAGTTACAACTGCGTTTAAAAAAAATGATTACAACAGATTTCTATACAGCACGAGATCACGGTATTTTTTTCAAATAATTAGTGTGTTTCAGTATGTCTACAGTTCTGTATATGCCTGCATGTCTACAAGGTTATTTTAAATAAATAAACAACATTAGGGCAGAGATTACAGTCATTTTCCTCGTACTTAGTGAGCGTGTGTGTGTGTGTGTGTGTGTGTGTGTGTGCACGCGCGTGCTGCATTTCTTTTCCCAGCGTTGAAGCAGCTGCAACAGTTCCTAAAAAAAAAAGTTATTAGTTACACTATGAGGCATTGTACACTGTACAGTGTGTATGTGTAATATAATACTAGCCATTCCAGTGTAATTACTGTGTTTAATGTTATACGAGTTCGTAAAACAGTTTTTTCCAGACACCAGCAAAAAAATGGCTGCCTTTTCTTCCCTAGACCTTGCTCACGTTTCCATGGCAACAGGTCCCTAGTGGTGGGAATGTATCATTGCAGGGTATTTTTTGGGCAAAAATGCCATATCACCCACATTGATTGGCTCATAGCAGCCATGTTTGTTCATGTAGGAACTTTTCCTGAATATATTTTTTAGAGGACACTACAAAGATAACATATACCCAAGATTCACGTCAATCGGCCAAAGGGTTCATGAGGAGATGTCATTTTAGTGTTTTAAGCAAAATGGCACATAGTTTCCACACCATGTTACCGATCAACTTTTTCTTATGTAAAATCAATCTGGGACAGGAGTGCACTATGTACAAAAATTTTCACAGCTGTACTATGTACCATTCTTGAGAAGAAGACATTTGAAAATTTCCCAAAAATTTCATTAAATCCAAGATGGCTGCCACACCATGTGACCAAAAGCCGCCATATTGACCATGGCAGAACATCCCATAGTCCTCTACGTCCGTGCCAAATTTCGTGAGTTTTCGTGCTGCCGTTTAAAAGTTATAGGCTTTTGTAATTTGGGAGGAAGGAAAAAAAAAATAATAATAATAATAACTAGAAGTTGCAGGCAACTTGAAGGCTTCCAGGCCTTTACAGCAGAACAAGATACGGTCAGAGACTCGTGAAAATGGAAATCGTACGAACATGTTGTTAATTGGAAAGCATCATTTTATCGTGTGTGCTTTTTGCAGGACAACGGTTAGTATTTTATAAATGTCGATTTAGTATTCATTTTGATAACTACCTGCGATTCATTGTGGGAGTGCAATTCACGCTGTGGAACTTTCAGTTGCATATTTGAAATACACCGGCTGTCAATTTTCTGTACACCCGAGATTATAGTAATTTTATGAAAAAAAATTCAAATAATAATATAAAAATGTCAATTTTACACTGTTAAAAAATAAACTGGGCACAGTATTTTTTTTAACCATTATATAATTTACTGTTAGATGCAATAATAGTATTAAGCAGTATATGCTTTTCATGATCATAAACGGCCTCCTGTTGTGAGATTTTCCAAAGCAGTCTTTGTCTCCAGAGACTGTTGTACAGTTCGCCACAAGAGGGCAACCTTGTACCACCCCGTAGTTCAAGGCCAAACTTTGTTTTTTCTGCTTGTTAATGTAAAACACAGTGATATTTTGTTTTTTGTTCTAATAGTGGGATACTACAGGTAACAAGATAAGGTTAAATAGGTATAAGATTATGGCTGAAGCAGTGAGCTGTGGAAAAGGTGGTGAGTACTGCAAAAAAGCTGGTCAGCTACAATTATAAAATAACACGGTTATAGAGCAAGCGATTCTTAACCGTTTTGTATATACTTTTATTTAAAGGAAATAACCAGTTAATTAAAGATACGCTTGCAATGTGCCCCCAACTATCAGATGCAACTCAAAAGTTTTATTTATAAACATCATATCTAACATTTGCTTAGCAGAAACATTGTAGTATAAATGAAAAAATAAATATAAAAGGCTTTATTTTCAAAATTAGCACATATAGGGCCATATAGCGCATTGTAGGTTATATTAATAATAAAAGCATGTGTTGTAACAAGCCATCAAAATGATTACTTTGGGCGGTTCTAGGTAGAAGTGCTCAGAACTTTTTTATTTTTGCAATTCTGACTTTCAAACGTTGTCAGTATATTCAATACATGTATTTAGGAAAAGTCAAGAACAGACAACCGTGGATCTTTAACACACGCATAGTAATTTCAATTTTAAAAGTGAAAACCGTCAAAAATGACTACCGTGGCAGTTCTAGTGTTAAAAAGAATAGTGCAGGTGTTTTGTTTTTGTGGCTTCTGCCTGCATGTCCACGAGGTTACTTTTAACATTATAGCAGAGAAGCTGGTCAGCTGGTATTTAATTAACTGAAATAACCAGTTAATGAAAGATACACTTCAAAGTCGTCCACCCCCCCCGATTTTTAAACAAACTGTATTCGTGTGACTTGTAAAGCTCATGTATTAAACATATTAGTATTACTATTGTGTTGTGGTTTAAACATAAGTGCGTTTTTTATTTTTCCTGCTATACAGTTACAACAGCGTTTAAAAAAAAATGATTATAAAACATTTGTATACAGCACGAGATCACGGTATTTTTTTGAAATAATTAGTTTGTTTCAGTATGTCTACAGTTCTACATATGCTTGCATGTCTACAAGGTTGTTTCAAATAAACAAACAACATTAGTGCAGAGATTACAGTCATTTTTTCTCATACAGTGAGTGTGTGTGTGCGCGCACTGCTTTTTTCCCAGCGTTGATGCAATTGCAAACAGTAAAAATAATTATATGACGATTTATTGTGTCTTTTTATAGTGTAGTGTGAGGCACATACCTGTTATATTTAAAAGACAAAAACATAAATACACAAGTACACGGCAGGTTTAGTACATCCCTGCTGCCTGCTTCACGTTTACATTGTCTGACAGCACGAGTGTCAGAGAGCACTGCAATTCTAAAGGGACAGCCAGAACGTGATGCGCTTTTGAAGTTCTGCTCGTTGTAGTTTTATTTATTATTATTTTTTATTTATTTACTAGCTCGACATAACTACAACACGCATGTTTGCCTGTGGTTGCCTGGCTACACTCGTATGTCCACGTGGTTATTTTAAGTAAAGAAATAACATTACAGCAGAACAAGCGGATCCGCTCCTATTATACTAAAATGCCCGCTGTTTTGGGGAGGGATTCTCTGTGAATAACCATGCGAGCTTAGTCCTTACAACTGTATTTAATAGAGCAAGCGATTTTGAACAGTTGTGTCTATGGCACTCATAACCTGAATGATACGTTTCCAAAGTCGACCCCCGCTCCAAAGCGTCTTTTCAATAGCTTACGCGCGGGGCCTTTTTTGCAGTAGATTCAGGATTTGTGCCCGTGTTGTAAAAATAATTATATGACGATTCTTTAGCAAACTGTATTCATGTGATTTGTTAAGCGCATGTATTAAACATATTAGTATTACGATTGTGTTGTGGTTTAAAAATACGTGCTTTTTTTTTGTGCCTGCCTTTCAGTTACAACTGCGTCTGCAGTACATTTATTAAGTGCATCAGGCGCGTCAGGTCCAATTTATTTTCACACGCGCATTTAATTTTAGATGCGCTGTTTAAAAGTATTTTTCCCCACAATCAAACCTGTTTAAATGGCCCTGCATATCAACAAAGCACTCACTGGCAACTCCGGCCCCTCCCCACCCTTTCGTTCGCTACAGCTTTCACATATGCTTGAAATAAATAATAATAATACTAATAGTCGTACATACCGATCGATCATCTCCTAATCACTCATTTTATCACCAAACTCCTCAATAATGAGATCCAAGTCATTATTTTATTACTATAACATCTCAAAAAAGCTCTGCAAATGTCCGTGTTATTCTCTGTGGGCTGATTCAGTCACAGGCAGCTTGTTTCTTTTTGACCACTCCTATCTAATCACGGGGGCACGTATGACTATTCATGAGCTACGCCCCTTTTTTTCGGCTTCTCTCGGCTCCTGTCGCTCCCACTCGGCCATTGAAAGGTTTTCTTGGCTTTTTCAGTTCTAAAGGGACAGCCAAAGCGTGATGCGCTTTTGAAGTTCTGCTCGTTGTAGTTTTATTTATTATTATTTTGTATTTATTTACTAGCTCGACATAACTACAACACGCACGTTTCCCTGTGGTTGCCTGGCTACACGTGGTTATTTTAAGTAAAGAAATAACATTACAGCAGAACAAGCTGATCCGCTCCTATTATACTAAAATGTCCGCTGTTTTGGGGAGGGATTCTCTGTGAATAACCACGCGAGCTTAGTCCTTACAATTGTATTTAATAGAGGAAGCGAGTTTGAACAGTTCTGTCTATGGCACTCAGAACCTGAATGATACGTTTGCAAAGTCGAACCCCCGCTCCAAAGCTTCTTTTCAATGGCTTACACGCGCGGCTTTTTTGCAGCAGATTCAGGATTTGTGACTGTGTTGTAAAAATAATTATATGACGATTTTTAAACAAACTGTATTCGTGTGATTTGTAAAGCGCCCGCCGCTGATTCAGGATTTGTGACTGTTGTAAAAATAATTATATGACGATTTTTAAGCAAACTGTATTCGTGTGACTTGCAAAGCTCATGTATTAAACATATTAGTATTACTATTGTGTTCTGGTTTAAAAATAAGTGTGTTTTTTCTTTTTCCTCCTATACAGTTACAACAGCGTTTTAAAAAAAGAAGAGTACAATACATTTGTATACAGTACGAGATCACGGTATTTTTTCAAATAATTAGTGTGTTTCAGTATGTCTACAGTTCTGTATATGCTTGCATGTCTACAGGGTTGTTTCAAATACACAAACAACATTAGTGCAGAGATTACATTCATTTTTCTCATACAGTGAGTGAGTGTGCGCGCGCGCTGCTTTTTTCCCAGCGTTGATGCAATTGCAAACAGTAAAATTAATTATATGATGATTTTTAAGCAAACTGTATTCGTCTGACTTGTAACGCTCATGTATTAAATATATTAGTGTTACGCTTGTGTGCTGGTTTAAAAATAAGTGCGTTTTTTTGTGTGTCTTTTTATACTGTAGTGTGAGGCACATACCTGTTATATTTAAAAGACAAAAACATAAATGCACAAGTACATGGCAGGCTTAGTACATTACTGCTGCCTGCTTCACGTCTTTACGTTGTCTGACAGCACTAGTGTCAGAGAGCACTGCAGTTCTAAAGGGACAGCCAGAACGTGATGCGCTTTTAAAGTTCTGCTCGTTGTAGTTTTATTTATTATTATTTTTTATTTATTTCCTAGCTCGACATAACTACAACACTCATGTTTCCCTGTTGATGCCTGGCTACACTTGTATGTCCACGTGGTTATTTTAAGTAAAGAAATAACATGACAGCAGAACAAGCTGATCCGCTCCTATTATACTAAAATGTCCGCTGTTTTGGGGAGGGATTCTCTGTGAATAACCATGCAAGCTTAGTCCTTACAAATGTATTTAATAGAGCAAGCGATTTTGAACAGTTCTGTCTATGGCATTCATTACTTGAAAGATGCGCTTGCAAAGTCGACCCCTCCGCCGCGCTGCGCGCGCTGCTTCCATCCCTCCAAATCGTCTTTTCAATGGCTTACACGCGCGGCTGTTTTGCAACAGATTCAGGATTTGTGACTGTGTTGTAAAAATAATTATATGACGATTTTTAAGCAAACTGTATTTGTGTGATTTGTAAAGCGCATATATTAAACATATTAGTATTACGATTGTGTTGTGGATTAAAAATACATGCGGTTTTTTTTTTGCCTGCTGTTCAGTTACAACTGCGTTTCAAAAAAAAAAAAATGATTACTAGACATTTCTATACAGCACAAGATCACAGTATTTTTTTCAAATAATTAGTGTGTTTCAGTATGTCTACAGTTCTGTATATGCCTGCATGTGCACAAGGTTATTTTAAATAAATAAAAACATTAGGGTAGAGAGTACAGTCATTTTTCTCGCACGTAGTGAGCGCATGTGTGTGTGTGTGTGTGTGTGCGTGCTGCATTTCTTTTCCCAGCATTGAAGCAGCTGCAACAGTTCTTAAAAAAAGTTCTTAGTTACAGTATGAGGCATTGTACACTGTACAGTGTGTATGTGTAATATAATACTAGCCATCCCAGTGTAATTACTGTGTTTAAAGTTACACGAGTTAGTCAAACATTTTTTCCAGACACCAGCAAAAAATGGCTGCCTTTTTTCCCTAGACCTTGCTCACGTTTCCATGGCAACAGGTCCCTAGTGGTGGGAATGTATCATTTCAGGGTATTTTTTGAGCAAAAATGCCATATCACCCACATTGATTGGCTCATAGCAGCCATGTTTGTTTAAGTAGTATACCCAAGATTCACGTCAATCGGCCAAAGGATTCATGAGGAGATGTCGTTTAAGCGTTTTAAGCAAAATGGCACATAGTTTCCACACCATGTTACCGATCAACTTTTTTCTTATGTAAAATCAATCTTGGACAGGAGTGCACTATGTACAAAAATTTTCACAGCTGTACTATGTACCGTTCTTGAGAAGAAGACATTTGAAAATTTCCCAAAAATTTCATTAAATCCAAGATGGCTGCCACACCATGTGACCAAAAGCCGCCATATTGACCATGGCAGAACATCCCATAGTCCTCTACGTCCGTGCCAAATTTCGTGAGTTTTCGTGCAGCCGTTTAAAAGCTATAGGCTTTTGTAATTTGGGAGGAAGGAAAAAAATAATAATAATAATAATAATAATAATAATAATAATAATAATAATAATAAAAATCTTTCAACAATAGGCTTCCCGCCATTCTGGCCTGGAAGCCTAATAATAATAATAATAATAATAATAATAATAAAAATCTTTACAACAACAATAGGCTTCCCGCCATTCTGGCCTGGAAGCCTAATAATAATAATAATAATAACTAGAAGTTGCAGGCAACTTGAAGGCTTCCAGGCCTTTACAGCAGAACAAGATACGGTCAGAGACTCGTGAAAATGGAAATCGTATAAACATGTTGTTAATTGAAAGCATCATTTTATCGTGTGTGTTTTTGCAGGACAACGGTTAGTATTTTATAAATGTCGATTTAGTATTCATTTTGATAACTACCTGTGATTCGTTGTGGGAGTGCAATTGGCTGTGAAACTTTCAGTTGCATATTTGAAATACCCCAGCTGTCAATTTTCTGTTCACCCCGAGATTATAGTAATTTTATGAAAAAAATTCAAATAATAATATAAAAAATGTCAATTTTACACTGTTAAAAAATAAACTGGGCACAGTATTTTTTAACCATTATATAATTTACTGTTAGATTCGATAATAGTATTAAGCAGTATATGCTTTTCATGGTCATAAACGTCCTCCTGTGGTGAGATTTTCCAAAGCAGTCTTTGTCTCCAGAGACTGTTGTACAGTTTGCCACAAGAGGGCAACCTTATACCACCCCATAGTTCAAGGCCAAACTTTGTTTTTTTCTGCTTGTTAATGTAAAACACAGTTTTATTTTGTTTTTTGTTCTAATAGTGGGATACTACAGGTAACAAGATAAGGTTAAATAGGTATAAGATTATGGCTGAAGCAGTGAGCTGTGGCAAAGGTGGTGAGTACTGCATAGAAGTTGGTCAGCTACAATTATAAAATAACACGGTTATAGAGCAAGCGATTCTTAACCGTTCTGTATATACTTTTATTTAAATGAAATAACCAGTTAATTAAAGATACGCTTGCAAAGTGCCCCCCAAACTATCAGATACAACTCAAAAGTTTTATTTATAAACATCATATCTAACATTTGCTTAGCAGAAACATCGTATTTAAATGAAAAAATAAATATAAAAGGCTTTATTTTCAAAATTAGCGCATATAAGGCCATAT
>CM060294.1:423459-458459 GCA_030684275.1 Acipenser oxyrinchus oxyrinchus
ACTCAGAAATGTCTTCATCTAGACAATGGGGGGGAGCTATAAAAAAAGGCCAACAAGATGCTCGGATATATTGTGAGAAGTGTTGAATTTAAATCAAGGGAAGTAATGTTAAAACTTTACAATGCATTAGTAAGACCTCACCTAGAATATTGTGTTGAGTTCTGTTCACCTCATTACAAAAAGGATATTGCTGCTCTAGAAAGAGTGCAGTTAGGGTTAGGGTTAGGTTTAGGGTTAGCTGTTAGGGGTAGGTTTGGGGTTAGGGTTAGGGGTTAGGGTTAGGGGTTAGGGGTTAGGGGTTAGGGGTTAGGGTAAGGGTTAGGGTTAGAGGTTATGGTTAGGGTTAGGGTTAGGGTGAGGGGTTAGGGTTAGGGTTAGGGTTAGGGGTTAGGGGTTAGTGTTAGGGGTTGTGGTTAGTGGTTAGGGATAGGGTTAGGGTTCAGGTTAGGGATATGTTTAGGGTTAGGGTTTAGGGTTAGGGTTAGGGTTAGGAGATAGGGTTAGGGTTAGGAGTAGGGTTAGGGATTATGGATTAGGGTTAGGGTTAGGGTTATTGATAAGGGTTAGGGTTAATGTTAGGGATAGGGGATAGGGTTAGGGTTAGTGTTTAGGTTTAGGGTTAGGGCTATGGATTAGGTTTAGGGTTAGGGTTTGGGTTAGGTTAGGTATTAGGGTTAGGGTTAGGGTTAGGGTTAGGGATTATGGTTTAGGGATAGGGTTTGGGCTAAGGTAAGGGATTAGGGTTAGGGTTAGGGTTAGGGATTAGGGTTAGGGATTAGACAAAATACGATTCAATAATCAGAGCAGATAACTGTGTCAGATATAGTTACATCAGGATATGATTAAATGCAAAATACTACAGATTGAATAACACTTGTGGCAGATTACAGTACAGTAAATGCAGTAAAATAGTGAGCAGATAAGAGCATCAAAGCACATTAAGGAAGTGATAAAGTGTCCACAGAGAAAATAAGAGTTCTTCCATTGCTGTCTGAAGAGGTGAGTCTTGAGGAGGTGCCGGAATGTGTTCAGGGACTGGGCAGTCCTGACATAGAGGAGTGTAGCTATTGATTTTCTTTTATGTTCAAAACACTTTGTTGTAACAAAATTAACTAATTTAAATCAAAAATGCTTAATCTTCCCTCTGACATTCTCCATTGACAAATTGAAGGATGCGCACCAGGCCGCACACCTGTCATCTTTCTGGAGCTCCGGCACGACCTGAAATAACAAACAGATACGTTATGTGAATATGCTGTATATCTAAACATAGCGATGGTTCCCTCTTTCACTAGCACACTGAAACACAGACGTTTTAGGTGTTAACCCTAATATTTGCAACAGCAGCAATGCAATTTTAAAGCTTTTCACCATTTTTAAACTTTTTTTTACTTAATACAAAAATGCAGTTTCTGCTCAATTTATAATAAAGCAGTACTTGTTATCTGATCCTGATAGTAATAGTAATCATAATCAGAGACTTCTGATGACACAAATGTTTACGTGTTAACCCTATTATTTGCACCAGCAGCAATGCAATTTTAACCCTTTGCAGTCCTTTTATTAAGTGCATGTCAGGCGCATCAGGTCCAATTTATTTTCAGATGAGCAGTTAATTTTAAAAGTATTTTCACATGTGCACATGTTTAAAAGTATTTTTTTCCACAGTCAAACGGGTTTAAAAGGCCCTGCATATCAACAAAGCACACACTAGGCATCTCCAGCTCTGCTCAACACTTTCATTCGCTATGGCTTTCACATATGCTAAGAAATAAATAATAATAATAATAGTCGTACATACCGATCAATCATCTCCTGATCACTCGTTTTATCACCATACGACTCAATAATGCAATCCAAGTCATTATTTTATTACAATAACATCTCAAAAAAGCTCTGCAAATGTCTGTGATATTCTCTGAGCGCTGATGCTGTAGTAGCAAGCTTGTTTCCTTATGGCCGCCGTTATCTGATGCCAGGGGAAGTATGACTATTCATGAGATACGCCCTTTCTTTGGCTTGTCTCGGATCCTGTCGCTCCCACTCGTCCATTGAATGGTTTTATCGTTTTTTTTCAGAGAAAAAACGACTAGAAACCCGTTTTTTGCATCTTTTTGATGATGTCGGACAGGGTCCCACATTGGACCGGATAGAAATAATTGTAATGTCGGACCAGGTCTGACATAGGACAGCAAAGGGTTAAAGCTTTTCACCATTTTTCAACTTTTTGTTATACTTATTACAAAAATAAGAATTTTTGGAAAGGAAAACATTTTGTTCATTAAAAGCAAACACGAGAATGGCAATAGTAGCAGAAATAACCTGAATTGGTGCAAACACTAAGAGAAAAAAACACAAAATATTAAAAAATAGAATGTAAAATTAAAACAAAATTCATGTCTGCATGCAATCCATGTGTCACAGAGATCAAAAAATATTAGTGGTCAGATTTAAATACAATTTGAATGATTAAACAAGGGCTTTAGCAATAGCAACATGTGTGCTGCAATTATGCATAAGATGTCTAGAATTGTATTAATTTTTCAAAAAGGAAAAAAATTGCACATATTTGGTGGCTTAAAAAGCAATAAAAAGAAATGTACATCTTGGATTTTTTTTTCAAAAGGGCAAGATAATGCCACCGGATCTCCAGTAGGCATCGTTTATGGTCGGAACTACAACTGTATCTGATCGTCTTTGAACCTCCGACTTTCGTTCTTGATTAATGAAAACTTTCTTGGCAAATGCTTTTGCTGTCGCTCGTCTTGCACCGGTCCAAGAATTTCACCTCTAGCGGCACAATACGAATGTCCCCAGCCGTCCCTCTCAATCATGGCCCCAGGTTCGGGAAACCCACAAAATAGAACCTATTCCATTATTCCTAGCTGAAGTATTCGGGCGAGTCAGCCTGCTTTGAACACTCAATTTTTTTCAAAGTAAACACTTTGGACCACGCGGGACACTCAACTAAGAGCATCGAGGGGGCACCAACAGGCAGGGGTTGAGACAGGCGGTAGCTCGCCTCGCGGTGGACCGCCAGCTCGATACCAAGATCCAACTACGAGCTTTTTAACTGCAGCAACTTTAATATATGCTATTGGAGCAGGGATTACCGCAGCTGCTGGCACCAGACTTGCCCTCCAATGGATCATCGTTAAAGGATTCAAGGTGTACTCATTCCAATTACAGGGCCTCGAAAGAGTCCTGTATTGTTATTTTTCATCACTACCTCCCCGGGTCGGGAGTGGGTAATTTGCGTGCCTGCTGCCTTCCTTGGATGTGGTAGCTGTTTCTCAGGCTCCCTCTCTGAAACCAATCCCTGATTCCCCATTACCCGTGATCACCATGGTAGGCTATAAAGTACCATCGAAAGTTGATAGGGCAGACACTCGAATGAATCGTCGCCTCCACCAGGGACGTGCGATCGGCTCGAGGCTATCGAGTCACCAAAAGCAGCTGGGAGCAAGCCCCCGGTTAGGTTTTTGATCTGATAAATGCATTCATCCCCCAGGGAAAACGGGGTCAGTGCTCGTTGGCATATATTAGCTCTAGCCCTTTGCAGTCCATTTATTAAGTGCGCGTCAGGTCCAATTTATTTTCAGACGCGCAGTTAATTTTAGACCCGCTGTTTAAAAGTTTTTTTTTCCACAGTCAAACGGGTTTAAAAGGCCCTGCATATCAACAAAGCACTCACTAGGCATCTCCAGCCCCGCCCCACCCTTTCGTTCGCTATCGCTTTCACATATGCTAAGAAATAAATAATAATAATAATAATAGTCATACATACCGATCAATCATCTCCTGATCATTCGTTTTATCACCAAACTCCTCAATAATGCAATCCAAGTCATTATTTTATTACTATAACATCTCAAAAAAGCTCTGCAAATGTCAACGATAGTCTCTGTGCACTGATACAGTAACAGCAAGGTTGTTTCCTTATGACCGCCCCTATGTGATGCCAGGGGCAAGTATGACTATTCATGAGATATGCCTTTTTATCGTCTTGTCTCAGCTCCTGTCGCTCCCACTTCGCCATTGAATGGTTTTCTAGGCTTTTTCCGGAGAAAAAATGACTAGAAACCCATTTTTTGCATTTTTTTTATGATGTCAGACAGGGTCCGACAATGGACCGGATAGGAATAATTGCAATGTCGGACCAGGTTCGACAATGGACCGCAAAGGGCTAGAATTACCAGTTATCCAAGTAAGTTTGGAGCGATTAAAGGAGCCATAACTGATTTAATGAAATGTTCACAGTTTCACTGTACAAACCTGTCTGTACTTAGACATGCATGGTTTAATCTTTGAGACAAACATATGCTACTGGCAGGATCAACCAGGTAGCCGCGCCTTCCCCATCCCCTGGGGGTGGGTGGAGGATGACGTAACAAGCGCGATCCACCCCGTTTCCCAAACGCCAGCCCCTCCACATCCGTGCCGTTCAGACGGAGCGTTAGGGAGTGAGAAGCGGATGGGGGCGCAGGGAGGAACGCGACGGAGCCCACCCGCGAACGGTGCCGGGTACGGAGGCACGTTACGGAACCGACAAAAGGTAAGCGGTACGGGGGACTGCAGACCCGCCAGCGAAAGTGTTTCAGCTCCGGGGAAAAGGGCTCCAGGGCTTCTCGACCTCGCTCAAGCATTCACGGAACCTTGGACTCCCTTTGTAGAGAGAGAGAGACTCAACTCTGCACCCCAGTCCACAGTAGCGTGGTTATTAACAGCGTTTAGATCAATATGATAAGACGTTTTACTCCCATGCACAATGAGAAATTCAGTAAGGGAACAAAGAGAAATTCCATCAACTCCTGCCCAGCATGAAGCCTCCAAGCCCTACTTCTACAGATGGGACACCTGCATTTTTCTGAAACATCCATATTGAACACAGAAGAAGGTAAGTCATAGGAATGAGGAGATTCATTCAACTCCTGCCCAGCAACAGTCTCCAAATGACGGCTTCAAACGGGTCCTTCACATGCATTCTGAAACCTCGGTCCTGACTTAGTCAAACCATTTTGATCAAAAAACCGTGTTGACGAAAATCCCCGCCCCCCCAGAAAAACTCTGGAGAAGGTATAAATGACGAGAGCCGCGAAAAGCAATGCACCGTGGCATGAAGGGCGCTTAGCCCGGATCTCGAGCCGAAAATGACAGCCTCCAGGCCTGCAGGAACGGGTGCCTGGCGCAGGAGGGCAACCAACTTCCAGCCACTTGACCAGAGCCATGCCAGAACTGAACCGATTCCTTAAGGGTGCTTAGCCCCGTGCTGATGCCGAAGGAGAGGGCCTCCAGCCTGGCCTGAACTGGCAACAGGGCAACACATGGTCAGCCACATGACCACAGACCAGCCGGAACTTAACCACGGCGTTAAGGGCGCGTAGCCCCATGATGAGTACGAAGGAGAGAGCCTCCAGCCCGGCCTAAACTGGCGCCAGGCGTGGGAGGGCAACCCACTTCCAGCCACATGATCACAGACCAGCTGTAACTTAACCACGGTGCTAAGGGCGCGTAGCCCTGTGCCGACGCGGAAGGAGAGGGCATCCACCCCGGCTTCAACCGGCCACAGGTGCGGGAGGGGGCAACCAGGCAGACTTCCAGGGATGCTGAAGTCGCTGGGAGTGAATGGGGACCCTACATGTGGTGCAGAGCCTCCCACATGGTCTCGATCGGTCGCTCGTGCCCTTGGAAAGACGATCCATCCTGACTGAAATTTTTTTTTGATCGAAATACCGTGCCCCCAGTAATATGCAGCTAACTCCCCCAAATATCTGCCATTTATTTGCATTAAGGGAGCAACCCACTACCGCTCGGCCATAAAAAGCAAATGTGTCCCCTTAGGAGAAGGTAAAGTTGAATTGTGACTAAGGTCACTTAGCTCAATAGTGACTATGGCCATGTAGATGTATTGCGACTATGGTCATGTAGTTGAATTGCGGCTATGGTCATGTTGCTCTATTGCGGCTATGGTCATGTAGCTGTATTGCGGCTATGGTCATGTAGTTGAATTGCGACTATGGTCATGTAGTTGAATTGTGTCTATGGTCATGTAGTTGAATTTCGGCTATGGTCATGTAGCTTCATTGTGACCCAGGCTATTGCTCCCACTTGCCAATGATTGGTTCCATGACCACAGGGACAGCTTCAACTGCCCCGGGCCCACATCCACAGCCCCAGGCTGGGTTCCACGTCCCTGAGGAAAGCTTCCACTACCCTGGGCTGGCTTCCACGACCCCAGGGACAGCTTCTACTGCCCTGGGCTGGCTTCCACGACCCTGGGGACTGCTTCCACTGCCCCGGGCTGGGTTCCATGACCCCAGGGACAGCTTCCACTGCCCTGGGCTGGCTTCCACGACCCCAGGGACAGCTTCCACTGCCCCGGGCAGGGTTCCACGACCCCGGGGACAGCTTCCACTGCCCTGGGCTGGCTTCCACGACCCCGGGGACAGCTTCCACTGCCCCGGGCTGGCTTCCACGACCCCGGGGACAGCTTCCACTGCCCCGGGCTGGCTTCCACGACCCCAGGGACAGCTTCCACTGCCCTGGGCTGGCTTCCACGACCCCGGGACAGCTTCCACTGCCCTTGGCTGGCTTCCACGACCCCTGGGACAGCTTCCACTGCCCTGGGCAGGGTTCCATGACTCCGGCGACAGCTTCAACTGCCCCAGGCTGGCTTCCACGACCCCGGGGACAGCTTCCACTGCCCTGGGCTGGCTTCCACGACCCCGGGGACAGCTTCCACTGCCCTGGGCTGGCATCCATGACCACGGGGACAGCTTCCACTGCCCCGGGCTGGCTTCCACGACCCCAGGAACAGCATCCACTACCCTGGACCCGCTTCCACAGCCCCGGACTGGCTTCCATGACCCCGGGGAGAGCTTCCACTGACCCAGCCTGCTTCCACAGCCCTGGGCTTGGTTCCACGACCCCAGGGACAGCTTCCACAGCCCTGGACTCATTACCCCATGTCATAAAATTAAATTCAGACTCCATTAATGTTAAGTCAAGTGTTTAACTCTGGTCATTTACTGATATTCCCCCATGAGCTCAGTTCCTAAAACCCTAACCCCTAAACCCCTAAACCCTAACCCTAACCCTAACCATTACTCCTAACTGTAACCATAGCCCTAACCCATAACACTAACCCTAAAACCTAACCCTAACCCTAACCCCTAACCCTGACCCTGACCCTGGCCCTGACTCTAACCCTAATCCCTAACCAAACCCAAACCCTAATTTGAGCAGAGGAGAAACCTCAAAATGGAGCGAGGTAACCAGTGGGTACCACAGGGTTCAGTATTAGGACCTCTGCTATTCCTAATCTACATTAATGATTTAGATTCTGGTATAGTAAGCAAACTTGTTAAATTTGCAGATGACACAAAAATAGGAGGAGTGGCAAACACTGTTGCAGTAGCAAAGGTCATTCAAAATGATCTACACAGCATTCAGAACTGGGCAGACACATGGCAAATGACATTTAATAGAGAAAAGTGTAAAGTACTGCATGCAGGCAATAAGAATGTGCATTATAAATATCATATGGGAGATAGTGAAATTGAAGAAGGAATCTATGAAAAAGACCCAGGAGTTTATGTTGACTCAGAAATGTCTTCATCTAGACAATGTGGGGGAGCTATAAAAAAGGCCAACAAGATGCTCGGATATATTGTGAGAAGTGTTGAATTAAAATCAAGGGAAGTAATGTTAAAACTTTACAATGCATTAGTAAGACCTCACCTAGAATATTGTGTTGAGTTCTGTTCACCTCATTACAAAAAGGATATTGCTGCTCTAGAAAGAGTGCAGTTAGGGTTAGGGTTAGGTTTAGGGTTAGCGGTTAGGGGTAGGATTGGGGTTAGGGTTAGGGTTAGGGTTAGGGGTTAGGGTTAGGGGTTAGGGGTTAGGGGTTAGGGGTTAGAGTAAGGGTTAGGGTTAGAGGTTACAGTAAGGGTTAGGGTGAGGGGTTAGGGTTAGGGTTAGGGTTAGGGGTTAGGGGTTAGTGTTAGGGGTTGTGGTTAGTGGTTAGGGATAGGGTTAGGGTTCAGGTTAGGGATAAGTTTAGGGTTAGGGGTTAGGGTTAGGGTTAGGGTTAGGAGATAGGGTTAGGGTTACGGTTAGGGTTAGGAGTAGGGTTAGGGATTATGGATTAGGGTTAGGGTTAGGGTTATTGATAAGGGTTAGGGTTAGGGTTAGGGATAGGGGATAGGGTTAGGGTTAGTGTTTAGGTTTTGGGTTAGGGTTAGGGCTATGGATTAGGTTTAGGGTTAGGGTTAGGGTTAGGTTAGGTATTAGGGTTAGGGTTAGGGTTAGGGTTAGGGATTATTGTTTAGGGATAGGGTTTGAGTTAGGGTAAGGGATTAGGGTTAGGGTTAGGGTTAGGGATTAGGGTTAGGGATTAGACAAAATACGATTCAATAATCAGAGCAGATAACTGTGTCAGAGATAGTTACATCAGGATATGATTAAATGCAAAATACTACAGATTGAATAACACTTGTGGCAGATTACAGTACAGTAAATGCAGTAAAATAGTGTGCAGATAAGAGCATCAAAGCACATTAAGGAAGTGATAAAGTGTCCACAGAGAAAATAAGAGTTCTTCCATTGCTGTCTGAAGAGGTGAGTCTTGAGGAGGTGCCGGAATGTGTTCAGGGACTGGGCAGTCCTGACATAGAGCAGTGTAGCTATTGATTTTCTTTTATGTTCAAAACACTTTGTTGTAACAAAATTAACTAATTTAAATCAAAAATGCTTAATCTTCCCTCTGACATTCTCCATTGACAAATTGAAAGATGCGCACCTGGCCGCACAGCCGTCGTCTTTCTGGAGCTCCGGCACGACCTGAAATAACAAACAGATACGTCATGTGAATATGCTGTATATCTAAACATAGCGATGGTTCCCTCACTAGCACACTGAAACCCTAATATTTGCAACAGCAGCAATGCAATTTTAAAGCTTTTCACCATTTTTCAACTTTTTTTTACTTAATACAAAAATGCAGTTTCTGCTCAATTTATAATAAAGCAGTACTTGTTACCTGATCCTGATAGTAATCGTAATCATAATCAGAGACTTCTGATGACACAAATGTTTTACGTGTTAACCCTATTATTTGCACCAGCAGCAATGCAATTTTAACCCTTTGCAGTCCTTTTATTAAGTGCATGTCAGGCGCATCAGGTCCAATTTATTTTCACATGAGCAGTTAATTTTAAAAGTATTTTCACATGTACACATGTTTAAAAGTATTTTTTTCCACAGTCAAACGGGTTTAAAAGGCCCTGCATATCAGCAAAGCACACACTAGGCATCTCCAGCTCTGCTCAACACTTTCATTCGCTATGGCTTTCACATATGCCAAGAAATAAATAATAATAATAATAATAGTCGTACATAATGATCAATTATCTCCTTATCACTCGTTTTATCACCAAACAACTCAATAATGTGATCCAAGTCATTATTTTATTACTATAACATCTCAAAAAAGCTCTGCAAATGTCTGTGATATTCTCTGAGTGCTGATGCTGTGGTAGAAAGCTTGTTTCCTTATGGCAGCCGTTATCTGATGCCAGGGGCAAGTATGACTATTCATGAGATACGCTCTGGTGTGTTAAGCATAGTCAGATTGTTTCCAATTTCTCTGCGTATATGCATGTTTGTCCACAATCAACACGCAGAGGGTTATAAACACTGAGGATATCACGTTTGCAAAAAGTGGCTGAATAAAGACGTCTGCAGATCTGCACCTTCAAACCGGCTGGGAAAGATATGCAAATATTGACATGTTACCTATGATGTTGACCCCTCCGGATTGGCCAGCATCCAGAAAGACTTGCAGGTTTACCAGGGTCCCGTTTTGTCTGACAGCGCGTAATGCTACTGACACCTCAGAGGAAGGGGCTTAATACTCGGGGCTAGGGTCAGGGTTAGGGTTAGGGTTAGGGTTTAATAATGACATTCTACGATTATTAGGAATACAGAACTACACAGTTCTTGCAATTATACCTTTAGACGCGATGTAGTGGTCTTCTCGTTGAAAAACAGTTACAAGAAATAACTGATGAAACTACCTCAGCTGGAGGCCATTCTTCCAGGAACAGAAGTGAAGGATGCCAGGTTATAGGGTCAGGGGTAATAATAATAGTTTATACTAACGTTTAATAAAGACATGAGCACAGCTATGCATCAGAGAGACGGCTGGGAGATATGCAAATACACACCCGTTACCTACAAGGTTGACCAGGGTCCCACCCTCTCTGGTGGCTCGGAATGCTACTGCACCTCAGAAGGATAGGGCTTAATAGCCAGGGTTAGTGTTAAGAACATAAGAACATAAGAAAGTTTACAAACCATAGGAGGCCATTCTGCCCATCTTGCTCATTTGGTTGTTAGTAGCTTATTGATCCCAGAATCTAATCAAGCAGCTTCTTGAAGGAACCCAGGGTGTCTGCTTCAACAACATTACTGGGAAGCTGGTTCCAGACCCTCACATTTCACTGTGCAAAAAAGTGCCTCCTATTTTCTGTTCTGAATGCCCCTTTATCTAATCTCCATTTGTGACCGCTGGTCCTTGTTTCTTTTTTTCAGGTCAAAAAAGTCCCCTGGGTTGACATTTTCTATACCTTTTAGGATTTTGAATGCTTGAATCAGATCACTGCGTAGTTTTCTTTGTTCAAGACTGAATAGATTGAAGCACTCCCGTCCTCCGAAACCATTTTTTAAAAATATTTTTTATTGTGGTGCATTGTTGCTTTTTTCCGTTTTGTGTTCTCATGTACCCCAGCAAACCTGTATAGCATTTCATTCAGCACAAGTTGGACTTTCCTCTGGTCAAAGCCCCCAGTGTAAGCCCCATGTGTAAAGCTGATCCCCCATATTGAACCACAAGTGTAATGTAAACACTAAAATGTATATGTTATAATCTGTTTTGTTTACTATGTTGAAAGCTGTATTGTTGAATTTGTCTTTCAATGTCATTAAATATTTCTAGTATGTTATTCATGTATTGCACTACCTGGTCCACTGTTTAAAAAGTATCAGTATCTCTGGACATCACTTTTCTCATAAACACGTTGGATTTACCACTATGTCCTTGGATGTTAGGCTGGTGTAATCAAGACAGCCAGACAGGTGGGGGTGAAACACTGAACACTGGGAAAAAAAAGATCATCTTGTTGGTTGCATGAGATATGCCTTTAATTTCTATTCATTCAATGCAACAAAATAATTTCCTGTAATAAATATACATGTATGTAATCATTTCTGTTCATTCAATGTCACAGAATAATGTATTGTAATAAATATATATGTATGTAATAATGTGTATACATTCAATGCCACAGAATAATTTCCTGTAATACATATATATGTAATTGTTTGGTGTGGATTTAAACACTGAAATGCCTATATTCTAATCAGTTTTGTTCCAGATGTACCTGTTTTGTTTACTATGTTGAAAACTCTATTGTCTTTCAATGCAATTAAATATTTCTAGTTTACAAGTATGGTATTCATATTTCATACTACCTGCTCCACTGTTTAAAAAATATCAGTGTCTCTGGACATCACTCATAAACACATTTTCTCATAAACACCTGCACTGAACACTGAAATGAAAGTTGTATACCTATTGGTTGCAGGAGATATGCCTCTAATTTCCATTCATGCAATGTAACAGAACAATGTCCTGTAGTAAATTGTATGTAATTGCCTGGTGTGGATTTAATGCATTTTTCATCTGGTTTTATCTTTTTTTTGTACAAAAGTTAAGATTTATCAATAAAATGCATTCTTACTTTTAAGTACATTGTATTGCTTCATTTCATTTGAAAATGCCTGTAATAGAAAAGGAATTAGCAATACATAATAATTGATTTAAAAAAAAAATCTTCTCCAGGGGTTTTCTTTACTGTTGACATCATTAATATATCATTATTGTTATTATTATAGTATTAGTAGTAGAATTATGCATACATTATCCTATCAATTTTATATTCTATAGCATCTTTCACAAAGACATAAACACTACATACTAGAATAAAAAAACGAATAAACTAGAATACTAGAATAAAACTAGAATAAAAACAAAACATTACACAATCTGTATTGTAAAAACATGACCCGTTTTCAAAGAAAATGCATTTAAAAACAATACAGGGGTTGTAGGAAAGTGAAGGTGATCTGGCCGTTTATTTATTTGGAACGCCGATACTTTTATATTATTGTATTAAGAGCGCATTTGCGCACCGGGTCACGTGACACACAGATTAATGTGGAAGTTTTTTATTTTATTTCTTTTTCCAAGGCAGATACTGTCGATACTGTGACCCCGGGGGCTTTTTGAAAGCACTTGAGACGGCGCGTCGGCGGCCCGCGATCCTTGGGGGCACGGGCGGCGGCCTCCCCCCGCGTCCACTCGCTGCGCGGGACGGCGCCGCGCGCCCGCCGTACCCCCCCCGCCTCGAAGATTGGGCCGGGTCTTGATTAGCATGGCTATGCTAATCTTCTCTGTATCGTTTCAATTTTAGTATATGTGCCGCCGTAGCGAACACACAGTGCTCACCTGATACGTGTCTATATGTACAGCCAGTGGCAAAAGAGCGATTGGTCTTGTGGTGTGTTAAGCATAGTCCAATTGTTTCCAATTGCTCTGCGTATATGCATGGTTGTCCACAATCAACACGCAGAGGGTTACAAACTCTGAGGATATCACGTTTGCAGAAAGTGGCTGAATAAAGACGTCTGCAGATCTGCACCTTCAAACCGGCTGGGAAAGATATGCAAATACTGACATGTTACCTACGATGTTGACCCCTCCGGATTGGCCAGCATCCAGAAAGACTTGCAGGTTCACCAGGGTCCCGTTTCGTCTGACAGCGAGGAATGCTACTGACACCTCAGAGGAGGGGCTTAATACTCGGGGCTAGGGTCAGGGTTAGGGTTAGGGTTTAATAATGGCATTCAATGATTATTAGGAATACAGAACTACACAGTTCTTGCAATTATACAGTACTGTGCAAAAGTTTTAGGCAGGTGTGAAAAAATGCTGTAAAGTAAGAATGCTTTCAAAAATAGACATGTTAATAGATTATATTTATCAATTAACTAAATGCAAAGTGAGTGAACAGAAGAAAAATCTAAATCAAATCCATATTTGGTGTGACCACCCTTTGCCTTCAAAACAGCATCAAGCATCAATTCTTCTAGGTACACTTGCACACAGTTTTTGAAGGAACTCGGCAGGTAGGTTGGCCTAAACATCTTGGAGAACTAACCACAGTTCTTCTGTGGATTTAGGCAGCCTCAGTTGCTTCTCTCTCTTCATGTAATCCCAGACAGACTCGATGATGTTGAGATCAGGGCTCTGTGGGGGCCATACCATCAATTCCAGGACTCCTTGTTCTTCTTTATGCTGAAAGCTAATGACTTTCGCTGTATGTTTGAGGTCGTTGTCATGCTGCAGAATAAATTTGGGGCCAATCAGATGCCTCCCTGATGGTATTGCATGATGGATAAGTATCTGCCTGTACTTCTCAACATTGAGGAGACCATTAATTCTGACCAAATCCCCAACTCCATTTGCAGAAATGCAGCCCCAAACTTGCAAGGAACCTCCACCATGCTTCACTGTTGCCTGCAGACACTCATTCGTGTACGCTCTCCAGCCCTTCGGCGAACAAACTGTCTTCTGCTACAGCCAAATATTTCAAATTTTGACTCATCAGTCCAGAGCACCTGCTGCCATTTTTCTGCACCCCAGTTCCTGTGTTTTCGTGCATAGTTGAGTCACTTGGCCTTGTTTCCACGTCGGAGGTATGGCTTTTTGGCCGCAAGTCTTCCATGAAGGCCACTTCTGACCAGACTTCTCCGGACAGTAGATGGGTGTACCAGGGTCCCACTGTTTTCTGCCAGTTCTGAGCTGATGGCACTGCTGGACATCTTCCGATTGCGAAGGGAAGTAAGCATGATGTGTCTTTCATCTGCTGCAGTAAGTTTCCTTGGCCGACCACTGCGTCTCACGGTCCTCAACGTTGCCCGTTTCTTTGTGCTTCTTCAAAAGAGCTTGGATAGCACATCTGGAAACCCCTGTCTGCCTTGAAATTTCTGCCTGGGAGAGACCTTGCTGATGCAGTATAACTACCTTGTGTCTTGTTGCTGTGCTCAGTCTTGCCATGGTGTATGACTTTTGACAGTAAACTGTCTTCAGCAACCTCACCTTGTTAGCTGAGTTTGGCTGTTCCTCACCCAGTTTTATTCCTCCTACACAGCTGTTTCTGTTTCAGTTAATGATTGTGTTTCAACCTACATATTGAATTGATGATCATTATACCTGTTTGGTATAATTGTTTAATCATACACCTGACTATATGCCTACAAAATCCCTGACTTTGTGCAAGTGTACCTTGAAGAATTGATGCTGTTTTGAAGGCAAAGGGTGGTCACACCAAATATGGATTTGGTTTAGATTTTTCTTCTGTTCACTCACTTTGCATTTAGTTAATTGATAAATATAATCTATTAACATGTCTATTTTTGAAAGCATTCTTACTTTACAGCATTTTTTCACACCTGCCTAAAACTTTTGCACAGTACTGTACCTTTAGACGCGATGTAGTGGTCGTCTTGTTGAAAAACAGTTACAAGAAATAACTGATGAAACTACCTCAGCTGGAGGTCATTCTTCCAGGAACAGGAGTGAAGGATGCCAGGTTATAGGGTCAGGGGTAATAATAATAATAATAGTTTAAAATAACGTTTAATAAAGACGTGAGCACAGCTATACATCAGAGAGACGGCTGGGAGATATGCAAATACAGACCCATTGCCTACAAGGTTGACCAGGGTCCCACCCCCTCTGGTGGTGCAGAATGCTACTGCACCTCAGAAGGAGGGGGGCTTAACAGCCAGGGTTAGTGTTAAGAACATAGGAACATAAGAAAGTTTACAAACCAGAGGAGGCCATTCGGCCCATCTTGCTCATTTGGTTGTTAGTAGCTTATTGATCCCAGAATCTAATCAAGCAGCTTCTTGAAGGAACCAAGGGTGTCTGCTTCAACAACATTACTGGGAAGCTGGTTCCAGACCCTCACATTTCACTGTGCAAAAAAGTGCCTCCTATTTTCTGTTCTGAATGCCCCTTTATCTAATCTCCATTTGTGATCCCTGGTCCTTGTTTCTTTTTTTCAGGTCAAAAAAGTCCCCTGGGTCGACATTTTCTATACCTTTTAGGATTTTGAATGCTTGAATCAGATCACCACGTAGTCTTCTTTGTTCAAGACTGAATAGATTCAATTCTTTTAGCCTGTCTGCATATGACATGCCTTTTAAACCCGGATAATTCTGGTTGCTCTTCTTTGCAATCTTTCAAGAGCAGCAATATCCTTTTTGTAACGAGGTGACCAGAACTGAACACAATATTCTAGGTGAGGTCTTACTAATGCATTGTAAAGTTTTAACATTACTTCCCTTGATTTAAATTCAAAACTTCTCACAATATATCCGAGCATCTTGTTGGCCTTTTTATAGCTTCCCACATTGTCTAGATCAAGACATTTCTGAGTCAACATAAACTCCTGGGTCTTTTCATAGATTCCTTCTTCAATTTCAGTACCTCCCATATGATATTTATAATGCACATTCTTATTGCCTGCGTGCAGTACTTTACACTTTTCTCTGTTAAATGTCATTTGCCATGTGTCTGCCCAGTTCTGAATGCTGTCTGGATCATTTTGAATGATCTTTGCTGCTGCAACAGTGTTTGCCACTCCTCCTATTTTTGGTCATCTGCAAATTTAACAAGTTTGCTTACTATACCAGAATCTAAATCATTAATGTAAATTAGGAATAGCAGAGGTCCTAATACTGAACCATGTGGTACACCACTTTTTAACTCGCTCCATCCTTGCGCAAGCATGACACGCAAATTCGTGAAGCGTTCCACATTTTGGTCTTTTTTTGTCGTTGGGAATAGTACTATACCTGCCTCGGAATACCTCCCCTGGTAGAACCCGAAACATTGAAGCTGAACCTGAACCCTAACCCAAGCCCAAAACCAAACCCAAACCCTAATTTGATTAGAGGAGAAACCTCAAAATGGAGCGAGTTAAAAAGTGGTGTAAAAAGTAAAAAGTGGCCAAGGACCATTTGCCGAGCCGCTATAACCCACGGGAAGTGGTTGGGTTCCATATGCACGCTGGGGATATGCAAGGGACCGTCTGGCGAGCCCCTGGCCCCCACGCGGGATCGCTGGGGACTGTGCTCGCACTGGGGAGGAGATAGGGACCGTTTGGCGAGCTGCTGGAACACCGCGCGAAGTCGCTAGGGACCATGCACGCGAAGGTAGGTCTTAGGGACCATTTGCCGAGCCGCTGGGACCAAGCGCGAAGTCGCTGGGAACCGTGCACGTGATAGGTAGGTGCTAGGGACCATTTGGAGAGCCGCTGGTACCCCGCGCCGGGTCGCTAGGGCCCGTGCATGTGCTGTGGAGGTGACAGGGATCGTTTGCCGAGCTGCTGGGACCCCGCGCGGGGTCGCTGGGCCCCGTGCATATGATAGGGACGTGCTATGGACCATTTCACGAGCCGCTGGGACTCTGCGCGGGGACGCTGGGGCCCGTGCGCGTGATAGGGAGGTGGTATGGACCATTTGGCGAGCCGCTGAAATCCCGCGTTGGGTCGCTGGGGCCCTAGCGTGCACTGGGGAGATTCCAGGTACCATTTGGCGATCCACTTGGATCACGCTCGAAGTCACTGGGCTCCGTGCACGCACTTGGCAGGTACGGGGGAGATCTGAGAGACCTTTTGGCGAGGTACTGGCCCTCACGCGGGGTCGCTGGGGCCCGTGCGCGTGGTGGGAAGGTGCCTGGGAGCATTTGGCGAGCCGCTGGTACCTTGCGCGGGGTCGCTTGGCCCCGTAAGCACGATTGGGAGGCGTCAAGGACTGTTTGGCGAGCCACTGGGACCCCGTGCTGGGTCGCTGGGGCCCGTGTGCGCGATAGGGAGGTGCTATGGACCATATGGCGAGCCGCTGGGACACTGCGCGTGGTCGCTGTGCCACGTGTGCGCGATAGGTAGGTGCTAGGGACCACTTGGCGAGCCCCTGGGAGCCCGCGCATGGTCTCTGGGGCTTGTGCGCATGCTGGAGAGGTGCCAGGGACCATTTGGTGATCCGCTAGGACCCCACGCCGGGTTGCTGGGGCCCATGCATGTGCTGTGGAGGCGACAGGGATCGTTTGCCGAGCTGCTGGGACCCCACGCGGGGTCGCTGGCACCCGAGCGCGCACTGAGGAGATGCCAGGTACCATTTGGCGATCCACTTGGACCCCGCACAAAGTCACTGGGCTCCGTGTGCGCACTTGGCAGGACCTGGGGAGATCCGAGAGACCTTTTGGCAAGGTACTGGCCCCCACGCGGGGTCGCTGGGGCCCGTGCGCGTGGTGGGAAGGTGCCTGGGACCATTTGGCGAGCCGCTGAGACACTGCGCGGGGTCGCTGGTGACCATGCTTTGCTGGGGAGGTGCTAGGGACAATTTTGCGAGCGCTGGTACCTTGCGCGGGGTTGCTTGGCCCCGTAAGCGCGATTGGGAGGCATCAAGGACTGTTTGGCGAGCCGCTGGGACCCCGCGCGGGGTCGCTGGGGCACATGCACTCGCTGGGGAGGCACCAGGGACCGTTTGGCGAACTGCTGTGACCCCGCACGGGGTCGCTGGGGCCCTTGTGCGCTGGGGACCCCATGCAGGGTTGCTGGGGCCCGTCCGCTCGCTGGGGAGGCACCAGGGACCGTTTGGCGAACTGCTGTGACCCCGCGGGGGGTCGCGGGAGCCCTTGTGCGCTGGGGACCCCGTGCAGGGTTGCTGGGGCCCGTCCGCTCGCTGTGGAGGTGCCAGGGACCGTTTGCCGAGCCACTTGGACACCGTGCGAAGTCACTGGGCCCCGTGTGGGCGATACATAGGTGCGAGGGACGGTTTGCCGAGCTGCTGCAACCCTGTGCGAAGGCGCTGGGGCCCATGAGCTCGCTGAGGATGTGCCAGGGACCTTTTGGCGAGCTGCTGGGACTCCGCACGGGATCGCTAGGGGCCGTGTGTGCCCTGGGGAGGTGACAGGGATGGTTTGCAGAGCCACTTGGATCCCGTGCGAAGTCGCTGGGACTCTTGTGCGCGATAGTGATGCACTAGGGAATAAGTGACGAGCCACTGGGACACCGTGCTTGGTCACTTTGGCCTGTGCCTGTGCTGGGGAGGTGCCAGGGACCATTTGGCGATCCGCTGGGATCCCGTGCGGGGACACTGGGGCCCGTGCACGTGCTGGTGATATGCGAGGGACCATTGTATGAGATGCTGGTACCCCTCTCAGGGTCGCTGGTCCATGTGCACGCGAGTGGGAGGTGCCAGGGACCATTGGGCAAGCCGCTGGGACCCCGCGCGGGGTTGCTGGGCACTGTGCGCATGCTGGGGAGCTGCCAGGGACCATTTGGCGATCCGCTGGGTTCCCGCGTGGGGTTGCTGGGGCCCGTGCGCCTACTGGGGAGGTGTAAGGGACCGTTTGGCGATCCACTGTCCCCCACGCGGAGTCCCAGGGGCCCATACTCGCACTGGGGAGGTGACAGGGACCGTTTGATGAACCACTTGGACACCGCGCAAAGTCGCTGGGCCCCGTGCGCGCTGGGGAGGTGCCAGGGAACATTTGGCGACCCGCTGGGACCCTGTGCGAAGTCACTGGGGACCGTGCACGCGATAGGTAGGTGCTAGGGACCATTTGACAAGCCGCTGAGACCCCGCGCGTGGTCGCTGGGGATGTGCCAGGGACCCACGGGAACTGGCTGGGGTCCGTGTGCATGCTGGGGATGTGCAAGGGACCATTTTGCGAGACGCTGGTACCCCGCGCGTGTTTGCTGGGGCCCGTGCATGCTAGGGAGATGCAAGGGATATTTTGCGAGCCGCTGCTGCCTGCGCGGGGTCGCTAGGCCCTGTGTGCACGATAAGGTGCAAGGGATTGTTTGGCGAGGCGCTGGGACCCCGGGCGGGGTTGCTGGGGACCGTGCAAGCACTGTGGTGGCGACAGGGACCGTCTGCTGAGCTGCTGGGACCCCGTGCGTGGTCGCTTTGGCAAGTGCGCTCGCTGGGGAGGTGCCAGGGACTGTTTGTTGAGCCGCTCAGACTCCGTACAAAGTCGCTGGGGCACCTGCGCACGCTGGGGAGGTGCCAGGAATCGTTTGCCAAACCACTTGTACCCCGCAAGAAAGTCGTTGGGCCCGTGCGACCTGGGGAGGTGCCAGGGACCGTTTGCTGATCCATTTGGACCCTGTGCGAAGTCACTGGCCCCCTGTGCGTGCACTCGGGAGGTGCCATGGACCATCTTGCGAGCCGCTGGGACCTCGCGCAAAGTCACTGGGGACCGTGCACGCAATAGGTAGGTGCTAGGGACCATTTGGTGAGCCACTAAGACCCCCGCGTGGTCTCTGGGATCCATGTGCGCACTGGGGAGATGCCAGGGACCGTTTGGTGAGCGGCTGGGACCCACGGGAAGTGTCTGGGTAGGTGTACACGCTGGGGATGTGCAAGGGACCATTTTGCGAGACGCTGGTACACCGTGCATGGCAGCTGGGCCCCATGCACGCGATTGGGAGGTGCCAGGGACTGTTTGGCATGCCGCTGGAACCCTGTGCTGGGACACTGGGGCCCGTGCGTGTTCTGGGGAGGTGCCAGGGAACATTTGGCGAGCCGCTGGAACCCCGCGCGGGGTCGCTGGGCTCGTGCTCGTGTTGGGGATGCGACAGGGACCATTTGGCGAGCCGCTAGAACCCCGCGCAGGGTCGCTGGCATCCGTGAGCATACTGGGGAGATCCAAGAGACCTTTTGGCGAGGTACTGGCCCCCACGCGGGGTCGCTGGGGCCCGTGCGCGTGGTGAGAAGGTGCCAGGGACCATTTGGCGATCCGCCGGGACTCCGCACGGGGTTGCTGGGGCTCGTGCATGCGCTGTGGAGGCGACAGGGACCATTTGGCGAGCTGCCGTGACCCCGCGCGGGGTTGCTGGGGCTCGTGCATGCGCTGTGGAGGCGACAGGGACCATTTGGCGAGCTGCCGTGACCCCGCGCGGGGTCTCTGGGGCCCGTGCGCGCTCTGGGGATGTGCCAAGGACCATTTGCCGAGCCGCTATAACCCACGGGAAGTGGTTGGGTTCCATATGCACGCTGGGGATATGCAAGGGACCGTCTGGCGAGCCCCTGGCCCCCACGCGGGATCGCTGGGGACTGTGCTCGCACTGGGGAGGAGATAGGGACCGTTTGGCGAGCTGCTGGAACACCGCGCGAAGTCGCTAGGGACCATGCACGCGAAGGTAGGTCCTAGGGACCATTTGCCGAGCCGCTGGGACAAAGCGCGAAGTCGCTGGGGACCGTGCACGTGATAGGTAGGTGCTAGGGACCATTTGGAGAGCCGCTGGTACCCCGCACCGGGTCGCTAGGGCCCGTGCATGTGCTGTGGAGGTGACAGGGATCGTTTGCCGAGCTGCTGGGACCCCGCACGGGGTTGCTGGGCCCAGTGCGTATGACAGGGACGTGCTATGGACCATTTCACGAGCCGCTGGGACTCTGCGCGGGGACGCTGGGGCCCGTGCGCGTGATAGGGAGGTGGTATGGACTATTTGGCGAGCCGCTGGAACCCTGCGTGGGGTCGCTGGGGCCCGAGCGTGCACTGGGGAGATGCCAGGTACCATTTGGCGATCCACTTGGATCCCGCACGAAGTCACTGGGCTCTGTGTACGCACTTGGCAGGTACTGGGGAGATCCGAGAGACCTTTTGGCGAGGTACTGGCCCTCACGCAGGGTCGCTGGGGACCGTGCGCATGGTGGGAAGGTGCCTGGGACCATTTGGCGAGCCGCTGAGACACTGCGCGGGGTCGCTGGTGACCATGCTTTGCTGGGGAGGTGCTAGGGACAATTTTGCGAGCCGCTGGTACCTTGCGCGGGGTCGCTTGGCCCCGTAAGCGCGATTGGGAGGCGTCAAGGACTGTTTAGCGAGCCGCTGGGACCCCGTGCTGGGTCGCTGTGGCCCGTGTGCGCGATAGGGAGGTGCTATGGACCATATGGTGAGCCGCTGGGACACTGCACGTGGTCGCTGTGCCACGTGTGCGTGATAGGTAGGTGCTAGGGACCACTTGGCGAGCCCCTGGGAGCCCGCGCATGGACTCTGGGGCCTGTGCGCATGCTGGAGAGGTGCCAGGGACCATTTGGTGATCCGCTAGGAACCCACGCCGGGTTGCTGGGGCCCGTGCATGCGCTGTGGAGGCGACAGGGATCGTTTGCCGAGCTGCTGGGACCCCGCGCGGGGTCGCTGGCACCCGTGAGCGTACTGGGGAGATCCGAGAGACCTTTTGGCGAGGTACTGGCCCCCACGCGGAGTCGCTGGGGCCTGTGCGCGTGTTGGGAAGGTGCCTAGGACCATTTGGCGAGCCGCTGGGACACTGCGTGGGGTCGCTGGGGACCGTGCTTTGCTGGGGAGATGCTAGGGACAATTTTGCGAGCCGCTTGTACCTTGCGAGGGGTCGCTTGGCCCCGTGCACGCGATTTGGAGGCGTCAAGGACTGTTTGGCGAGCCGCTGGGACCCCGTGCTGGATCGCTGGGGCCCGTGTGCGCGATAGAGATGTGCTATGGACCATTTGGCGAGCCGCGCGGGGTCGCTGGTTCCCATGCACTCACTGGGGAGGTGCCAGGGACAGTTTTGCGAGCTGCTGGTACCCTGCGCGGGGTCTCTGGACCCTGTGTGCGCAATTGGGAAGGTAGGTGCCAGGGACCATTTGCCGAAGTGCCTGAACCCCGTGCAAAGTAGCTGGGTACCGTGCACACGATAGGTAGGTGCTAGGGACTTTTACCGAGCGCTGGGCCCGTGTGTGCGCTGAGGAGGTGCCAAGGACCATTTGATGAGGTGCTGGGGCCCCGTGCGGGATCGCTGTTGACCGTTCGATGCTGGGGAGGTGCCAGGGAGCATTTGGCGAGCAGCTGGGACCCCGCACGGGATCACTGGGCCCCGTGCGTATGATAGGGATGTGCTATGGACCATTTCACGAGCCGCTGGGACTCTCTGGCGGGGCGCTGGGGCCCGTGCGCGCGATAGGGAGGTGGTATGGACCATTTGGCGAGCCGCTGGAACCCCGCGTGGGGTCGCTGGGGCCCGAGCGCGCACTGGGGAGATGCCAGGTACCATTTGGCGATCCATTTGGACCCCGCACAAAGTTGCTGGGCTCCGTGTGCGCACTTGCAGGTGCCAGGGATCTTGAGAGCCACTGGGACCCCACTCGGGATCACTGGGCCCCGTGCATATGATAGGGAGGTGGTATGGACCATTTCACGAGGCATTGGGACCCGTGCATGCGATAGGGAGGTGTTATGGACCATTTGGCGAGCCACTGGAACCCTGAGTGGGGTCCCTCGGGCCCGAGCGCGCACTGGGGAGATGCCAGGTACCATTTGGCGAGCCGCTGGGACCCCGCGCTGTGTTGTTGCTCCCGTGCTCGCATTGGGGAGGCAACAGGGACCGTTTGGTGAGCTGCTGGAACCCCGCGCAGGGTCGCTGGGACTGGTGCGCGTGCTGGGGAGGTGGCAGGGACCATTTGGCGATCCGCTGGGACTCCGCGTGGGGTTGCTGGGGCCCGTGCGCGTGCTGGGGAGATGCCAGGGATCGTTTGTTGAGCCGCTGGGACTCCCTGCGAAGTCGCTGGGGCCGTTGCGCTCTAAGGAGTTGCTAAGGACCATTTGCTGAAACCACTTGGACACCGCGCGAAGTCGGTGTGCTCTGTGCGCGCACTTGGCAGGTGCCAGGGACCATCTTGCGAGCCGCTGGGACCCCGCGCGGAGTCTCTGGGGCCCGTGCACGGTCTGGGGATGTGCCAGGGACCATTTGCCTAGCTGCTGGGACCCCGCGCGAAGTCACTGGGTAATCTGCACGCAATAGGTAGGTGCTAGGGACCATTTGGCGAGCCACTGAGACCTCGCATGGGGTCGCTGGGGTCCGTGCATGCACTGGGGAGATGCCAGGGACTGTTTGGCAAGCCCATGGGTCCCACGGGAAGTGGCTGGGTTCCATGTGCATGCTGGTGATATGCAAGGGACCATTTTGCTAGATGCTGGTACCCCACGCGAAGTCGCTTGGGAACGTGCCCGCTATAGGTAAGTGCATGGTACCATTTGGTGAGCCGCTGGGACCCCATGCGAAGTCGCTGGGGAACATGCACGTGATAGGTAGGTGCTAGGGACCATTTGGCGAGCTGCTGGGACACTGCGCGTGGTCTCTGGGGCCCATGCGCGCTGGGGAGGTGGAAAGGACCATTTTGCGAGCCGAAGGTACCCTGCGCGGGGTCACTGAGCCCCGTGTGCACGATAGGGAGGCGCCAGGGACTGTTTGGCGAGGAGCTGGGCCTCCACGCGGGGTCCCTGGGGCCTGTGAGAGTGCTGTAGAGGTGCCAGGGACCATTTGGTGATCCGCTAGGACCACTCGCGGGGTTGCTGGGGCCCGTGCATGCTACTAAGTGTGAAAAAGTAAACGCAGTTTGTGCCCTATATTGCATTGTAAATGTGTGCAGTTATAATGTGCATATATGTTTGTTTTTATTTTTCCAGCAGGTGCTTCTTCCTGAAGCATGGAAGCAGTCGCTGCCCAAGGAGCAGCACGAGTGGATCACCAGGGCTCTGTTCATTAGGAACAGGATTGGGAAGCTGGAGCTGACCTCGGACTTGCATCTGTGGTGGTTCCCTCCAGCATCGCCAGGCCCCTTCTTCTGCCGTCCGCTGTTTCTCCGGATGCCCTACCGCATGTGGGCATTCAAGCTGACATGCACCCAGCCAGAGTACCTCGGCCACAACCTGAGTGGCGCCGGGCTGTACAAGACCGTCCGTACAACATGGCCACTGAGTACCTGGAGTGCCGTCGGTGCAAGAAGAAGGTGGCTGGCTGGTCCGGTCATGTGCTGAATCAGCTGGATCCAGCTCATCGGAGCCACTTCCCGGCGATTCTCACGTAGCGGTAAGTGTAACGTGTTTTTTTCCATTAAAAAAAACAAACAAACAAAAAAAAACATTAGTTGCTTCTGTTGAATGATGCACATTTAATGACCGTGTCTTGCAGGCTGTCTTGCGACATGAGGGTGCTGAGGGTGATGCGGGAGCGCACTCTGGGAAACAGTGCCACCCAGCTGTACAATACGCTGTGTGAACAGCACAGCGAGGCCTGGATGCAGCGGTCCCTGCAGTACCTCGCCGAGTTTGAGCCCTTCCTGGCCCAGGGCGTCGTGCAACCCAACATCATCACACCCCCTCCCATGCTGCCGGTGCCCAGACCCCGATGGCTGCTGAGAGTGTACGGCTACGACGTCCTCTCGCGGCTGGAAGAGGTCAAGGCCAGGGTCACCTCCACGTTCGGGTCCATCCTGAAAATGGACTCGACCAAGAAGGTAAAAATGAATTGTTAATCCCATAATATGTTTATACAGAACATTTGCACACCAAATTATTGTTTTAAAAACAAACAAAAAAACCCCCACTACATTCTGTTGATTTGTATGCATTTTCAGGTGACAAAGAAGCTCGCGGGTGCTGCTGCCGGCACGGCTGCCTGGTTCACGAACGTGGGGAACGAGTTTGGGCAAGTCCTCATGTCCATGCTGACCTAACACGAGGGTGAGGGCCTGCTCCCCATGGCTGCCGGGCTGATGCAGCGGTACCAGAAATCCAGCGAGGCTCCCCCTAAGCTCCTATACGTGGACCGCGACTGCTGCTCCCTTGGTGTGGTGTCGAAGGCTGCCGCCAAGTTCCCGGAGTGGGACCAGCTGGTCATCCGGCTCGACATGTGGCATCTGACGCACCGGTTCGCAGCAGGCTGCACCATGGAGAGCCACAAGCTGTATGGCACCTTCATGGGGTGGCTGTCTGCCTCCATCTTTCAGTGGGCCGAGGAGGACGTTGCCCTACTGATGGAGGCCAAGTGGTCGGAGCTTGAGGGGAAGCAGTGGGTGTTAGGCATGACGGACGCCGAGGTCTCAAGCCGCATCTCCAAGAAGGAGCTGGCTCTCCACTGTCATCGCCGGACTCGGGAGCTGAGGGAGACAGCACGGCTCTTGGAGGAGCTGATTGAGACCTTCGACGGCGAGAAGGGTCTGGACATGATGGGCATCCTGCTGCTGGACCACGACTGCATCCAGGCCATCTGGCTGGTGCAGAGACATCACCTCCACTGCATCCAGGACCCCCCAGGTGTACAGCTGTACACCAAGATTGGGCAGCTCACGAAGGGTGGTGTGATGTATTATAAAAACATGACCCGTTTTCAAAATAAATGCATTTAAAAACAATACAGGGGCTGTAGGAAAGTGAAGGTTTTTATGTGATCTGGACGTTTATTTATTTGGAATGCCGATACTTTTATATTATTGTATTAAGAGCGCATTTGCGCACCGGGTCACATGACACACAGATTAATGTGGAAATTTTTTTTAATTTTATTTCCAAGGCAGATACTATCGATGCTGTGACCCCGGGGTCTTTTTGAAAGCACTTTAGGCGGCCCGCGCACCTGGGGGCACGGGCTGCGGCCTCCCCCCCGCCTCCCCTCGCTGCGCGGGACGGTGCCGCCCCCCAGCGGGCCCGCGACTCGAAGGTTGGGCGGATCTTGCGCAAAGTGGTTATGCTAATTATCTCTGTATCGTTCCAATTTTAGTATATGTGCTGCCCTAGCGAACACACAGTGCTCACCTGATACGCGCCTCTATGTACAGCCAGTGGCAAAAGAGCGATTGGTCTTGTGGTGTGTTAAGCATAGTCCGATTGTTTCCAATTGCTCTGCGTATATGCATGGTTGTCTACAATCAACACGCAGAGGGTTACAAACTCTGAGGATATCACATTTGCAGAAAGTGGCTGAATAAAGATGTCTGCAGATCTGCACCTTCAAACCGGCTGGAAAAGATATGCAAATACTGACATGTTACCTACGATGTTGACCCCTCCGGATTGGCCAGCATCCCGAAAGACTTGCAGGTTCACCAGGGTCCCGTTTCGTCTGACAGCGCGGAATGCTACTGACACCTCAGAGGAGGGGGCTTAATACTTGGGGCTAGAGTCAGGGTTAGGGTTAGGGTTTAATAATGACATTCAACGATTATTAGGAATACAGAACTACACAGTTCTTGCAATTATACCCTTAGACGCGATGTAGTGGTCATCTAGTTTAAAAACAGTTACAAGAAATAACTGATGAAACTACCTCAGCTGGAGGCCATTCTTCCAGGAACAGGAGTGAAGGATGCCAGGTCAGGGGTAATAATAATAATAATAGTTTAAACTAATGTTTAATAAAGACGTGAGCACAGCTATACATCAGAGAGACGGCTGGGAGATATGCAAATACAGACCCGTTACCTACAAGGTTGACCAGGGTCCCACCCCCTCTGGTGGCGCGGAATGCTACTGCACCTCAGAAGGAGGGGGCTTAATAGCCAGGGTTAGTGTTAAAAACATAAGAACATAAGAAAGTTTACAAACTAGAGGAGGCCATTCAGCCCATCTTGCTCGTTTGGTTGTTAGTAGCTTATTGATCCCAGAATCTAATCAAGAAGCTTCTTGAAGGAACCCAGGGTGTCAGCTTCAACAACATTACTGGGAAGCTGGTTCCAGACCCTCACATTTTACTGTGTAAAAAAGTGCCTCCTATTTTCTGTTCTGAATGCCCCTTTATCTAATCTCCATTTGTGACCCCTGGTCCTTGTTTCTTTTTTCAGGTCAAAAAAGTCCCCTGGGTCGACATTTTCTATACCTTTTAGGATTTTGAATGTTTGAATCAGATCACTGCGTAGTTTTCTTTGTTCAAGACTGAATAGATTCAATTCTTTTAGCCTGTCTGCATACGACATGCCTTTTAAACCTGGGATAATTCCGGTTGCTCTTCTTTGCAATCTTTCAAGAGCAGCAATATCCTTTTTGTAACGAGGTGACCAGAACTGAACACAATATTCTAGGTGAGGTCTTACTAATGCATTGTAAAGTTTTAACATTACTTCCCTTGATTTAAATTCAATACTTCTCACAATATATCCAAGCATCTTGTTGGCCTTTTTTATAGCTTCCCCACATAGTCTAGATGAAAACATTTCTGAGTCAACATAAACTCCTGGGTCTTTTTCATCGACTCCTTCTTCAATTTCAGTATCTCCCATATGATATTTATAATGCACATTGTTATTGCCTGCATGCAGTACTTTACACTTTTCTCTATTAAATGTCTTTTGCCATGTGTCTGCCCAGTTCTGAATGCTGTGTAGATCATTTTGAATGACCTTTGCTGCTGCAACAGTGTTTGCCACTCCTCCTATTTTTGTGTCGTCTGCAAACTTAACAAGTTTGCTTACTATACCAGAATCTAAATCATTAATGTAGATTAGGAATAGCAGAGGTCCTAATACTGAACCCTGTGGTACCCACTGGTTACCTCGCTCCATTTTGAGGTTTCTCCTCTGCTCAAATTAAGGGTTGGGTTTGGTTAGGGATTAGGGTTAGAGTCAGGGCCAGGGTCAGGGTCAGGGTTAGGGGTTAGGGTTAGGGTTAGGTTTTAGGATTAGTGTTATGGGTTAGGGCTATGGTTATGGTTAGGAGCTATGGTTAGGGTTAGGGTTAGGGTTTAGGGGTTTAGTGGTTAGGGTTTTAGGAACTGAGCTCATGGGGGAATATCAGTAAATGACCAGAGTTAAACACTTGACTTAACATTAATGGAGTCTGAATTTCATTTCATGATATGGGGAAATGAGTCCAGGGCAGTGGAAGCTGTCCCCGGGGTCGTGGATGCCAGCCCGGGGCAGTGGAAGCTGTCCCCGGGGTCATGGATGCCAGCCCAGGGCTGTGGAAGCTGTCCCAGGGGTCGTGGAAGCCAGCCCAGGGCAGTGGAAGCTGTCCCCGGGTTCGTGGATGCCAGCCCAGGGCAGTGGAAGCTGTCCCCGGGGTCGTGGAAGCCAGCCCGGGGCAGTGGAAGCTGTCGCCGGAGTCGTGGAACCCTGCCCAGGGCAGTGGAATCTGTTTCAGGGGTCGTGGAAGCCAGCCCAGGGCAGTGGAAGCTGTCCCCGTGGCCGTGGAATCCAGCCCATGGCAGTAGAAGCTGTCCCTGGGGTTGTGGAAGCCAGCTCGGGGCAGTGGAAGCTGTCGCCGGGGTCATGGAAGCCAGCTCGGGGCGGTGGAAGCTGTCCACGGGGTTGTGGAAGCCAGCCCAGGGCATTGGAAGCTGTCCCCCAGGTCGTGAATGCCAGCCCGGGGCAGTGGAAGCTGCCCCCGTGGTCGTGGAAGCCAGCCCAGGGCAGTGGAAGCTGTCCCGGGGTCGTGGAACCCTGCCCGGGGCAGTGGAAGCTGTCCCCGGGGTCGTGGAAGCCAGCCCAGGGCAGTGGAAGCTGTCCCCGGGATCATGGAACCCAGCCCGGGGCAGTGGACACAGTCCCCAGTGTCATGGAAGCCAGCCCAGGGCAGTGGAAGCTGTCCCTGGGGTCGTGGAAGCCAGCCCGGGGTAGTGGAAGCTGTTCTCAGGGTCGTGGAACCCAGCCTGGGGCTGTGGATGCAGGCCCGGGGCAGTTGAAGCTGTCCCTGGGGTCATGGAACCAAACCTTGGCAAGTGGGAGCAATAGCCTGGGTCACCATGAAGCTACATGACCATAGCCGAAATTCAATTACATGACCATAGTCGCAATTCAACTACATGACCATAGTCGCAATTCAACTACATGACTATAGTCGCAATTCAACTACATGACCATAGTCGCAATTCAACTACATGACCATAGCCGCAATACAGCTACATGACCATAGCCGCAATAGAGCAACATGACCATAGCCGCAATTCAACAACATGACCATAGTCGCAACACAGCTACATGGCCATAGTCACTATTGAGCTACGTGACCTTAGTCACAATTCAACTTTACCTTCTCCTAAGGGGACACATTTGCTTTTTATGGCCGAGCGGTAGTGGGTTGCTCCCTTAATGCAAATAAATGGCAGATATTTGGGGGAGTTAGCTGCATATTACTGGGGGCACGGTATTTCGATCAAAAAAAAATTTCAGTCAGGATGGATCGTCTTTCCAAGGGCACGAGCGACCGATCAAGACCATGTGGGAGGCTCTGCACCACATGTAGGGTCCCCATTCACTCCCAGTGACTTCAGCATCCCTGGAAGTCTGCCTGGTTGCCCCCTCCCGCGCCTGTGGCCGGTTCAAGCCGGGGTGGATGCCCTCTCCTTCCGCGTCGGCACAGGGCTACGCGCCCTTAACGCCGTGGTTAAGTTCCAGCTGGTCTGTGGTCATGTGGCTGGAAGTGGTTTGCCCTCCCGCGCCTGGTGCCGGTTTAGGCCGGGCTGGAGGCTCTCTCCTTCGTACTCATCACGGGTCTACGCGCCCTTAACACTGTGGTTAAGTTCCACCTGGTCTGTGGTCATGTGGCTGGAAGTGGGTTGCACTCCCGCGCCTGGCGCCGGTGTAGGCCGGGCTGGAGGCTCTCTCCTTCGTACTCATCACGGGGCTACGCGCCCTTAAAGCCGTGGTTAAGTTCCGGCTGGTCTGTGGTCATGTGGCTGGCCGTGGGTTGCCCTGTGGCCGGTTCAGGCCGGGCTGGAGGCCCTCTCCTTCGGCATCAGCATGGGGCTAAGCACCCTTAAGTAATCGGTTCAGTTCTGGCGTGGCTCTGGTCAAGTGGCTGGAAGTTGGTTGCCCTCCTGCGCCAAGCACCCGTTCCTGCAGGCCTGGAGACTGTCATTTTCGGCTCGAGATCCGTGCTAAGAGCCCTTCATGCCACAGTGCATTGCTTTTCGCGGCTCTTGTCATTTCTACCTTCTCCAGAGTTTTTCTGGGGGGGCGGGGATTTTCGTCAACACGGTTTTTTGATCAAAATGGTTTGACTAAGTCAGGACCGAGGTGTCAGAATGCATGTGAAGGACCCGTTTGAAGCCGTCATTTGGAGACTGTTGCTGGGCAGGAGTTGAATGAATCTCCTCATTCCTATGACTTACCTTCTTCTGTGTTCAATATGGATGTTTCAGAAAAATGCAGGTGTCCCATCTGTAGAAGTAGGGCTTGGAGGCTTCATGTTGGGCAGGAGTTAATGGAATTTCTCTTTGTTCCCTTACTGAATTTCTCATTGTGCATGGGAGTAAAACGTCTTAATGACCACGCTACTGTGGACTGGGGTGCGGAGTTGAGTCTCTCTCTCTCTACAAAGGGAGTCCAAGGTTCCGTGAATGCTTGTGATGACATGTGTACATTGAAGCCGAGGATAAGGTTCTTTTTCTTGGCAAGGTGTGCCTGACATGTGTCCATTGAGGGATGGTTCATGGCTTGGTCCCCACCTACTTGCTCAGACTTGGGACCGAATTCTATGCTCAGGTCCCAGTTTGTTGCCTCAACCCGTGTTGACCGACTCACGTTCCAGTCTCCAGCTACCCCTCCTTGTTTGAGTGTTGTCCAGGAGCCAGTCGAGATGACTGCCATGCTTGGTTTAGTCTCCGACCACTCTTCCTCTTCAAGCCCATTGTTGCAGATAAGGTTCGGTGAGTGCTTTGCACGGCAAAGGTTGAGTTGGGAAAGCCATCTTTGAGGCTTTGTACTGGGCATGAGCTTCAATGCTGTTTGGGTGAACGGATTGCTGGAGGAGTTGTGACTCATCTCTCTCCAGGGGGGTGTTGTTTGTCCACATGATTGGCTTTTTAATTCCAACTAGGGAGGGCCCCTGGGGGCCGGTCTTGTACCGGTGTTCAGGCACGGTGCTTCCTCCCGAATCCCTATGTTCGGACACTGTTGAGAGGTTTCCCTTCCTTCACACAGAGATGGGGGACACCAACCTTTCTGAGCGAGGTCGAGAAGCCCTGGAGCCCTTCCCTATCAGGGGTCTGGCTCGAGCCTGGGAGGACCAGCGGGTTTCATCCCCCGTTGTGTGCCTCTTTTCCCCGGAGCTGAAACGCTTTCGCTGGTGGGTCTGCAGTCCCCCGTACCGCTTACCTTTTGTCGGTTCCGTAACGTGCCTCCGCACCCGGCACCGTTCTCGGGTGGGCTCCGTCGCGTTCCTCCCTGCGCCCCCATCCGCTTCTCACTCCCTAATGCTCCGTCTGAACGGCACGGATGTGGAGGGGCTGGCGTTTGGTAAACGGGGTGGATCGCGCTTGTTCCGTCATCCTCCACCCACCCCCAGGGGAGGTGGAAGGCGCGGCTACCTGATTGATCCTGCCAGTAGCATATGCTTGTCTCAAAGATTAAACCATGCATGTCTAAGTACAGACAGGTTTGTACAGTGAAACTGTGAACATTTCATTAAATCAGTTATGGCTCCTTTAATCGCTCCAAACTTACTAGGATAACTGGTAATTCTAGCCCTTTGCGGTCCATTGTCGAACCTGGTCCGACATTGCAATTATTCCTATCCGGTCCATTGTCGGACCCTGTCTGACATCATCAAAAAAATGCAAAAAAAGGGTTTCTAGTCATTTTTTCTCCGGAAAAAGCTGAGAAAACCATTCAATGGCGAAGTGGGAGCGACAGGAGCCGAGAGAAGACGACAAAAAATAAAGGCGTATCTCATGAATAGTCATACTTGCCCCTGGCATCACATAGGGACGGTCATAAGGAAACAACCTGGCTGTTACTGTATCAGCGCACAGAGACTATCATGGACATTTGCAGAGCTTTTTTGAGATGTTATAGTAATAAAATAATGACTTGGATTGCATTATTGAGGAGTTTGGTGATAAAACGAATGATCAGGAGATGATTCATTGGTAATTATGACTATTATTATTATTATTATTTATTTCTTAGCATATGTGAAAGCAATAGCGTACGAAAGGGTGGGGCGGGGCTGGAGATGCCTAGTGTGTGCTTTGTTGATATGCAGGGCCTTTTAAACCCGTTTGACTGTGGAAAAAAAACTTTTAAACAGCGGATCTAAAATTAACTGCGCGTCTGAAAATAAATTGGACCTGACGCGCACTTAATAAATAGACTGCAGAGGGCTAGAGCTAATATATGCCAACGAGCACTGACCCCATTTTCCCTGGGGGATGAATGCATTTATCAGATCAAAAACCTAACCGGGGGCTTGCTCCCGGCTGCTTTTGGTGACTCGATAACCTCGAGCCAATCGCACGTCCCTGGTGGCGACGATTCGTTCAGTGTCTGCCCTATCAACTTTCGATTGTACTTTATACGCCTACCATGGTGATCATGGGTAATGGGGAATCAGGGATCAGTTTCAGAGAGGGAGCCTGAGAAACAGCTACCACATCCAAGGAAGGCAGCAGGCACGTAAACTACCCACTCCCGACCCAGGGAGGTAGTGACGAAAAATAACAATACAGGACTCTTTCGAGGCCCCGTAATTGGAATGAGTACACCTTAAATCCTTTAACGAGGATCCATTGGAGGGCAAGTCTGGTGCCAGCAGCTGCGGTAATTCCAGCTCCAATAGCGTATATTAAAGTTGCTGCAGTTAAAAAGCTCGTAGTTGGATCTTGGTATCGAGCTGGCGGTCCGCCGCGAGGCGAGCTACCGCCTGTCTCAGCCCCTGCCTGTTGGTGCCCCCTCGATGCTCTTAGTTGAGTGTCCCGCGTGGTCCAAAGTGTTTACTTTGAAAAAAATTGAGTGTTCAAAGCAGGCTGACTCGCCCGAATACTTCAGCTAGGAATAATGGAATAAGTTCTATTTTGTGGGATTCCCGAACCTGGGGCCATGATTGAGAGGGACAGTTGGGGCCATTCGTATTGTGCCGCTAGAGGTGAAATTCTTGGATCGGTGTAAAACGAGCGACAGTGAAAGCATTTGCCAAGAAAGTTTTCATTAATCAAGAACGAAAGTCGGAGGTTCAAAGACCATCAGATACCGTTGTAGTTCCGACCATAAACGATGCCTACTGGCGATTCGGTGGCGTTATCTTGCCCTTTTGAAAAAAAAATCCAAGATGTACATTTCTTTTTATTGCTTTTTAAGCCACCAAATATGTGCAATTTTTTTCCTTTTTGAAAAATTAATACAATTCTAGACATCTTATGCATAATTGCAGCACACATGTTGCTATTGCTAATGTCCTTGTTTAATCAGTCAAATTGTATTTAAATTTGACCACAAATATTTTTTGATCTCTGTGACACTTATGGATTGCATGCAGACATGAATTTTGTTTTAATTTTACATTCTATTTTTTTAATATTTTGTGTTTTTTTCTCTTAGTGTTTGCACCGATTCAGGTTATTTCTGCTACTATTGCCATTCTCGTGTTTGCTTTTAATGAACAAAATGTTTTCCTTTCCAAAAATTCTTATTTTTGTAATAAGTAAAACAAAAAGTTGAAAAATGGTGAAAAGCTTTAACCCTTTGCTGCCCTATGTCGGACCTGGTCCGACATTATAATTATTTCTATCCGGTCCAATGTGGGACCCTGTCCGACATCATCAAAAAGACGCAAAAAACGGGTTTCTAGTCGTTTTTTCTCTGAAAAAAACCGATAAAACTATTCAATGGCCGAGTGGGAGCGACAGGAGCCGAGACAAGCTTTTTTGAGATGTTATAGTAATAAAATAATGACTTGGATCACATTATTGAGTCGTTTGGTGATAAAACGAGTGATCAGGAGATGATTGATCGTTATGTACGACTATTATTATTATTAGTATTATTTATTTCTTAGCATATGTGAAAGCCATAGAGAATGAAAGTGTGGAGCAGAGCTGGAGATGCCTAGTGTGTGCTTTGTTGATATGCAGGGCCTTTTAAACCCGTTTGACTGTGGAAAAAAATACTTTTAAACATGTGTACATGTGAAAATACTTTTAAAATTATCTGCGCATGTGAAAATATATTGGACCTGATGCGCCTGACACATGCACTTAATAAAAGGACTGCAAAGGGTTAAAATTGCATTGCTGCTGGTGCAAATAATAGGGTTAACCTAACCTAACCCTAATCCCTAACCCTAACCTAACCCTAACCCTAACCCTAACCCTAAACCCTAACCCTAGCACTAACCCTAACCTTAAACCTAAACCATAACCCTAACCCTAACCCTATCCCTAAGCTAACCTTAACCCCTAACCCTAACCCTAAACCTAACCCTAACCCTAACCCCTAACCCTAACCTTAAACCCTATCCCTAACCTAACACTAAACCCTAACCCTACCCCTAACCATAAACCTAAACCCTAACCTTAACACTAACCCTAACTGTAAACCCTAACCCAAATCCTAACCCTAAACTCTAACCCTAAACCCTATACCTAACCTAACCCTAACCCATAACCCTAACCCTAACCCTAACCCTAAATCTAACACTAACCCTAACCCTAACCCTAACCCTAACCATAACCCTAACCCTAACCCTAACCCTAAACCTAACCCAAACCGTTAACCCTAATCCTAACCTTAACCCTAACCCCAAACCCTAACCCTAACCACTAACCCTAACTCTAATACCTAACCCTAATCCCTAACCCTAACCCTAACCCCTAACCCTAACCCTAATCCCTAATCCTAACCCTACCCCTAATCAATAACCCTAACCCTAACCCTAACCCTAACCCTAACCCTAACCCTAACCCTAACCCTAACCCTAATCCCTAACCCTAACCTAACCCTAACCATAACCCTAAACCCTAACCCTAACACTAAACCCTATCCCTAACCAAACCCTAACCCCTAACCCTACCCCTAACCCTAACCTTAAACCTAAGCCATAACCCTAACACTAACCCTAACCCTAAACCCTATCCCTAACCTAACCTTAACCCCTAACAATACACCAACCCTAACCCTAACCCTAAACCTAAACCCTAACCCTAACTGTAAACCCTAACCCTAATCCCTAACCCTAAACCTAACCCTAACCCTAACCCTAAACCCTAACCCTAACCCTAAACCCTAACCCTAACCCTAACCCTAACCCTAACCCTAACCCTAACCCTAAACCTAAACCCTAACCCTAACCCTAACCCTCA
>CM060294.1:460959-523459 GCA_030684275.1 Acipenser oxyrinchus oxyrinchus
TAAGAAATAAATAATAATAATAATAGTCATACATACCGATCAATCATCTCCTGATCATTCGTTTTAACACCAAACTCCTCAATAATGCAATCCAAGTCATTATTTTATTACTATAACATCTCAAAAAAGCTCTGCAAATGTCCATGATAGTCTCTGTGCGCTGATACAGTAACAGCCAGGTTGTTTCCTTATGACCGCCCCTATGTGATGCCAGGGGCAAGTATGACTATTCATGAGATACGCCTTTTTTTATCGTCTTGTCTCGGCTCCTGTCGCTCCCACTTCGCCATTGAATGGTTTTCTCGGCTTTTTCCGGAGAAAAAATGACTAGAAACCCGTTTTTTGCATTTTTTTGATGATGTCGGACAGGGTCTGACAATGGACCAGATCGGAATAATTGCAATGTAGGACTAGGTTCGACAATGGACCGCAAAGGGCTAGAATTACCAGTTATCCAAGTAAGTTTGGAGCGATTAAAGGAGCCATAACTGATTTAATGAAATGTTCACAGTTTCACTGTACAAACCTGTCTGTACTTAGACATGCATGGTTTAATCTTTGAGACAAGCATATGCTACTGGCAGGATCAACCAGGTAGCCACGCCTTCCACAACCCCTGGGGGTGTGTGGAGGATGACGGAACAAGCGCGATCCACCACGTTTCCCAAACGCCAGCCCCTCCACGTCCGTGCTGTTCAGATGGAGCGTTAGGGAGTGAGAAGCGGATGGGGGCGCAGGGAGGAACGCGACAGAGCCCACCCACGAACGGTGCCGGGTGCGGAGTCACGTTACGGAACCGACAAAAGGTAAGCGGTACGGGGGACTGCAGACCAGACAGCGAAAGTGTTTCAGCACCGGGGAAAAGAGGCACACAACGGGGGACGAAACCCGCTGGTCCTCCCAGGCTCGAGCCAGACCCCTGATAGGGAAGGGCTCCAGGGCTTCTTGACCTCGCTCAGAAAGGTTGGTGTCCCCCATCTCTGTGTGAAGGAAGGGAAACCTCTCATCAGTGTCTGAACATAGGGATTCGGGAGGAAGCACCGTGCCTGAACACTGGTACAAGACCGGCCCCCAGGGGCCCTCCCTAGTTGGAATAAAAAAGCCAATCGTGTGGACAAACAACGCCCCCCTGGAGAGAGATGAGTCACAACTCCTCCAGCAATCCGTTCACCCAAACAGCATTGAAGCTCATGCCCAGTACAAAGCCTCAAAGATGGCTTTCCCAACTCAACCTTTGCCGTGCAAAGCACTCACCGAACCTTATCTGCAACAATGGGCTTGAAGAGGAAGAGTGGTCGGAGACTAAACCATGCATGGCAGTCATTCCGACTGGCTCCTGGACAACACTCAAACAAGGAGGGGTAGCTGGAGACTGGAACGTGAGTTTGTCAACACGGGGTGAGGCAACAAACTGGGACCTGAGCATAGAATTCGGTCCCAAGTCTGAGCAAGTAGGTGGGGACCAAGCCATGAACCATCCCTCAATGGACACATGTCAGGCACACCTTGCCCAGAAAAAGAACCTTATCCTCGGCTTCAATGTACACATGTCATCACAAGCATTCACGGAACCTTGGACTCCCTTTGTAGAGAGAGAGAGACTCAACTCCGTACCCCAGTCCACAGTAGCATGGTCATTAACCCTTTGCGGTCCATTGTCGGACTGGGTCCGACATTGCAATTATTCCCACCAGGTCCTTTGTCAGACCCTGTCTGACATCATTTTAAAAACGCAAAAAACGCAAAAAAGTCAGTTTTTCAACGGAAAAAGCCGAGAAAACCATTCAATGGCCGAGTGGGAACGAAAGCAAGACAAGCCGATAAAAAAAAAAAGGCGTATCTCATGAATAGTCATACTAGCCCCCCTTCTTCAGATGGGGCGGTCGTATGGAAACAAGCTAGGAGTACAGTATCAGCGCACAGAGATTATCACGGACATTTGCAGAGCTTTTTTGAGATGTTATAGCAATAAAATAATGACTTGGATTGCATTATTAAGGAGTTTGGTGATAAAACGAGTCATCATTTTTAACTGCAAAGCATACGACATGGTTTATTTAGATTTTCAGAAAGCTTTTGACAAAGTCCCGCATAAAAGATTAATTCTCAAACTGAACACAGTCGGGATTCAAGGAAATGCATGCACATGGATTAGGGAGTGGTTAACAGGTAGAAAGCAGAAAGTACTGATTAGAGGAGAAACCTCAAAATGGAGTGAGGTAACCAGCGGTGTACCACAGGGATCAGTATTGGGTCCTCTGCTATTCCTAATCTACATAAATGATTTAGATTCTGGTATAGTAAGCAAACTTGTGAAATTTGCAGACGACACAAAAATAGGAGGAGTGGCAAACACTGTTGAAGCAGCAAAGGTCATTCAAAATGATCTAGACAGCATTCAGAATTGGGCAGACACATGGCAAATGAAATTTAATAGAGAAAAGTGTAAAGTATTGCATGAAGGCAATAAAAATGTGCATTATAAATATCATATGGGAAGTGCTGAAATTGAAGAAGGGAACTATGAAAAAGACCTAGGAGTTTATGTTGAATCAGAAATGTCTTCATCTAGACAATGTGGGGAAGCTATAAAAAAGGCCAACAAGATGCTCGGATATATTGTGAGAAGTGTTGAATTTAAATCAAGAGAAGTAATGTTAAAACTCTACAATGCATTAGTAAGACCTCACCTAGAATATCGTGTTCAGTTATGATCACCTCGTTACAAAAAGGATATTGCTGCTCTAGAAAGAGTGCAAAGAAGAGCAACCAGAATTATCCTGGGTTTAAAAGGCATGTCGTATGCAGACAGGCTAAAATAATTGAATCTGTTCAGTCTTGAACAAAGAAGACTACGCGGAGATCTGATTCAAACATTCAAAATCCTAAAAGGTATAGACAATGTCAACCCAGGGGACTTCTTTGACATGAAAAAAGAAACAAGGACCAGGGGTCACAAATGGAGATTAGATAAAAGGGCATTCAGAACAGAAAATAGGAGGCACTTTTTTACACAGAGAATTGTGAGGGTCTGGAACAAACTCCCCAGTAATGTTGTTGAAGCTGACACCCTGGGATCCTTCAAGAAGCTGCTTGATGAGATTCTGGGATCAATAAGCTACTAACAACCAAACGAGCAAGATGGGCTGAATGGCCTCCTCTCGTTTGTAAACTTTCTTATGTTCTTATGTTCTTATCAGGAGACAATTGATCGGTATGTATGACTATTATTATTATTATTATTTATTTGGTAGAATATGTGAAAGCAATAGCAAATGAAAGGGTGGGGCGGGGCTGGAGATCCCTAGTGAGTGCTTTGTTGACATGCAGGGCCATTTAAACCCGTTTGACTGTGAAAAAAAAATACTTTTAAACAGCGCGTCTAAAATTAACTGCGCGTGTAAAAATGAATTAGACCTGGTGAGCCTGACGCCTTAGAATAAATAAATGGACTGCAAAGGGTTAACGGCGTTTAGATCAATATGATAAGACGTTTTACTCCCATGCACAATGAGAAATACAGTAAGGGAACAAAGAGAAATTCCATCAACTCCTGCCCAGCATGAAGCCTCCAAGCCCTACTTCTACAGATGGGACACCTGCATTTTTCTGAAACATCCATATTGAACGCAGAAGAAGGTAAGTCATAGGAATGAGGAGATTCATTCAACTCTTGCCCAGCAACAGTCTTCAAATGATGGCTTCAAACGGGTCCTTCACATGCATTCTGACACCTCGGTCCTGACTTAGTCAAACCATTTTGATCAAAAAACCGTGTTGACGAAAATCCCCGCCCCCCCAGAAAAACTCCGGAGAAGGTAGAAATGACGAGAGCCGCGAAAAGCAATGCACCGTGGCATGAAGGGCGCTTAGCCTGGATCTCGAGCCGATAATGACAGCCTCCAGGCCTGCAGGAACGGGTGCCTGGAGCAGGAGGGAAACCAACTTCCAGCCACTTGACCAGAGCCACGCCAAAACTGAACCGATTCCTTAAGGGTGCTTAGCCCCGTGCTGATGCCGAAGGAGAGGGCCTCCAGCCCGGCCTGAACCGGCCACAGGGCAACCCACGGCCAGCCACATGACCACAGACAAGCCGGAACTTAACCACGGCGTTAAGGGCGCGTAGCCCCGTGATGAGTATGAAGGAGAGAGCATCCAGCCTGGCCTAACCAGCGCCAGGCGCGGGAGGGCAACCCACTTCCAGCCACATGACCACAGACCAGCTGGAACTTAACCACAGCGTTAAGGGCGCGTAGCCCTGTGCCGACGCGGAAGGGTTAGTGTTAGGGTTAGGGTTAGGGTTAGGGTTTAGGGTTATGGTTAGGGGTTAGGTTTAGGGGTAGGGTTAGGGGCAATTTTAACCCTTTGCAGTCCTTTTATTAAGTGCATGTCAGGCGCATCAGGTCCAATTTAGTTTCACATGAGCAGTTAAATTTTAAAAGTATTTTCACATGTGCACATGTTTAAAAGTTTTTTTTCCACAGTCAAATGGGTTTAAAAGGCCCTGCATATCAACAAATCACACACTAGGCATCTCCAGCTCTGCTCCACACTTTCATTCGCTATGGCTTTCACATATGCTAAGAAATAAATAATAATAATAATCGTACATAACTATCAATCATCTCCTGATCACTTGTTTTATCACCAAACGACTCAATAATGTGATCCAAGTCATTATTTTATTACTATAACATCTCAAAAAAGCTCTGCAAATGTCTGTGATATTCTCTGAGCACTGATGCTGTGGTAGCAAGTTGTTTCCTTATGGCCGCTATCATCTGATGCCAGGGGCCCTGGTGTGTTAAGCATAGTCAGATTGTTTCCAATTGCTCTGCGTATATGCATGGTTGTACACAATCAACACGCAGAGGGTTACAAACTCTGAGGATATCACGTTTGCAGAAAGTGGCTGAAAAAAGACGTCTGCAGATCTAGGGTCAGGGTTAGGGTTAGGGTTTAATAATGACATTCAACGATTATTAGGAATACAGAACTACACAGTTCTTGCAATTATACCTTTAGATGCGATGTAGTGGTCGTCTGGTTTAAAAACAGTTACAAGAAATAACTGATGAAACTACCTCAGCTGGCGGCCATTCTTCCAGGAACAGGAGTGAAGGATGCCAGGTTATAGGGTCAGGGGTAATAATAATAAAAATAGTTTAAACTAACTTTTAATAAAGACGTGAGCATAGCTATACATCAGAGAGATGGCTGGGAGATATGCAAATACAGACCCGTTACCTACAAGGTTGACCAGGGTCCCACCCCCTCTGGTGGTGTGGAATGCTACTGCATCTCAGAAGGAGCGGGCTTAATAGCCAGGGTTAGTGTTAAGAACATAAGAACATAAGAAAGTTTATAAATGAGAGGAGGTCATTCGGCCCACCTTGCTCATTTGGTTGTTAGTAGCTTATTGATCCCAGAATCTAATCAAGCAGCTTCTTAAAGGGACCCAGGGTGTCAGCTTCAACAACATTACTGGGAAGCTGGTTCCAGACCCACACATTTCACTGTGTAAAAAAGTGCCTCCTATTTTCTGTTCTGAATGCCCCTTTATCTAATCTCCATTTGTGACCCCTGGTCCTTGTTTTCTTTTTCAGGTCAAAAAGTCCCCTGGGTCGACATTTTCTATACCTTTTAGGATTTTGAATGCTTGAATCAGATCACTACGTAGTCTTCTTTGTTCAAGACTGAATAGATTCAATTCTTTTAGCCTGTCTGCATACGACATGCCTTTTAAACCTGGGATAATTCTGGTTGCCCTTCTTTGCAATCTTTCAAGAGCAGCAATATCCTTTTGTAATGAGGTGACCAGAACTGAACACAATATTCTAGGTGAGGTCTTACTAATGCATTGTAAAGTTTTAACATTACTTCCCTTGATTTAAATTCAATACTTCTCACAATATATCCGAGCATCTTGTTGGCCTTTTTATAGCTTCCCACATTGTCTAGATCAAGACATTTCTGAGTCAACAGAAACTCCTGGGCCTTTTTCATAGATTCCTTCTTCAATTTCAGTATCTCCCATATGATATTTATAATGCACATTCTTATTGCCAGCGTGCAGTACTTTACACTTTTCTCTGTTAAATGTCATTTGCCATGTGTCTGCCCAGTTCTGATTGCTGTCTGGATCATTTTGAATGATCTTTGCTGCTGCAACAGTGTTTGCCACTCCTCCTATTTTTGTGTCGTCTGCAAATTTAACAAGTTTGCTTACTATACCAGAATCTAAATCATTAATGTAAATTAAGAATAGCAGAGGTCCTAATACTGAACCATGTGGTACACCACTTTTTACCTCGCTCCATTTTGAGGTTTCTCCTCTAATCAAATTAGGGTTTGGGTTTGGTTTTGGGCTTGGGTTAGGGTTAGGGTTCAGGTTCAGTTTCAATGTTTTGGGTTCTACCAGGGGAGGTATTCCGAGGCAGGTACAGTACTATTCCCAACGACAAAAAAAAAACAAAATGTGGAACGCTTCACGAATTTGCGTGTCATCCTTGCGCTCTTTGACTCTCGATCTTCGGGGCAATGTTGGAACACAGTGTTCCAACATTGACGGCCAATCGGAGCGTAGGAACCCATGCCTGCCGACTCTGGCGGCCAATCGGAGCGCCCTGCTCCAACATTCGGCCAATCGGAGCGCCCCGTTCCAACATTGTGCCAATAGAAACTGGCTGTTCCAACATTGGGCCAATAGGAACGGGCTGTTCCAAGATTGGGCCAATAGGAACAGGCTGTTTCAACATTTGCCGACCAATCGCATCATGCGGAGCCTGTTCCAACTTTGGAAGGGCGGCGGTTCAAAAAAATAATAATAATAATAAACCCATTCTCAGCTACCTGCAGACGGAGAGAGAGGTTAGTTTGGAGTCTTTTATTCGTATTTAAATGCTGGTTTTCTATTATTTTTTTGTATGTCGACCGTATAATCTTTTAATTTAGTCGTGTGTGTTTTTTCGCCGAATGACAGCGTTATATTGTCAAGATTTACTATGATTTCAACTTTGTTTTCGCTGGTCTGTAGACTTTTGTGCGTTTGTTTTGGGGGTTTTATTCATATTTTTCCATGACAGCTTGTATTATTATTATTATTATTATTATTATTATTATTATTATTATTATTATTATTATTGTTGTTAATATTTAAAAAAGTGAAAAACAGTAGCAGCAACAACAACAACAACAACAAAAACAAAACACGAGTATTCGGCTTTGTGTTTAGCGAAGCGCAATTAGCATTTCGTCGAGATCAAGCGTTTGTATTAATAATAATAATAATAATAATAGTGTAATAATAATAACTAGAAGTTGCAGGCAACTTGAAGGCTTCCAGGCATTCACAGCAGAACAAGATACGGTCAGAGACTCGTGAAAATGGAAATCGTACGAACATGTTGTTAACTGGAAAGCATCATATTATCGTGTGTGTTTTTTGCAGGACAACGGTTAGTATTTTATAAATGTCGATTTAGTATTCCTTTTGATAACTACCTGTGATTCGTTGTGGGAGTGCAATTCGCGCTGTGGAACATTCAGTTGCATATTTGAAATACCCCAGCTGTCAATTTTCTTTACACCCCGAGATTATAGTAATTTTATGAAAAAAAAAATTCAAATAATAATATAAAAAATGTCAATTTTACACTGTTAAAAAATAAACTGGGCACAGTATTTTTTTAACCATTATATAATTTACTGTTAGATGCGATAATAGTATTAAGCAGCATATGCTTTTCATGGTCATAAGTGGCCTCCTGTGGTGAGATTTTCCAAATCAGTCTTTGTCTCCAGAGACTTTTGTACAGTTCGCCACAAGAGGGCAACCTTGTACCACCCCATAGTTAAAGGCCAAACTGTTTTTTTTTCTGCTTGTTAATATAAAACACAGTAATATTTCGTTTTTTGTTCTAATAGTGGGATACCACAGGTAACAAGATAAGGTTTAATAGGTATAAGATTATGGCTGAAGCAGTGAGCTGTGGCAAAGGTGGTGAGTACTGCATAGAAGCTGGTCAGCTACAATTATAAAATAACACGGTTATAGAGCAAGCGATTCTTAACCGTTCTGTATATACTTTTATTTAAATGAAATAACCAGTTAATTAAAGATATGCTTGCAAAGTGCCCCCCCAAACTATCAGATACAACTCAAAAGTTTTATTTATAAACATCATATCTAACATTTGCATAGCAGAAACATTGTATTTAAATGAAAAAATAAATATAAAAGGCTTTATTTTCAAAATTAGTGCATATAGGGCCATATAGCGCATTGTAGGTTATATTAATAATAAAAGCATGTGTTGTAACAAGCCGTCAAAATGACTACTTTTGGCGGTTCTAGGTAGAAGTGCTCATAACTTTTTTTATTTGTGCAATTCTGACTTTCAAACATCGTCAGTATATTCAATACATGTATTTAGGAAAAGTCAAGAACAGACAACCGTGGATCTTTAACACACGCATAGTAATTTCAATTTTAAAAGTGAAAACCATCAAAAATGACTACCGTGGTGGTTCTAGTGTTAAAAAGAATAGTGCAGGTGTTTGGGTTTTTTGGCTTCTGCCTGCATGTCCACGAGGTTACTTTTAACATTATAGCAGAGAAGCTGGTCAGCTGGTATGTAATTAACTGAAATAACCAGTTAATGAAAGATACACTTCAAAGTCCCTCCGATTTTGAAACAAACTGTATTGGTGTGACTTGTAAAGCTCATGTATTAAACATATTAGTATTACTATTGTGTTCTGGTTTGAAAATAAGTGCGTTTTTTTATTTTTCCTGCTATACAGTTACAACAGCGTTTTAAAAAAAATGATTACTAAACATTTGTATACAGGATTATTTTTTCAAATAATTAGTGTGTTTCAGTATGTCTACAGTTCTGCATATGCTTGCATGTCTACAAGGTTGTTTCAAATAAACAAACAACATTAGTGCAGAGATTACAGTCATTTTTCTCATACAGTGAGTGTGTGTGCACGGGCGGTGCTTTTTTCCCAGCGTTGATGCAATTGCAAACTGTAAAAATAATTATTTGACGATTTTTAAGCAAACTGTATTCATGTGACTTGTAAAGCTCATGTATTAAATATATTAATATTTCCATTGTGTGCTGGTTTATAAATAAGTGTGTTTTTGTGTGTGTGTCTTTTTATACTGGTGTGAGGCACATACCTGTTATATTTAAAAGACAAAAACATAAATACACAAGTACACGGCAGGCTTAGTACATCACTGCTGTCAGCTTCACGTCTTTACGTTGTCTGACAGCACGAGTGTCAGAGAGCACTGCAGTTCTAAAGGGACAGCCAGAACGTGATGCGCTTTTGAAGTTCTGCTCGTTGTAGTTTTATTTATTATTATTTTTTATTTATTTACTAGCTCGACATAACTACAACACGCACGTTTCCCTGTGGTTGCCTGGCTACACGTGGTTATTTTAAGTAAAGAAATAACATTGCAGCAGAACAAGCTGATCCGCTCCTATTATACTAAAATGTCCGCTGTTTTGGGGAGGGATTCTCTGTGAATAACCACGCGAGCTTAGTCCTTACAATTGTATTTAATAGAGGAAGCGATTTGAACAGTTCTGTCTATGGCACTCATAACCTGAATGATACGTTTGCAAAGTCGACCCCCCCGCCGTGCTCCCTCCCTCCAAAGCGTCTTTTCAATGGCTTACACGCGCGGCTTTTTTTGCAGCAGATTCAGGATTTGTGACTGTGTTGTAAAAATAATTATATGACGATTTTTAAACAAACTGTATTCGTGTGATTTGTAAAGTGCCGCGCCGCAGATTCAGGATTTGTGACTGTGTTGTAAAAATAATTATATGACGATTTTTAAGCAAACTGTATTCGTGTGATTTGTAAAGCGCATGTATTAAACATATTAGTATTACAATTGTGTTGTGGTTTAAAAATACGTGCGTTTTTTTTTTTGCCTGCTGTTCAGTTACATCTGCGTTTAAAAAAAAAATGATTCCAACACATTTCTATACAGCACGAGATCACGGTATTTTTTTCAAATAATTAGTGTGTTTCAGTATGTCTACAGTTCTGTATATGCCTGCATGTCCACAAGGCTATTTTAAATAAATAAACAACATTAGGGCAGAGATTACAGTCATTTTTCTCGTACTTAGTAAGCGTGTGTGTGTGTGTGTGTGTGTGTGTGTGTGTGTGTGTGTGCGCGTGGTGCATTTCTTTTCCCAGCGTTGAAGCAGCTGCAACAGTTCCTAAAAAAAAAAGTTCTTAGTTACAGTATGAGGCATTGTACACTGTACAGTGTGTATGTGTAATATAATACTAGCCATTCCAGTGTAATTACTGTGTTTAATGTTACACGAGTTCGTAAAACAGTTTTTTTCCAGACACCAGCAAAAAAATGGCTGCCTTTTTTTCCCTAGACCTTGGTCATGTTTCCATGGCAACAGGTCCCTAGTGGTGGGAATGTATCATTTCAGGGTATTTTTTGGGCAAAAATGCCATATCACCCACATTGATTGGCTCATGGCAGCCATGTTTGTTCATGTAGGAACTTTTCCTGAATAACTTTTTTAGAGGACACTACAAAGATAACATATACCCAAGATTCACGTCAATCGGCCAAAGGGTTCATGAGGAGATGTCGTTTAAGCGTTTCAAGCAAAATGGCACATAATTTCCACACCATGTGACCGATCAACTTTTTTCTTATGTTAAATCAATCATGGACAGGAGCGCACTATGTACAATATTGTTCACAGCTGTACTATGTACCGTTCATGAGAAGAAGACATTTGAAAATTTCCCAAAATTTTCATTAAATCAAAGATGGCTGCCACACCATGTGACCAAAAGCCGCCATATTGACCATGGCACAACATCCCATAGTCCTCTACGTCCGTGCGAAATTTCGTGAGTTTTGGTGCAGCCGTTTAAAAGTTATAGGCTTTTGTAATTTGGGAGGAAGGAAAAAAAAATAACTAGAAGTTGCAGGCAACTTGAAGGCTTCCAGGCCTTTACAGCAGAACAAGATACGGTCAGAGACTCGTGAAAATGGAAATCGTACGAACATGTTGTTAACTGGAAAGCATCATTTTATCGTGTGTGTTTTTTGCAGGACAACAGTTAGTATTTTATAAATGTCGATTTAGTATTCCTTTTGATAACTACCTGTGATTCATTGTCGGAGTGTAATTCACGCTGTGGAAATTTCAGTTGCATATTTGAAATACCCCGGCTGTCAATTTTCTGTATACCCCGAGATTATAGTAATTCTATGAAAAACAATTCAAATAATATTATAAAAAATGTCAATTTTACACTGTTAAAAAATAAACTGGGCACAGTATTTTTTTTAACCATTATATAGTTTACTGTTAGATGCGATAATAGTATTAAGCAGTATATGCTTTTCATGGTCATAAGCGGCCTCCTGTGGTGAGATTTTCCAAAGCAGTCTTTGTCTCCAGAGACTGTTGTACAGTTCGCCACAAGAGGGCAACCTTGTACCACCCCATAGTTAAAGGCCAAACATTGTTTTTTTTTCTGCTTGTTAATGTAAAACACAGTGATATTTCGTTTTTTGTTCTAATAGTGGGATACTACAGGTAACAAGATAAGGTTAAATAGGTATAAGATTATGGCTGAAGCAGTGAGCTGTGGAAAAGGTGGTGAGTACTGCATAGAAGCTGGTCAGCTACAATTATAAAATAACACGGTTATAGAGCAAGCGATTCTTAACCGTTCTGTATATACTTTTATTTAAATGAAATAACCAGTTAATTAAAGATATGCTTGCAAAGTGCCCCCCCCCCAAACTATCAGATACAACTCAAAAGTTTTATTTATAAACATCATATCTAACATTTGCATAGCAGACACATCGTATTTAAATGAAAAAAAAATATATAAAAGGCTTTATTTTCAAAATTAGCACATATAGGGCCATATAGCGCATTGTAGGTTATATTAATAATAAAAGCATGTGTTGTAACAAGCCGTCAAAATGACTACTTTTGGCGGTTCTAGGTAGAAGTGCTCATAACTTTTTTTATTTGTGCAATTCTGACTTTCAAACATCGTCAGTATATTCAATACATGTATTTAGGAAAAGTCAAGAACAGACAACCGTGGATCTTTAACACACGCATAGTAATTTCAATTTTAAAAGTGAAAACCATCAAAAATGACTACCGTGGTGGTTCTAGTGTTAAAAAGAATAGTGCAGGTGTTTGGGTTTTTTTTGGCTTCTGCCTGCATGTCCACGAGGTTACTTTTAACATTATAGCAGAGAAGCTGGTCAGCTGGTATGTAATTAACTGAAATAACCAGTTAATGAAAGATACACTTCAAAGTCCCCCCCCCCCCCGATTTTGAAACAAACTGTATTGGTGTGACTTGTAAAGCTCATGTATTAAACATATTAGTATTACTATTGTGTTCTGGCTTGAAAATAAGTGTGTTTTTTTATTTTTCCTGCTATACAGTTACAACAGCGTTTTAAAAAAAAATGATTACAAAACATTTGTATACAGCATTATTTTTTCAAATAATTAGTGTGTTTCAGTATGTCTACAGTTCTGCATATGCTTGCATGTCTACATTCAAATAAACAAACAACATTAGTGCAAAGATTACAGTCATTTTTCTCATACAGTGAGTGTGTGTGCGTGCGCGGTGCTTTTTTCCCAGCGTTGATGCAATTGCAAACAGCAAAAATAATTATATGACGATTTTTACGCAAACTGTATTCGTGTGACTTGTAAAGCTCATGTATTAAATATATTAGTATTACGATTGTGTGCTGGTTTAAAAATAAGTGCGTTCTTTTTGTGTGTCTTTTTATACTGTAGTGTGAGGCACATACCTGTTATATTTAAAAGACAAAAACATAAATACACAAGTACACGGCAGGCTTAGTACATCAATGCTGCCTGCTTCACGTCTTTACGTTGTCTGACAGCACGAGTGTCACAGAGCACTGCAGTTCTAAAGGGAGAGCCAGAACGTGATGTGCTTTGAAGTTCTGCTCGTTGTAGTTTTATTTATTATTATTTTTTATTTATTTACTAGCTCGACATAACTACAACACGCACGTTTCCCTGTGGTTGCCTGGCTACACGTGGTTATTTTAAGTAAAGAAATAACGTTACAGCAAAACAAGCTGATCGGCTCCTATTATACTAAAATGTCCGCTGTTTTGGGGAGGGATTCTCTGTGAATAACCACGCGAGCTTAGTCCTTACAATTGTATTTAATAGAGCAAGCGATTTTGAACAGTTCTGTCTATGGCACTGTCACAAAGACGGCAGCAGTGAGTGACGTCAGACCAGAGACCGGGAGCAACACAGAACAGACAGAGACTTGGAGTTTTGGTGAAGCTGAGCGCGTGATCGCGCTCAGCATTTAATAATTAAACAGAACAGAAAATAAAAAGGGTTTGAACACAAAACACAGGACACGGCACTTACGCCAAAATAAACAGACAAACAAAACGAACTAACACTTAACAAACGGTGCACGGAGACAAACAAACACGGTGCGTACAAAAACACTTATTATTTAATTTACTTTTCTTCTCCTCTCCACACCCGTTCTCCACTCACGAACACCCAACCCCGAGTGAATGAAACGTGCATCTTTTTATACTGTTGTGCTGGGATTCAATTACTAATTAATTATTCACTTGAATCCCAGCACGCGAATTAATTACGTGCAACCTCGTGCTCACATATTAAATACTTTAAATGCACGTGCAGTGATGTGCAATCCCGTGCCTAAATACAATTACATCTTAAACACACGTAAAACACAGACCCGCTTATATCCCGTGTCCCAATGACTATACACCAACATTTACACATGCAACATATAACACACACATGCACACAGGGGCGGGGCACTTTGCCACATATACCCCCCCTTGTGCGCAGCACAAATGGCCTCAACGGCCACCTCCCCCCTTAAAAACCCAGCAGTCCAGGACAAAGTCTCGGGCTGGGAAGGGGAGGCTTCAGTGGGCCCATGGCTGGCAATGCTGTCAGCACCCTGCCGGTAGTGGCACGGCTGACAGCATGCTGGTCCACTCCTGCAGCGAAATTGCTGCGGGGATGCTGGTCTCTGACCTCTCCCCTTTCTTTGTAGCCGGTAGCTCCCTCCTGTGGGGCTCCGGCCACAAAACTCCTGCAGCGAAACTGCTGCTGGGAAAGTGGTATCCTGACCTCTCCCCTGTCTTTGTAGCCGGTAGCTCCCCTTTCTGGGGCTCCGGCCACCATACTCCCTGTGGTGGAGGTGCGGGAAGCAGAGACAGCTCCTGCTGTTCTGCTCCTGGCAGTGGCGGAGGCAGAGGCAGCTCCTGCTCCTCTGCTCCTGGCGGTGGTAGAGGCAGCTCCTGCTCCTCTGCTCCTGGCAGTGGCGGAGGCAGAGGCAGCTCCTGCTCCTCTGCTCCTGGCGGTGGTAGAGGCAGCTCCTGCTCCTCTGCTCCTGGCAGTGGCGGAGGCAGAGGCAGCTCCTGCTGCTCTGCTCCTAGTGGTGTCGGAACCAGCAGGTATTCACCCTCTGCTGGTGGAGGTGGGAGGGGCAAGCAGTCCTCCCACGACAAGAAAGGCGGAACCAGCAGGTACTCACCCTCTGCTGGTGGAGGAGGCAGAGGCAGCTCCTGCTGCTCTGCTCCTGGTGGAAGCGGTTGAGGTGGTGGAGGCAGAGGCAGCTCCTGCTGCTCTGCTCTTGGAGGTGGCGGAGGCAGAGGCAGCTCCTGCTCCTCTGCTCCTATTGGAGGAAGCGGTGGAGGTGGTAGAGGCAGACGCAGCTCCTGCTGCTCTGCTCCTTGCGGTGGAGGCAGAGGCAGCTCCTGATCCTCTGCTCTTAGTGGAGGAAGCGGTGGAGGTGGGAGCAGCGTGTAGTCTCCTGGCGATGGAGGTGCGAGCAGCGTGTGGTCTCCTACTGTTGCAGGGGACTGGTGCGGCTCCACCTCTCTTGCAGGGGACTGGTGCGGCTCTCCCGCTCTTGCAGGGGACTGTGGTGGAGGCAGAGGCAGCTCCTGTTCCTCTCCTCCGGGTGGTGATGGTGGGGGAAGTAATACCAGCAGATGTTCACACTCTGCTGGTGGATGGGAACCCAGCAGGCATTCACCCTCTGCTGGGGGACATGGGGACAGCAGGCATTCTTCCTCTGCTGGTGGACACGGGGACAGCAGACATTCTTCCTCTGCTGGTGGACACGGGGACAGCAGGCATTCTTCCTCTGCTGGTGGACATGGGGACAGCAGGCATTCTTCCTCTGCTGGTGGAGGTGGAACCAGCAGGCATTCTCCCTCTGCTGGCAGCTTGGGTCCTAGGGCTGTGGAAGCCCGACTTCCCTCTCTTTGGGCTGTGGGCGCACCGACTCCTCCCTTTTGGGCTGTGGGCCACCGACTCCTCCCTTTTGGCTGTGGGCGCACCGACTCCTCCCTTTTGGGCTGTGGGCGCACCGACTCCCCCTCTCGGGCTTAGGGCGTTCGGGCTCCCCCACTCAGGCGTGGGACGTTCGGGCTCCTCCCACTCAGGCGTGGGACGTTCGGGCTCCTCCCACTCAGGCGTGGGACGTTTGGGCTCCTCCCACTCAGGCGTAGGACGTTCGGGCTCCTCCCACTCAGGCGTGGGGCGTTGGGCTCCTCCCACTCAGGCGTAGGACGTTCGGGCTCCTCCCACTCAGGCGTAGGACATTCGGGCTCCTCCCCTTTGGGCGCTAGAGAGGACAACAGCCTTGCTAGTAGCGGTGCAGGGCACCTTTTTAACACCGCCTGCAACTGCTGCGCTGATGTTACTCTGGGCCCCCCTTGCTTCTCCTGATCCAGCAGCCAGTCGATCACCTCCTCTGTCACTGGCCTGCAGGATGAGTGCTGCTGCTGCTTCCTCTCTAGCGTCTTTCCTCCCTCCATTTCTCCAAAAAAAATCCATTTTTTTTTTTTCTCTTTAAAAAAACTGCGGTTCCCGCTCTGGCCTGAGTCCTGGAGGCGCTGTAGATCCCACGCAGGACACCACGTGTCACAAAGACGGCAGCAGTGAGTGACGTCAGACCAGAGACCGGGAGCAACACAGAACAGACAGAGACTTGGAGTTTTGGTGAAGCTGAGCGCGTGATCGCACTCAGCATTTAATAATTAAACAGAACAGAAAATAAAAAGGGTTTGAACACAAAACACAGGACAAGGCGCTTACGCCAAAATAAACAGACAAACAAAACGAACTAACACTTAACAAACGGTGCACGGAGACAAACAAACACGGTGCGTACAAAAACACTTATTATTTAATTTACTTTTCTTCTCCTCTCCACACCGTTCTCCACTCACGAACACCCAACCCGAGTGAATGAAACGTGCATCTATTTATACTGTTGTGCTGGGATTCAATTACTAATTAATTATTCACTTGAATCCCAGCACGTGAATTAATTACGTGCAACCTCGTGCTCACATATTAAATACTTTAAATGCACGTGCAGTGATGTGCAATCCCGTGCCTAAATACAATTACATCTTAAACACACGTAAAACACAGACCCACTTATATCCCGTGTCCCAATGACTATACACCAACATTTACACATGCAACATATAACACACACATGCACACAGGGGCGGGGCACATTGCCACAGGCACACATAACCTGAATGATACGTTTGCAAAGTCGACCCCCCCCGCACTCCCTCCAAAGCGTCTTTTCAATGGCTTACACGCGTGGCTGTTTTGCAGCAGATTCAGAATTTGTGACTGTGTTGTAAAAATAATTATATGACGATTTTTAAATAAACTGTATTCGTGTGATTTGTAAAGCGCCGCGCCACAGATTCAGGATTTGTGACTGTGTTGTAAAAATAATTATATGACGATTTTTAAGCAAACTGTATTCGTGTGATTTGTAAAGCGCACGTATTAAACATATTAGTATTACGATTGTGTTGTGGTTTAAAAAGACGTGCGTTGTTTTTTTTTTGCCTGCTGTTCAGTTACAACTGCGTTTCAAAAAAAAAAAATGATTACTAGACATTTCTATACAGCACGAGATCACGGTATTTTTTTCAAATAATTAGCGTTTTTCAGTATATCTACAGTTCTGTATATGCCTGCATGTGCACAAGGTTATTTTAAATAAATAAACAACATTAGGGCAGAGATTACAGTCATTTTTCTCGTACTTAGTGAGCGCGTGTGTGTGTGTGCGTGTACGCGCTGCATTTCTTTTCCCAGCGTTGAAGCAGCTGCAACAGTTCTTAAAAAAAGTTCTTAGTTACAGTATGAGGCATTGTACACTGTACAGTGTGTATGTGTAATATAATACTAGCCATTCCAGTGTAATTACTGTGTTTAAAGTTACACAAGTTAGTTTAACAGTACTTACCAGTCACCAGCAAAAAAATGGCTGCCTTTTTTTCCCTAGACCTTGCTCACGTTTCCATGGCAACAGGTCCCTAGTGGTGGGAATGTATCATTGCAGGGTATCTTTTGGGCAAAAATGCCATATCACCCACATTGATTGGCTCATGGCAGCCATGTTTGTTCATGTAGGAACTTTTCCTGAATAACTTTTTTAGAGGACACTACAAAGATAACATATACCCAAGATTCACATCAATCAGCCAAAGGGTTCATGAGGAGATGTCGTTTAAGCGTTTTACACAAAATGGCACATAGTTTCCACACCATGTTACCGATCAACTTTTTTCTTACGTAAAATCAATCATGGACAGGAGAGCACTATGTTCAGAAATTTTCACTGCTGTACTATGTACTGTTCATGAGAAGAAGACATTTGAAAATTTCCCAAAAATTTCATTAAAGCCAAGATGGCTGCCACACCATGTGACCAAAAGCCGCCATATTGACCATGGCACAACATCCCATAGTCCTCTACGTCCGTGCCAATTTTCGTGAGTTTTGGTGCAGCCGTTTAAAAGTTATAGGCTTTTGTAATTTGGGAGGAAGGAAAAAAAAAAAAATAATAATAATAATAATAACTAGAAGTTGCAGGCAACTTGAAGGCTTCCTGGCCTTTACAGCAGAACAAGATACGGTCAGAGACTCGTGAAAATGGAAATCGTACGAACATGTTGTTAATTGGAAAGCATCATTTTATCGTGTGTGTTTTTTGCAGGACAACGGTTAGTATTTTATAAATGTCGATTTAGTATTCATTTTGATAACTACCTGCGATTTGTTGTGGGAGTGCAATTCGCGCTGTGGAACTTTCAGTTGCATATTTGAAATACCCGGCTGTCAATTTTCTGTACACCCGAGATTATAGTAATTTTATGAAAAAAATTCAAATAATAATATAAAAATGTCAATTTTACACTGTTAAAAAATAAACTGGGCACAGTATTTTTTTAACCATTATATAATTTACTGTTAGATGCGATAATAGTATTAAGCAGTATATGCTTTTCATGGTCATAAACGGCCTCCTGTTGTGAGATTTTCCAAAGCAGTCTTTGTCTGCAGAGACTGTTGTACAGTTCGCCACAAGAGGGTACCACCCGTAGTTCAAGGCCAAACTTTGTTTTTTTTCTGCTTGTTAATGTAAAACACAGTTTTATTTTGTTTTTTGTTCTAATAGTGGGATACTACAGGTAACACTATAAGGTTAAATAGGTATAAGATTATGGCTGAAGCAGTGAGCTGTGGCAAAGGTGGTGAGTACTGCATAGAAGCTGGTCAGCTACAATTATAAAATAACACGGTTATAGAGCAAGCGATTCTTAACCGTTCTGTATATACTTTTATTTAAATGAAATAACCAGTTAATTAAAGATACGCTTGCAAAGTGCCCCCCTAAACTATCAGATACAACTCAAAAGTTTTATTTTAAAAGTCAAGAATAGACAACCGTGGATCTTTAACACACGCATAGTAATTTAAATTGTAAAAGTGTAAACCGTGGTGGTTCTAGTGTTAAAAAGAATAGTGCAGGTGTTTTGTTTTTTTTGGCTTCTGCCTGCATGTCCACAAGGTTAATTTTAACATTACAGCAGAGAAGCTGGTGAGCTGGTATTTAATTAACTGAAATAACCAGTTAATGAAAGATACACTTCAAAGTCCCCCCCCACCGATTTTTAAACAAACTGTATTCGTGTGACTTGCAAAGCTCATGTATTAAACATATTAGTAATACTATTGTGTTGTGGTTTAAAAATAAGTGCGTTTTTTTCTTTTTCCTCCTATACAGTTACAACAGCGTTTTAAAAAAAGAAGAGTACAATACATTTGTATACAGCACGAGATCACGGTACTTTTTTCAAATAATTAGTGTGTTTCAGTATGTCTACAGTTCTGTATATGCTTGCATGTCTACAAGGTTGTTTCAAATGCACAAACAACATTAGTGCAGACATTACATTCATTTTTCTCATACAGTGAGTGTGTGTGCGCGCGCGGTGGTTTTTTCCCAGTGTTGATGCAATTGCAAACAGTAAAAATAATTATATGACGATTTTTACGCAAACTGTAAAGCTCATGTATTAAATATATTAGTATTACGTTTGTGTGCTGGTTTAAAAATAAGTGCGTTTTTTTGTGTGTCTTTTTATACTGTAGTGTGAGGCACATACCTGTTATATTTAAAAGACAAAAACATAAATACACAAGTACACGGCAGACTTAGTACATTACTGCTGCCTGCTTCATGTCTTTACGTTGTCTGACAGCACGAGTGTCAGAGAGCACTGCAGTTCTAAAGGGACAGCCAGAACGTGATGCGCTTTTAAAGTTCTGCTCGTTGTAGTTTTATTTATTATTATTTTTTATTTATTTACTAGCTCGACATAACTACAACACGCATGTTTCCCTGTGGTTGCCTGGCTACACTCGTATGTCCACGTGGTTATTTTAAGTAAAGAAATAACATTACAGCAGAACAAGCTGATCCGCTCCTATTATACTAAAATGCCCGCTGTTTTGGGGAGGGATTCTCTGTGAATAACCATGCGAGCTTAGTCCTTACAATTGTATTTAATAGAGCAAGCGATTTTGAACAGTTGTGTCTATGGCACTCATAACCTGAATGATACGTTTGCAAAGTCGACCCCCGCGCTCCCTCCAAAGCGTCTTTTCAATAGCTTACACGCGGCTTTTTGCAGCAGATTCAGGATTTGTGCCTGTGTTGTAAAAATAATTATATGACGATTCTTAAGCAAACTGTATTCGTGTGATTTGTTAAGCGCATGTATTAAACATATTAGTATTACGATTGTGTTGTGGTTTAAAAATACGTGCTTTTTTTTTTTTTTTTTTTGCCTGCCTTTCAGTTACAACTGCGTCTGCAGTACATTTATTAAGTGCATCAGGCGCATCAGGTCCAATTTATTTTCACACGCGCATTTAATTTTAGATGCGCTGTTTAAAAGTATTTTTCCCCAATCAAACTGGTTTAAATGGCCCTGCATATCAACAAAGCACTCACTGGCAACTCCGGCCCCGCCCCACCCTTTCGTTCGCTACAGCTTTCACATATGCTTGAAATAAATAATAATAATACTAATAGTCGTACATACCGATCGATCATCTCCTAATCACTCATTTTATCACCAAACTCCTCAATAATGAGATCCAAGTCATTATTTTATTACTATAACATCTCAAAAAAGCTCTGCAAATGTCCGTGTTATTCTCTGTGCGCTGATTCAGTCACAGGCAGCTTGTTTCCTTTTCCTATCTAATCACGGGGGCACGTATGACTATTCATGAGCTACGCCCTTTTTTTTCAGCTTCTCTCGGCTCCTGTCGCTCCCACTCGGCCATTGAATGGTTTTCTTGGCTTTTTCAGTTCTAAAGGGACAGCCAGAACGTGATGCGCTTTTGAAGTTCTGCTCGTTGTAGTTTTATTTATTATTATTTTTTATTTATTTACTAGCTCGACATAACTACAACACGCATGTTTCCCTGTGGTTGCCTGGCTACACTTGTATGTCCACGTGGTTATTTTAAGTAAACAAAGAACATTACAGCAGAACAAGCTGATCCGCTCCTATTATACTAAAATGTCCGCTGTTTTGGGGAGGGATTCTTTGTGAATAACCACGCGAGCTTAGTCCTTACAATTGTATTTAATAGAGCAAGCGATTTTGAACAGTTCTGTCTATGGCACTCATTACTTGAAAGATACGCTTGCAAAGTCGACCCCCCCCGCCGCGCCACTTCCCTCCCTCCAAAGCATCTTTTCAATGGCTTACACGCGCTGACTTTTTGCAGCAGATTCAGGATTTGTGACTGTGTTGTAAAATAATTATATGACGATTTTTAAGCAAACTGTATTCGTGTGACTTGTAAAGCTCATGTATTAAATATATTAGTATTACGATTGTGTTGTGGTTTAAAAATACGTGTGTTGTTTTATTTTTCCTGCTATACAGTTACAACAGCGTTTTAAAAATAAAAAAATGATTACTAGACATTTCCATACAGCACGAGATCACGGTATTTTTTCAAATAATTAGTGTGTTTCAGTATGTCTACAGTTCTGTATATGCTTGCATGTCTACAAGGTTGTTTCAAATAAACAAACAACATTAGTGCAGAGATTACAGTCATTTTTCTCATACAGTGAGTGTGTGTGTCTGCGCTGCTTTTTTCCCAGCGTTGATGCAATTGCAAACAGTAAAAATAATTATATGACGATTTATTGTGTCTTTTTACAGTGTAGTGTGAGGCACATACCTGTTATATTTAAAAGACAAAAACATAAATACACAAGTACACGGCAGGCTTAGTACATCACTGCTGCCTGCTTCACGTCTTTACGTTGTCTGACAGCACGAGTGTCAGAGAGCACTGCAATTCTAAAGGGACAGCCAGATCGTGATGCGCTTTTGAAGTTATGCTCGTTGTAGTTTTATTTATTATTATTTTTTATTTATTTACTAGCTCGACATAACTACAACACGCACGTTTCCCTGTGGTTGCCTGGCTACACGTGGTTATTTTAAGTAAAGAAATAACATTACAGCAGAACAAGCTGATCCGCTCCTATTATACTAAAATGTCCGCTGTTTTGGGGAGGGATTCTCTGTGAATAACCACGCGAGCTTAGTCCTTACAATTGTATTTAATAGAGGAAGCGATTTTGAACAGTTCTGTCTATGGCACTCATAACCTGAATGATACGTTTGCAAAGTCGACCCCCTCCCCGCCGCTCCAAAGCGTCTTTTCAATGGCTTAGCACGCGGCTTTTTGCAGCAGATTCAGGATTTGTGACTGTGTTGTAAAAATAATTATATGACGATTTTTAAACAAACTGTATTCGTGTGATTTGTAAAGCGCCGCGCCGCAGATTCAGGATTTGTGACTGTGTTGTAAAAATAATTATATGACGATTCTTAAGCAAACTGTATTCGTGTGATTTGTAAAGCGCATGTATTAAACATATTAGTATTACGATTGTGTTGTGGTTTAAAAATACGTGCGTTTTTTTTTCCTGCTGTTCAGTTACAACTGCGTTTAAAAAAAATGATTACAACACATTTCTATACAGCACGAGATCACGGTATTTTTTCAAATAATTAGTGTGTTTCAGTATGTCTACAGTTCTGTATATGCCTGCATGTCCACAAGGTTATTTTAAATAAATAAACAACATTAGGGCAGAGATTACAGTCATTTTTCTCGTACTTAGTGAGCGTGTGTGTGTGTGTGTGTGTGTGTGCGTGCTGCATTTCTTTTCCCAGCGTTGAAGCAGCTGCAACAGTTCCTAAAAAAAAAGTTCTTAGTTACACTATGAGGCATTGTACACTGTACAGTGTGTATGTGTAATATAATACTAGCCATTCCAGTGTAATTACTGTGTTTAATGTTATACGAGTTCAGTAAAACAGTTTTTTCCAGACACCAGCAAAAAATGGCTGCCTTTTCTTCCCTAGACCTTGCTCACGTTTCCATGGCAACAGGTCCCTAGTGGTGGGAATGTATCATTGCAGGGTATGTTTTGGGCAAAAATGCCATATCACCCACATTGATTGGCTCATAGCAGCCATGTTTGTTCATGTAGGAACTTTTCCTGAATAACTTTTTTAGAGGACACTACAAAGATAACATATACCCAAGATTCACGTCAATCGGCCAAAGGGTTCATGAGGAGATGTCGTTTAAGCGTTTTAAGCAAAATGGCACATAGTTTCCACACCATGTTACCGATCAACTTTTTCTTACGTAAAATCAATCTTGGACAGGAGCGCACTATGTACAAAAATTTTCACAGCTGTACTATGTACCGTTCTTGAGAAGAAGACATTTGAAAATTTCCCAAAAATTTCATTAAATCCAAGATGGCTGCCACACCATGTGACCAAAAGCCGCCATATTGACCATGGCACAACATCCCATAGTCCTCTACGTCCGTGCCAAATTTCGTGAGTTTTCGTGCAGCCGTTTAAAAGTTATAGGCTTTTGTAATTTGGGAGGAAGGAAAAAAAAATAATAATAATAATAACTAGAAGTTGCAGGCAACTTGAAGGCTTCCAGGCCTTTACAGCAGAACAAGATACGGTCAGAGACTCGTGAAAATGGAAATCGTACGAACATGTTGTTAATTGGAAAGCATCATTTTATCGTGTGTGTTTTTGCAGGACAACGGTTAGTATTTTATAAATGTCGATTTAGTATTCATTTTGATAACTACCTGCGATTCGTTGTGGGAGTGCAATTCGCTGTGGAACTTTCAGTTGCATATTTGAAATACCCGGCTGTCAATTTTCTGTACACCCGAGATTATAGTAATTTTATGAAAAAAATTCAAATAATAATATAAAAATGTCAATTTTACACTGTTAAAAAATAAACTGGGCACAGTATTTTTTAACCATTATATAATTTACTGTTAGATGCGATAATAGTATTAAGCAGTATATGCTTTTCATGGTCATAAACGGCCTCCTGTTGTGAGATTTTCCAAAGCAGTCTTTGTCTCCAGAGACTGTTGTACAGTTCGCCACAAGAGGGCAACCTTGTACCACCCAGTAGTTCAAGGCCAAACTTTGTTTTTTCTGCTTGTTAATGTAAAACACAGTGATATTTTGTTTTTGTTCTAATAGTGGGATACTACAGGTAACAAGATAAGGTTAAATAGGTATAAGATTATGGCTGAAGCAGTGAGCTGTGGAAAAGGTGGTGAGTACTGCAAAGAAGCTGGTCAGCTACAATTATAAAATAACACGGTTATAGAGCAAGCGATTCTTAACCGTTCTGTATATACTTTTATTTAAATGAAATAACCAGTTAATTAAAGATACGCTTGCAATGTGCCCCCCCAACTATCAGATACAACTCAAAAGTTTTATTTATAAACATCATATCTAACATTTGCTTAGCAGAAACATTGTATTATAAATGAAAAAATAAATATAAAAGGCTTTATTTTCAAAATTAGCGCATATAGGGCCATATAGCGCATTGTAGGTTATATTAATAATAAAAGCATGTGTTGTAACAAGCCGTCAAAATGATTACTTTGGCGGTTCTAGGTAGAAGTGCTCATAACTTTTTTATTTTTGCAATTCTGACTTTCAAACGTTGTCAGTATATTCAATACATGTATTTAGGAAAAGTCAAGAACAGACAACCGTGGATCTTTAACACACGCATAGTAATTTCAATTTTAAAAGTGAAAACCGTCAAAAATGACTACCGTGGCAGTTCTAGTGTTAAAAAGAATAGTGCAGGTGTTTTGTTTTTGTGGCTTCTGCCTGCATGTCCACGAGGTTACTTTTAACATTATAGCAGAGAAGCTGGTCAGCTGGTATTTAATTAACTGAAATAACCAGTTAATGAAAGATACACTTCAAAGTCGTCCCCCCGATTTTTAAACAAACTGTATTCGTGTGACTTGTAAAGCTCATGTATTAAACATATTAGTATTACTATTGTGTTGTGGTTTAAACATAAGTGCGTTTTTTTTTTTATTTTTCCTGCTATACAGTTACAACAGCGTTTAAAAAAAAACGATTATAAAACATTTGTATACAGCACGAGATCACGGTATTTTTTTCAAATAATTAGTGTGTTTCAGTATGTCTACAGTTCTACATATGCTTGCATGTCTACAAGGTTGTTTCAAATAAACAAACAACATTAGTGCAGAGATTACAGTCATTTTTCTCATACAGTGAGTGTGTGTGTACGCGCGCTGCTTTTTTCCCAGCGTTGATGCAATTGCAAACAGTAAAAATAATTATATGACGATTTATTGTGTCTTTTTATAGTGTAGTGTGAGGCACATACCTGTTATATTTAAAAGACAAAAACATAAATACACAAGTACACGGCAGGCTTAGTACATCACTGCTGCCTGCTTCACGTTTACGTTGTCTGACAGCACGAGTGTCAGAGAGCACTGCAATTCTAAAGGGACAGCCAGAAGCGTGATGCGCTTTTGAAGTTCTGCTCGTTGTAGTTTTATTTATTATTATTTTTATTTATTTACTAGCTCGACATAACTACAACACGCATGTTTGCCTGTGGTTGCCTGGCTACACTCGTATGTCCACGTGGTTATTTTAAGTAAAGAAATAACATTACAGCAGAACAAGCTGATCCGCTCCTATTATACTAAAATGCCCGCTGTTTTGGGGAGGGATTCTCTGTGAATAACCATGCGAGCTTAGTCCTTACAATTGTATTTAATAGAGCAAGCGATTTTGAACAGTTGTGTCTATGGCACTCATAACCTGAATGATACGTTTGCAAAGTCGACCCCCCCGCTCCCTCCAAAGCGTCTTTTCAATAGCTTACACGCGGCTTTTTGCAGCAGATTCAGGATTTGTGCCTGTGTTGTAAAAATAATTATATGACGATTCTTAAGCAAACTGTATTCGTGTGATTTGTTAAGCGCATGTATTAAACATATTAGTATTACGATTGTGTTGTGGTTTAAAAATACGTGCTTTTTTTTGCCTGCCTTTCAGTTACAACTGCGTCTGCAGTACATTTATTAAGTGCATCAGGCGCGTCAGGTCCAATTTATTTTCACACGCGCATTTAATTTTAGATGCGCTGTTTAAAAGTATTTTTCCCCACAATCAAACTGGTTTAAATGGCCCTGCATATCAACAAAGCACTCACTGGCAACTCCGGCCCGCCCCACCCTTTCGTTCGCTACAGCTTTCACATATGCTTGAAATAAATAATAATAATACTAATAGTCGTACATACCGATCGATCATCTCCTAATCACTCATTTTATCACCAAACTCCTCAATAATGAGATCCAAGTCATTATTTTATTACTATAACATCTCAAAAAGCTCTGCAAATGTCCGTGTTATTCTCTGTGCGCTGATTCAGTCACAGGCAGCTTGTTTCCTTTTGACCGCTCCTATCTAATCACGGGGCACGTATGACTATTCATGAGCTACGCCCTTTTTTCGGCTTCTCTCGGCTCCTGTCGCTCCCACTCGGCCATTGAATGGTTTTCTTGGCTTTTTCAGTTCTAAAGGGACAGCCAGAACGTGATGCGCTTTTGAAGTTCTGCTCGTTGTAGTTTTATTTATTATTATTTTGTATTTATTTACTAGCTCGACATAACTACAACACGCACGTTTGCCTGTGGTTGCCTGGCTACACGTGGTTATTTTAAGTAAAGAAATAACATTACAGCAGAACAAGCTGATCCGCTCCTATTATACTAAAATGTCCGCTGTTTTGGGGAGGGATTCTCTGTGAATAACCACGCGAGCTTAGTCCTTACAATTGTATTTAATAGAGGAAGCGATTTTGAACAGTTCTGTCTATGGCACTCATAACCTGAATGATACGTTTGCAAAGTCGACCCCCACCCCCCGTCCCCCGCTCCAAAGCGTCTTTTCAATGGCTTACACGCGGCTTTTTGCAGCAGATTCAGGATTTGTGACTGTGTTGTAAAAATAATTATATGACGATTTTTAAACAAACTGTATTCGTGTGATTTGTAAAGCGCCGCGCCGCTGATTCAGGATTTGTGACTGTTGTAAAAATAATTATATGACGATTTTTAAGCAAACTGTATTCGTGTGATTTGTAAAGCGCATGTATTAAACATATTAGTATTACGATTGTGTTGTGGTTTAAAAATACGTGCGTTTTTTTTTTTTTTGCCTAATGTTCAGTTACAACTGCGTTTAAAAAAAATGATTACAACACATTTCTATACAGCACGAGATCACGGTATTTTTTTCAAATAATTAGTGTGTTTCAGTATGTCTACAGTTCTGTATATGCCTGCATGTCCACAAGGTTATTTTAAATAAATAAACAACATTAGGGCAGAGATTACAGTCATTTTTCTCGTACTTAGTGAGCGTGTGTGTGTGTGTGTGTGTGTGCGCGTGCTGCATTTCTTTTCCCAGCGTTGAAGCAGCTGCAACAGTTCCTAAAAAAAAGTTCTTAGTTACACTATGAGGCATTGTACACTGTACAGTGTGTATGTGTAATATAATACTAGCCATTCCAGTGTAATTACTGTGTTTAATGTTATACGAGTTCAGTAAAACAGTTTTTTCCAGACACCAGCAAAAAATGGCTGCCTTTTCTTCCCTAGACCTTGCTCACATTTCCATGGCAACAGGTCCCTAGTGGTGGGAATGTATCATTGCAGGGTATGTTTTGGGCAAAAATGCCATATCACCCACATTGATTGGCTCATAGCAGCCATGTTTGTTCATGTAGGAACTTTTCCTGAATAACTTTTTAGAGGACACTACAAAGATAACATATACCCAAGATTCACGTCAATCGGCCAAAGGGTTCATGAGGAGATGTCGTTTAAGCGTTTTACGCAAAATGGCACATAGTTTCCACACCATGTTACCGATCAACTTTTTTCTTACGTAAAATCAATCTTGGACAGGAGCGCACTATGTACAAAAATTTTCACAGCTGTACTATGTAACGTTCTTGAGAAGAAGACATTTGAAAATTTCCCAAAAATTTCATTAAATCCAAGATGGCTGCCACACCATGTGACCAAAAGCCGCCATATTGACCATGGCACAACATCCCATAGTCCTCTATGTCCGTGCCAAATTTCGTGAGTTTTGGTGCAGCCGTTTAAAAGTTATAGGCTTTTGTAATTTGGGAGGAAGCAAAAAATAATAATAATAATAATAATAATAATAATAATAATAATAATAATAATAATAATAATAATAATAATAAAAATCTTTACAACAACAATAGGCTTCCCGGCCATTCTGGCCTGGAAGCCTAATAATAATAAAAATCTTTACAACAATAGGCTTCCCGGCCATTCTGGCCTGGAAGCCTAATAAAAATCTTTACAACAACAATAGGCTTCCCGGCCATTCTGGCCTGGAAGCCTAACTAGAAGTTGCAGGCAACTTGAAGGCTTCCAGGCCTTTACAGCAGAACAAGATACGGTCAGAGACTCGTGAAAATGGAAATCGTACGAACATGTTGTTAACTGGAAAGCATCATTTTATCGTGTGTGTTTTTTGCAGGACAACGGTTAGTATTTTATAAATGTCGATTTAGTATTCCTTTTGATAACTACCTGTGATTCGTTGTGGGAGTGCAATTCACGCTGTGGAACTTTCAGTTGCATATTTGAAATACCCGGCTGTCAATTTTCTGTACACCCGAGATTATAGTAATTTTATGAAAAAAATTCAAATAATAATATAAAAATGTCAATTTTACACTGTTAAAAAATAAACTGGGCACAGTATTTTTTTAACCATTATATAATTTACTGTTAGATGCGATAATAGTATTAAGCAGTATATGCTTTTCATGGTCATAAGCGGCCTCCTGTGGTGAGATTTTCCAAAGCAGTCTTTGTCTCCAGAGACTGTTGTACAGTTCGCCACAAGAGGGCAACCTTGTACCACCCCATAGTTAAAGGCCAAACATTGTTTTTTTCTGCTTGTTAATGTAAAACACAGTGATATTTCGTTTTTGTTCTAATAGTGGGATACTACAGGTAACAAGATAAGGTTAAATAGGTATAAGATTATGGCTGAAGCAGTGAGCTGTGGAAAAGGTGGTGAGTACTGCATAGAAGCTGGTCAGCTACAATTATAAAATAACACGGTTATAGAGCAAGCGATTCTTAACCGTTCTGTATATACTTTTATTTAAATGAAATAACCAGTTAATTAAAGATACGCTTGCAAAGTGCCCCCCCCACCAAACTATCAGATACAACTCAAAAGTTTTATTTATAAACATCATATCTAACATTTGCATAGCAGAAACATCGTATTTAAATGAAAAAATAAATATAAAAGGCTTTATTTTCAAAATTAGCACATATAGGGCCATATAGCGCATTGTAGGTTATATTAATAATAAAAGCATGTGTTGTAACAAGCCGTCAAAATGACTACTTTTGGCGGTTCTAGGTAGAAGTGCTCATAACTTTTTTATTTGTGCAATTCTGACTTTCAAACATCGTCAGTATATTCAATACATGTATTTAGGAAAAGTCAAGAACAGACAACCGTGGATCTTTAACACACGCATAGTAATTTCAATTTTAAAAGTGAAAACCATCAAAAATGACTACCGTGGTGGTTCTAGTGTTAAAAAGAATAGTGCAGGTGTTTGGGTTTTTTGGCTTCTGCCTGCATGTCCACGAGGTTACTTTTAACATTATAGCAGAGAAGCTGGTCAGCTGGTATGTAATTAACTGAAATAACCAGTTAATGAAAGATACACTTCAAAGTCCCCCGATTTTTAAACAAACTGTATTGGTGTGACTTGTAAAGCTCATGTATGAAACATATTAGTATTACTATTGTGTTCTGGTTTGAAAATACGTGTGTTGTTTTATTTTTCCTGCTATACAGTTACAACAGCGTTTTAAAAAAAATGATTACAAAACATTTGTATACAGAATTATTTTTTCAAATAATTAGTGTGTTTCAGTATGTCTACAGTTCTGCATATGCTTGCATGTCTACAAGGTTGTTTCAAATAAACAAACAACATTAGTGCAGAGATTACAGTCATTTTTCTCATACAGTGAGTGTGTGTGCGCGTGGTGCTTTTTCCCAGCGTTGATGTAATTGCAAACAGTAAAAATAATTATATGACGATTTTTAAGCAAACTGTATTCGTGTGATTTGTTAAGCGCATGTATTAAATATATTAGTATTACGATTGTGTGCTGGTTTAAAAATAAGTGCGTTCTTTTTGTGTGTCTTTTTATACTGTAGTGCCAGGCACATACCTGTTATATTTAAAAGACAAAAACATAAATACACAAGTACACGGCAGGCTTAGTACATCAATGCTGCCTGCTTCACGTCTTTACGTTGTCTGACAGCACGAGTGTCACAGAGCACTGCAGTTCTAAAGGGACAGCCAGAACGTGATGCGCTTTTGAAGTTCTGCTCGTTGTAGTTTTATTTATTATTATTTTTTATTTATTTACTAGCTCGACATAACTACAACACGCACGTTTCCCTGTGGTTGCCTGGCTACACGTGGTTATTTTAAGTAAAGAAATAACGTTACAGCAAAACAAGCTGATCGGCTCCTATTATACTAAAATGTCCGCTGTTTTGGGGAGGGATTCTCTGTGAATAACCACGCGAGCTTAGTCCTTACAATTGTATTTAATAGAGCAAGCGATTTTGAACAGTTCTGTCTATGGCACACATAACCTGAATGATACGTTTGCAAAGTCGACCCCCCCGCCACACCACGCGCGCTACTTCCATCCCTCCAAAGCGTCTTTTCAATGGCTTACACGCGCGGCTGTTTTGCAGCAGATTCAGGATTTGTGACTGTGTTGTAAAAATAATTATATGACGATTTTTAAATAAACTGTATTCGTGTGATTTGTAAAGCGCCGCGCCGCAGATTCAGGATTTGTGACTGTGTTGTAAAAATAATTATATGACGATTTTTAAGCAAACTGTATTCGTGTGATTTGTAAAGCGCATGTATTAAACATATTAGTATTACGATTGTGTTGTGGTTTAAAAAGACGTGCGTTGTTTTTTTTTGCCTGCTGTTCAGTTACAACTGCGTTTCAAAAAAAAAAATGATTACTAGACATTTCTATACAGCACGAGATCACGGTATTTTTTTCAAATAATTAGCGTGTTTCAGTATATCTACAGTTCTGTATATGCCTGCATGTGCACAAGGTTATTTTAAATAAATAAACAACATTAGGGCAGAGATTACAGTCATTTTTCTCGTACTTAGTGAGCGCGTGTGTGTGTGTGTGTGTGTATGCGCTGCATTTCTTTTCCCAGCGTTGAAGCAGCTGCAACAGTTCTTAAAAAAAAGTTCTTAGTTACAGTATGAGGCATTGTACACTGTACAGTGTGTATGTGTAATATAATACTAGCCATCCCAGTGTAATTACTGTGTTTAAAGTTACACGAGTTAGTCAAACAGTTTTTGCAAGACACCAGCAAAAAAATGGCTGCCTTTTTTTCCCTAGACCTTGCTCACATTTCCATGGCAACAGGTCCCTAGTGGTGGGAATGTATCATTTCAGGGTATTTTTTGGGCAAAAATGCCATATCACCCACATTGATTGGCTCATAGCAGCCATGTTTGTTCATGTAGGAACTTTTCCTGAATAACTTTTTTAGAGGACACTACAAAGATAACATATACCCAAGATTCACGTCAATCGGCCAAAGGGTTCATAAGAAGATGTCGTTTAAGCGTTTCAAGCAAAATGGCACATAATTTCCACACCATGTGACCGATCAACTTTTTTCTTACGTAAAATCAATCTTGGAGAGGAGCGCAGTAAGTACAAAAATTTTCACAGCTGTACTATGTACCGTTCATGAGAAGAAGACATTTGAAAATTTCCCAAAATTTTCATTAAATCCAAGATGGCTGCCACACCATGTGACCAAAAGCCGCCATATTGACCATGGCACAACATCCCATAGTCCTCTACATCCGTGCCAAATTTCGTGAGTTTTGGTGCAGCCGTTTAAAAGTTATAGGCTTTTGTAATTTGGGAGGAAGGGAAAAAAATAAAATAATAATAATAATAATAATAATAACTAGAAGTTGCAGGCAACTTGAAGGCTTCCAGGCCTTTACAGCAGAACAAGATACGGTCAGAGACTCGTGAAAATGGAAATCGTACGAACATGTTGTTAATTGGAAAGCATCATTTTATCGTGTGTGTTTTTTGCAGGACAACGGTTAGTATTTTATAAATGTCGATTTAGTATTCATTTTGATAACTACCTGCGATTCGTTGTGGGAGTGCAATTCGCGCTGTTGAACTTTCAGTTGCATATTTGAAATACCCCGGCTGTCAATTTTCTGTACACCCGAGATTATAGTAATTTTATGAAAAAAATTCAAATAATAATATAAAAATGTCAATTTTACACTGTTAAAAAATAAACTGGGCACAGTATTTTTTAACCATTATATAATTTACTGTTAGATGCGATAATAGTATTAAGCAGTATATGCTTTTCATGGTCATAAACGGCCTCCTGTTGTGAGATTTTCCAAAGCAGTCTTTGTCTCCAGAGACTGTTGTACAGTTCGCCACAAGAGGGCAACCTTGTACCACCCCGTAGTTCAAGGCCAAACTTTGTTTTTTCTGCTTGTTAATGTAAAACACAGTGATATTTTGTTTTTGTTCTAATAGTGGGATACTACAGGTAACAAGATAAGGTTAAATAGGTATAAGATTATGGCTGAAGCAGTGAGCTGTGGAAAAGGTGGTGAGTACTGCAAAGAAGCTGGTCAGCTACAATTATAAAATAACACGGTTATAGAGCAAGCGATTCTTAACCGTTCTGTATATACTTTTATTTAAATGAAATAACCAGTTAATTAAAGATACGCTTGCAATGTGCCCCCCAACTATCAGATACAACTCAAAAGTTTTATTTATAAACATCATATCTAACATTTGCTTAGCAGAAACATTGTATTATAAATGAAAAAATAAATATAAAAGGCTTTATTTTCAAAATTAGCACATATAGGGCCATATAGTGCATTGTAGGTTATATTAATAATAAAAGCATGTGTTGTAACAAGCCGTCAAAATGATTACTTTGGGCGGTTCTAGGTAGAAGTGCTTATAACTTTTTTTATTTTTGCAATTGTGACTTTCAAACGTTGTCAGTATATTCAATACATGTATTTAGGAAAAGTCAAGAACAGACAACCGTGGATCTTTAACACACGCATAGTAATTTCAATTTTAAAAGTGAAAACCGTCAAAAATGACTACCGTGGCAGTTCTAGTGTTAAAAAGAATAGTGCAGGTGTTTTGTTTTTGTGGCTTCTGCCTGCATGTCCACGAGGTTACTTTTAACATTATAGCAGAGAAGCTGGTCAGCTGGTATTTAATTAACTGAAATAACCAGTTAATGAAAGATACACTTCAAAGTCGTCGTCCCCCCCCCCCTGATTTTTAAACAAACTGTATTGGTGTGACTTGTAAAGCTCATGTATTAAACATATTAGTATTACTATTGTGTTCTGGTTTGAAAATAAGTGTGTTTTTTTATTTTTCCTGCTATACAGTTACAACAGCGTTTTAAAAAAAATGATTACAAAACATTTGTATACAGCACGAGATCACGGTATTTTTTCAAATAATTAGTGTGTTTCAGTATGTCTACAGTTCTGCATATGCTTGCATGTCTACAAGGTTGTTTCAAATAAACAAACAACATTAGTGCAGAGATTACAGTCATTTTTCTCATACAGTGAGTGTGTGTGTGCTGCGTGCTTTTTTCCCAGCGTTGATGCAATTGCAAACAGCAAAAATAATTATATGACGATTTTTACGCAAACTGTATTCGTGTGACTTGTAAAGCTCATGTATTAAATATATTAGTATTACGATTGTGTGCTGGTTTAAAAATAAGTGCGTTCTTTTTGTGTGTCTTTTTATAGTGTAGTGTGAGGCACATACCTGTTATATTTAAAAGACAAAAACATAAATACACAAGTACACGGCAGGCTTCGTACATCAATGCTGCCTGCTTCACGTCTTTACGTTGTCTGACAGCACGAGTGTCACAGAGCACTGCAGTTCTAAATGGACAGCCACAATGTGATGCGCTTTTGAAGTTCTGCTCGTTGCAGTTTGATTTATTATTATTTTTTATTTATTTACTAGCTCGACATAACTACAACACGCATGTTTCCCTGTGGTTGCCTGGCTACACTTGTATGTCCACGTGGTTATTTTAAGTAAAGAAATAACATTACAGCAGAACAAGCTGATCCGCTCCTATTATACTAAAATGTCCGCTGTTTTGGGGAGGGATTCTCTGTGAATAACCATGCGAGCTTAGTCCTTACAATTGTATTTAATAGAGCAAGCGATTTTGAACAGTTGTGTCTATGGCACTCATAACCTGAATGATACGCTTGCAAAGTCGACCCCCGTCCACCTCCCTCCAAAGCGTCTTTTCAATAGCTTACACGCGGCTGTTTTGCAGCAGATTCAGGATTTGTGACTGTGTTGTAAAAATAATTATATGACGATTTTAAGCAAACTGTATTCGTGTGACTTGTAAAGCTCATGTATTAAATATATTAGTATTACGATTGTGTTGCTGGTTTAAAAATACGTGTGCTTTTTATTGTTCCTGCTATACAGTTACAACAGCGTTTTAAAAATAAAACAATGATTACTAAGACATTTGTCATACAGCACGAGATCACGGTATTTTTCTCAAATAATTAGTGTGTTTCAGTATGTCTACAGTTCTGTATATGCTTGCATGTCTACAAGGTTGTTTCAAATAAACAAACAACATTAGTGCAGAGATTACAGTCATTTTTCTCATACAGTGAGTGTGTGTGCACGCTGCTGCTTTTTTCCCAGCGTTGATGCAATTGCAAACAGTAAAAATAATTATATGACGATTTTAAGCAAACTGTATTCGTGTGACTTGTAAAGCTCATGTATTAAATATATTAGTATTTCCATTGCGTGCTGGTTTATAAATAAGTGCGTTTTTGTGTGTGTCTTTTATACTGGTGTGAGGCACATACCTGTTATATTTAAAAGACAAAAGCATAAATACACAAGTACACGGCAGGCTTAGTACATCACTGCTGGCTGTTTCACGTCTTTACGTTGTCTGACAGCACAAGTGTCAGAGAGCACTGCAATTCTAAAGGGACAGCCAGAACGTGATGCGCTTTTGAAGTTCTGCTCATTGTAGTTTTATTTATTATTATTTTTTTATTTATTTCCTAGCTCGACATAACTACAACACGCACGTTTCCCTGTGGTTGCCTGGCTACACGTGGTTATTTTAAGTAAATAAATAACATTGCAGCAGAACAAGCTGATCCGCTCCTATTATACTAAAATGTCCGCTGTTTTGGGGAGGGATTCTCTGTGAATAACCACGTGAGCTTAGTCCTTACAATTGTATTTAATAGAGGAAGCGATTTGAACAGTTCTGTCTATGGCACTCATAACCTGAATGATACATTTGCAAAGTCGACACCCCGCCGCGCCATCCCTCCAAAGCGTCTTTTCAATGGCTTACACTGTGTTGTAAAGCATAATTATATCGATGATTTTTAAACAAACTGTATTCGTGCTGATTTGTGCGCAGCAGATTCAGGATTTGTGACTGTGTTGTAAAAATAATTATATGACGATTTTAAGCAAACTGTATTCGTGTGATTTGTAAAGCGCATGTATTAAACATATTAGTATTACGATTGTGTTGCTGGTTTAAAAATACGTGCAGTTTTTTATTTTTGCTTGCTGTTCAGTTACAACAGTGTTCTGTTTAAAATAAATGATTACAACACATTTCTATACAGCACGAGATCACGGTATTTTTCTCAAATAATTAGTGTGTTTCAGTATGTCTACAGTTCTGTATATGCCTGCATGTCCACAAGGTTATTTTAAATAAATAAACAACATTAGGGCAGAGATTACAGTCATTTTTCTCGTACTTAGTGAGCGTGTGTGTGTGTGTGTGTGTGTGTGTGTGTGTGTGTGCGTGCTGCATTTCTTTTCCCAGCGTTGAAGCAGCTGCAACAGTTCCTAAAAAAAAAAAGTTCTTAGTTACACTATGAGGCATTGTACACTGTACAGTGTGTATGTGTAATATAATACTAGCCATTCCAGTGTAATTACTGTGTTTAATGTTATACGAGTTCAAAACAATTTTTACCAGACACCAGCAAAAAATGGCTGCCTTTTCTTCCCTAGACCTTGCTCACGTTTCCATGGCAACAGGTCCCTAGTGGTGGGAATGTATCATTGCAGGGTATGTTTTGGGAAAAAATGCCATATCACCCACATTGATTGGCTCATAGCAGCCATGTTTGTTCATGTAGGAACTTTTCCTGAATAACTTTTTTAGAGGACACTACAAAGATAACATATACCCAAGATTCACGTCAATCGGCCAAAGGGTTCATGAGGAGATGTTGTTTAAGCGTTTTACGCAAAATGGCACATAGTTTCCACACCATGTTACCGATCAACGTTTTTCTTACGAAAAATCAATCTTGGACAGGAGCGCAGTATGTACAAAAATTTTCACAGCTATACTATGTACCATTGTTGAGAAGAAGACATTTGAAAATTTCCCAAAAATTTCATTAAATCCAAGATGGCTGCCACACCATGTGACCAAAAGCCGCCATATTGACCATGGCACAACATCCCATAGTCCTCTACGTCCGTGCCAAATTTCGTGAGTTTTGGTGCAGCCGTTTAAAAGTTATAGGCTTTTGTAATTTGGGAGGAAGGAAAAAAAAAAAATAAATAAATAATAATAATAATAATAATAATAATAATAATAATAATAATAATAAAAATCTTTACAACAACAATAGGCTTCCCGGCCATTCTGGCCTGGAAGCCTAATAAAAATCTTTACAACAACAATAGGCTTTCCCGGCCATTCTGGCCTGGAAGCCTAATAATAATATTCGGCGTTGTGAGATCAAGCGTTTATCATTCATTAATTTATTGCGTTTGTTGTACTAGTATTACCGTGTGTATTGGGCTGTGCATATTTAGCTATGCTGCTATTTCGTGGAGATCAAGTGTTTAGTATTTGTAAGTTTTTGCTTTTCATCAATTGCAATGTTTTATAATATTAACCACTTATTTGTTCTTTCTTTCACAGAGTGATCATTAACTATTTGAAAGGTAAAGTGCTATCTCTTTATATCTCCATGTAAAATTAATTCTACTGCATGTGTTTATTATTATTATTATTATTATTATTATTATTATTATTATTATTATTATTAATAATAATAATAATAATAATAATAATAATAATGCTGCATACACTCAGTGTTATGAGTGTGTGTATTTGGCTCAGTGTGTTTAGTTATGCATACTATTATCATGTCTATTAAAATGTTCATCATTCATTAATGTATAGCTTTTGTTGTGCTAGTATTACAGTGTGTATTAGGCTAAGTGTATTGCTGCGTTTAGCTATCCAGATATCCCAAGTGAACTATTGTCATTCCCTGCCACGCAGTGTCCAATGTACTTTTATTGCTTGAATTGTCTTTCCTTCACAGAGTGAATTTAAATCTAACAGTCAAAGGTAAAGATAAGTGCCTCGTCTCTAAGCCTATCTCAGTGTAAAAGGAATTGTAGCTAATGTGTGTGTGTGTGTCTGTTTACAGCCATCATTATTATTAATGCTGCATACACTCCAAGTTGTTTTTTTATTACCACACATTGACATTCCTAAAAGCTGAAATACTACTTCATTCCCTTTATTTATTTTCCAAACTGTACTTGCATTGAATAAATTGTAATTTAAAAAGAATGAATGTATATGTCAGAAAATATCTCGATGAGCTTAATCATCTTTGTTCTTCAGAGTAATAAGTACTAACATGTAAGTTGTATTCCAGTTATTAACAATGGAAGCAACCCCATCCTTTCGAAGGGTGCCAGGGTCCAAGGACCTGCTCCTCCAGCACACGCCGAAGCTGCCAGTGTCTCCGCTGCCATTAAAGCGCCACTGTGCGCTTTGTGGCAAAGGCACTGGAAGAGGTCCGGAGGGATGCCGTGGCCCATGTCGTGTCACAGGGAGGTGACCACGGGAACAACATGCTGGTCCTCAGCCAGAGTACCATGCAGTTTGGTAAGTACCGGGGTCAAACCTTCCAGTGGCTGTTGACAAATGACATGGGCTACGCGGTGTCCCTGGTGACCAGCCACCAGAGGGAGCGGGAGGGTGACAGCTCGATGTCACCCTACATGGCGAACAAGGACGCCCTGACCAGCTATGCCTGTGCTTTCCCTGACATTGCCTCGGCTGTCGGGGACCGGAGAGCACAGGATGTATCCCGGCTGCGCTCCTCCCAGCCCGGTCAGGAGGACCTGCGCCTTGTGGCCTTTGGGGTGCACAAGGACCTCACCTGGAGGGATCTGTATGAGGCTACGGACAAGGAGAAGAGAGGGTTTGTATTGCACAATTATGTAAGCAAAAATTCAGACACAAATATAACACTCTGTGTATTATGTCTCACAGCTACGTCAAATGGCTCGGCGTCAAGCACCCGAACCGAACGCAGATGGAGGCGTTGCAGAAATATATCCTGCGGCGAGACCAGGAGTCCCGGTCCCTAGCGACGTCATAGGTTGGGTCATCGCAGGCTATCCCCATGCAGCTTGCGCCTTCCCTCGGCCTGGGACCACGCAGCCGTCCCCGACCCCTGCGCGCTCGCCAGTGGCGAGCAGCCGCCATCTGCGCCTGAGGACACCGAAGGTCGTGCCTCGTGCACCTTCAGCTCAAAGTAGGTGTTAGACTTAATTTCACTTTATTATTTCCTCATTCATCATGTACATGGCATTATTATTATTATCATTATTATTATTATTATTAGTTTTTTTTCTACTTTCCAGGGATGTCCAAACGCCAGCCAGCTTCGCCTGCCTTCTGGGAGGAGGTCACAGATACGGAGCTGGTTGCCATCTGCGACGTAGCCCCTCCCAGTAAGTATAACACTGAATTTTAATGTCAGAATCACATATTGTACAGTATTGAAACTCTCATTTTTAGATGATTTTATGACTGTTTTGTGTTGCTGTGTTTATTAGCTAACGACTGAGTTCCTTGAACGTGATAAGGTAGGTCTTGGTGTCAGACCCTGTGTCTTCACTATACATTAAAATCGCATTACTCTCTGCCCTTTTTCACTCTCCTGACTGACTGCCCTGCACAATGCGCATGCCTCATCTCCCACCTCGGATTGCCCCTCCATCCTTTCTCACATTAAGCACTCATGGCTTGCTTGCATGTTTTTAGTGGTGTTGTAGTTTGTGGCACAGTAGATTTTAACGCAAATCACTACAGCTTGCTTGCTTGCTTCGATCATTTAGAGTGTATAGTGCATGTATATCATTAGTAACATGTCAAATCTATGTGTGTGTGTGTGTGTGTGTGTGTGTGTGTGTGTGTGTGCTCTACAAGCCGGTCCTGTACAGTTCCCTCATATCCAAGAGCGCTCCCAACCGACGGCTGAACCAGCAAAGCAGCCTTCACAAACGCGACCAGCACAGAGTGCTGAGGTGAGAGGTCAATTTTTTTCTTTTCTTTACACAAACTAAGTGTGAAAAAGTAAACGCAGTTTGTGCCCTATATTGCATTGTAAATGTGTGCAGTTATAATGTGCATATATGTTTGTTTTTATTTTTCCTGCAGGTGCTTCTTCCTGAAGCATGGAAGCAGTCGCTGCCCAAGGAGCAGCACCAGTGGATCGCCAGGGCTCTGTTCATCAGGAACAGGATTGGGAAGCTGGAGCTGACCTCGGACCTGCGTCTGTGGTGGTTCCTCCCAGCCCCGGCTGATCCACAATCAGCCTCCAGCATCGCCAGGCCCCTTCTTCTGCCGTCCGCTGTTTCTCTGGATGCCCTACCGCATGTGGGCATTCAAGCTGACGTGCACCCAGCCAGAGTGCCTCAGCCACAAGCTGACTGGCGCCGGGCTGTACAAGACCGTCCGGAGGGTCTTGAGCATCGACGGCTGGTACGACATGGCCACGGAGTACCTGGAGTGCCGTCGGTGCAAGAAGAAGGTGGCTGGCTGGTCCGGTCATGTGCTGAATCAGCTGGATCCAGCTCATCGGAGCCACTTCCGGCGATTCTCACGTGCGGTAAGTGTAACGTGTTTTGTTTGTTTGTTTTTTCCATTAAAAAAAACAAACAAACAAAAAAAAAACACCATTAGTTGCTTCTGTTGAATGATGCACATTTAATAACCGTGTCTTGCAGGCTGTCTTGCGACATGAGGGTGCTGAGGGTGATGCGGGAGCGCACTCTGGGAAACAGTGCCACCCAGCTGTACAATACGCTGTGTGAACAGCACAGCGAGGCCTGGATGCAGCGGTCCCTGCAGTACCTCGCCGAGTTTGAGCCCTTCCTGGCCCAGGGCGTCGTGCAGCCCAACATCATCGCACCCCCTCCCATGCTGCCGGTGCCCAGACCCCGATGGCTGCTGAGAGTGTACGGCTAAAACGTCCTCTCGTGGCTGGAAGAGGTCAAGGCCAGGGTCACCTCAACGTTCGGGTCCATCCTGAAAATGGACTCGACCAAGAAGGTAAAAATGATTTGTTAACCCCATAATATGTTTATACAGAACATTTGCACACCAAATTATTGTTTAAATAAAAAATTTAAAAAAATGAAAAAATAAATAAAAAAACCACTACATTCTGTTGATTTGGATGCGTTTTCAGGTGACAAAGAAGCTCGCGGGTGCTGCTGCCGGCACGGCTGCCTGGTCCACGAACGTGGGGAACGAGTTTGGGCAGGTCCTCATGTCCGTGCTGACCTCGCACGAGGGTGAGGGCCTGCTCCCCATGGCTGCCGGGCTGATGCAGCGGTACCAGAAATCCGGCGAGGCTCCCCCTAAGCTCCTATACGTGGACCGCGACTGCTGCTCCCTCGGCGGGTGTCGAAGGCTGCCGCCATGTTCCCGGAGTGGGACCAGCTGGTCATCCGGCTCGACGTGTGGCATCTGATGCGCCAGTTCGCAGCAGGCTGCACCACGGAGAGCCACCAACTGTATGGCACCTTCATGGGGCGGCTGTCTGCCTCCATCTTTCAGTGGGCCGAGGAGGACGTTGCCCTACTGATGGAGGCCAAGCGGTCGGAGCTTGAGGGGAAGCAGCGGGTGTTCGGCCTGACGGACGCCGAGGTCTCAAGCCGCATCTCCAAGAAGGAGCTGGCTCTCCACTGTCGTCGCCGGACTCAGGGAGCGGAGGAGACGGCACGGCTCTTGGAGGAGCTGATTGAGACCTTCAACGGCGAGAAGGGTCTGGACACGATGGGCATCCCGCTGCTGGACCACGACTGCATCCAGGCCATCTGGCTGGTGCAGAGACGTCACCTCCACTGCATCCAGGACCCGCCAGGTGTACAGCTGTACACCAAGATCGGGCAGCTCACGAAGGGTGGTGTGACGCTGCCAGTCTACCGCTGCACACGCGGGTCGACTTCCTTGGAGTCTTTCCATCTCCACCTCAACCGCTTCATCCCAGGTAAATAACCAATATTGACCTGTGCTGTATGTTTTGGGAAGCTGTGTCGTGAAAGCAAATTTCCGTAATTTTGTGTGTTTTCAGTATTACAGTGGATGTTTTCTCTTGTGTTTTTCAGGTACCAGTGCAAGTGCCATGCACTTTCAGGCGTACCTGCTGGAGGGGCTGGTGAGGTGGAACGAGGACCGCGCCGCAGCTGCAGTGGAGGGACCAAGACAGATCCTGCACAGCTACAGTGGCTCACTGCAGCATGCCCTCAACAGATTGAGCCAGAAACTTCTTGGCTGCAGTCTGGTTGAGGATTTCACCAAGCCTGGCGAGTATACAGGTATGTAACAGCATTTACTTGTCAACTGCTTGTAACTGTGACTACGAAAACAATAAAGCTGCTTACACTTTTTTTTTTTTCTTTCCAGCCGAGCTCATTGGAGTTGAGTACCTGTACTCGCAAACAGGCAGCATGCTGCAGGCCGTCAACTTGGACCCGGACGCTCCGGACGAGGCTGCAGATGAGGATCTGGACGTTGAGGATGAGGGGTTTGAGGATGACGTGGATGACGAGGTCGAGGACCCCACCATCCCTGGCCTCGTTCACCCGCTAGCAGTGCCATCTGCGCCCCAAGTCTCAGTCGTTCCGATCCTGTCGGCAGTCTGGTCCGGTCAAGTCGACGTTTCGTGGCCTTCGTTGCCCCGGAAACGCCAGCGCCAGGCGTCTCCCCGGACATCTCCTCAGGCGTCTCCCCGGACATCTCCTCAGGCGTCTCCTCATGCATCTCCTCGGGCTCTCACTCCTGCTGGTTCACCTGTGAGAGATCCTGAGGTGAGACTAATGCATAGATGTTAAACATATTTGTTTTTTGCATGCTGTTACACAAAAGCCATAATTTACACTAATACACATCTAAGTACAATTTTATTTCTCTGTTTACAGGAGTCATATGGACCTGATGGTGCCCCCGGGTACCAGCACGTCCAGCGCCTGGCCAGCAGTCTGGTGAGCCTGCGTGGCTTGGCCTGTCTGATGGAGCAGAAGGTAGATGAGCTGATTCAGCTGTGGAGTCTCCTCCCCGAGGGAGATAAGCAGCATCTCACCTACCCTGCCCGTCACCAGGACAGGCTGATTCAGGGGAGATTCAAGGCAACGAACGCCACCTCCTCTGTCACCCCAGGCACGGACAGCCTGAAACGGTGAGTTAGTTCATGTGTAATGTCATTGCAATAGTACAAAGATAAAGAAAGAAAAAAACATGTGCATACACACACACACACACACACACACACAAACCCTAAAATAAACATGTACCCATTGCTACTAAAACTTTTACTCCTGTTGCTTGGTTGCAGGTGCCTGCTCAGACAGGGCTCGGGACCTGCCCAGTGGCCACAGATGAGCAGACTCGTCGAGGCCATCTGCATCCAGCTCTGCCGCCTCCACCCATCCCCCACCAAGTCCAAAGGTGTGAGGACTTCCTGGTGGGCGGCAATCCTCGGTGACTACTCCAAAGTCCAAGAGCTGGTGCTGGGCAGCCCGAGGCTCATTGAGAAGACCACCCTCCAGCTGTTCGAGTTGAATCAGCACACCCTTTGTCAATGGTAAGTTTCGTCTCTTGACTGGACACTGATGACATTACACCTTGAAAAGCATAGTGTTGAGATGTCCTTTAAGAATGACAACATCTCGATCGCTATACAGTTTGAGGTTAAAGGCTGAAAGAAAAACACACATAATCTACACAACTACCACAAACAAGTGACTGTGTTTTTGTTGAAACATTAAACTGACAATGTCATACATTTGCTGTGTTTTAGGCACAACAAACGCCAGAAGGGGCAGGAGCAGGCTGTCCTTCAACAGGGGGTGGCACCCCATAGCGCCAGAGCAGTGGACCCAGAGCCTCAACTGCAGAAACGCCCGCTGCTACAGGAGGGCATGACATACGGACACCAGCCGTATGTCCTTCCATGCCCCCATACACCGCGGGTCAGGCAAAGCAACAGAAACACCCTGGGGCCACGGCACAGACCGCAGTCCTGGGCCACCCCTGCGCCACATCCCACTTCATCTCCTTCCACCTCTTCAGCTGCTGGTGCTGGTGCTGGTGCTGCTGCTGCTGCTCCTCCCATACCCAGGACCACCAGCTGGTGACACAAGAAGAGGGCAGAGGAGGAGGAGGAGGGGGGCTCCAACACCGGGAAGAGGAAGTATGAGCGGAAGAGAGCAGAGAACTTGTGTTCTCTGTGCGGACAGCCAAAGCGAAAGGAGTTTGGCCACAGCCGCTTTGGCAACGTTGCCTTCTGCTCTGCTTCCTCGGGCAAAACTGTGGAGCAGTGGTTGGCTGAAATGCATGCCAAGAAAAAATAAGTCCTTCTCCCCACTTTTTTTTTAAGCCCCATTTTCTCCCAGTTTTTACAATTTCTAATTATTGTAAATTATTAATAATTATTTTAAGCATTATTTTCTTTGTCTCACAACTGAAAATTGCACATATTGACTCAGGAGAGATGAAGGCAAGCACTCCCTTTTTAAAATATTTTTATGGTGGTGCATTGTTTCTTTTTCTGTTTTGTGTTCTAATGTACCCCATGAAACCTATATAGCATTTCATTCAGCACAAGTTGGACTTTCCTCTGGTCAAAGCCCCTACGTGTAAAGCTGATTGCAATATTGAACCACAAGTTAATGTAAACACTAAAATGTATATATTATAATCTGTTTTGTTCCAGTTTAACCTGTTTTGTTTGCTATGTTGAAAGCTGTACTGTTGAATTTGTCTTTCAATGTCATTAAATATTTCTAGTATGTTATTCATGTATTGCACTACCTGGTCCACTGTTAAAAAGTATCAGTATCTCTGGACATCACTCATAAACACATTTTCTCATAAACACCTGCACTGAACACTGAAATAAAAGTTGCATACTAATTGGTTGCACGAGATATGCCTTTAATTTCCATTCATGCAATGTAACAGAACAATGTCCTGTAGTAAATTGTATGTCATTGCCTGGTGTGGATTTAATGCATTTTTCATCTGGTTTTATCTTTTTTTTTGTACAAAAGTTAAGATTTATCAATAAAATGCATTCTTACTTTTAAGTACATTGTATTGCTTCATTTCATTTTAAAATGCCTGTAATAGAAAAGGAATTAGCAATAGATAATTGATTTAAAAAAAATCTTCTCCAGGGTTTTCCTTACTGTTGACATCATTAATATATCATTATTATTATTATTACAGTCCTATTTAAAAGCCTAGTGGCCGGACTACACCGATTGCCCAAAAGGCAGCGGTGCACGGACGCCCAAAGCGGCCTGGAGAAAAAATTCAATTTAGCACCCCTAAAAAAGGGGTGCCAACAAGGACTAGGCCTTAATTAATTTAACCAAAAAACCGGATGAAAAAGGACTGTAAATTAAATTTGCAAAACAAAAGGGGAGGTGGTACAGAGCACGCCCCCTAGAGCCCACTGGTCAACAAACGATGGCATGTCGCCAGCGGACTCCGTGTGGGCGTGCTCTAACTGAATCCGAGATCGGACAAGGGCCCTGAACATGGCCCCGCAGTCAAAGAGATGCTCCCCGATCATCTTAAGCTTCCTGGTCTTGTAAATTGCCAGTTTACCAAGAGCCAGGAGCAGATTCACGAGGAGGTCTCTCTTCCTGCTGGAGCCACGGACAGGGTGCCCGAAAATGAGGAGGGTTGGGGAGAAATGCAGCCAGAACTGCAGCAAAAGGTTCCTCAAGAAGATGAAGAAAGGCTGCAGCCTGGCGCACGAAAAATAAATGTGACTTACCGACTCGGACTGACCGCAGAAAGGGCATGCGGCGTCTGAGTCGGTAAAGTGACGCAGGATCTCTCTTGACGCGAGCGCTGCGTGCAGGACCCTCCATCCCAAGTCCCCGGCTCCTCTGGAGACCAGCGGGGAGTACAGGGCCTCCCACTGGGGAATCTCGCCCTCCGATGGTCGGAGGGTCTCCCGCCAAGCGGTGTCTCTGCGGGAGACGAGGGCGGGGAAGTGGAGGGTGTGGAGCGTCATCGCATACAGGGTCCTCCTTGAAGCGGATCAGAGGGGGGTCGAGGAGAACTGCGAGATCCTGCTCAGGATGTTCTCTAGGGGAGGCTGAGGGGGGTCTCGGGCCTTGGGTTCGATCAGCAGGACCGGAGAGCTGGGGGTAGGGGGGGAAGGCGGCTCCCCGGTCCTGAGAACTCCCTCGAGATACCTGACAGAGTCTGGGTGCAACGCTGCTTTGCACTCCCGGATCGCGCGGCCGGCCGTCCTGAGGGTCGCCCGAGCCGCCCTGGCGACCAGCCACTCCGACCGCTCGCGATCCAGGAGATCCCAGACTCTGGTTACCTTGGCCGAGATCAGCGCGTGCCGCACCGAGGGGGACTCCAACGCCTGCGCACCCAGGTGGGGGTTGTGCAGCAGGGGCTCCAGAAGGAGTCCTTCGCCCTCAGTCGGCACGGCGTCTCGGCCGACAGAAAACATGCTCAGGGTCCTGAGCAGGTCCTGGTAGAAGACCGGCAGCTCGGGGAGACGGATTCCCCGGAGGTCGATCCAAAAGAGCTGCCGGTCGTAGCCCAGGTTGTGCAGCTGGCGCAAAAGGAGGGACGCCAGCGTGCACCACTGCGGGGCCGGGTCTGCGTACAGGTATCTCTGCAGGGTCTGGAGGCGGAAGGTGGGCACCTGGCTCCTGATGCACACCAACCCTTGACCTCCCTCGGCCAGAGGGAGGCTCAGAACCGCCGCAGAGACCCAGTGCTTTCCGGCCCAGAAGAAGTCCGTCAGCTTCCTCTGGACCCTGGCCACAAACTCAGGGGGCGGGCTCAGGACAGTGAGTCGATGCCAAAGCATCGACGCCACCAGTTGGTTAATCACTAAAGCCCGTCCCCTGAAGGAAAGCAGTCTCAGCAGACCCGCCCACAACCTCAGCCTAGCAGCCACTTTGTCCTCCAACACCACCCAGTTGGCTTTGACCGAGGTCTCCGCGGGGCTCAGGTGGACTCCCAGATATTTGAAGCCGTCAGCGCTCCACTGAAACTGCTGGAGCGCGACAGGGAGGGAGTCCACCCACCAGGGACCCACCAGTAACCCGGAGCATTTGTCCCAGTTGATCTTGGCAGAGGAAGCAGTTGAGTAGACGCTCTGGCAGCTCCGCATCCTCTCCAGGTCAACCGGGTCAGAGGCCACCAGGAGCACGTCGTCGGCGTAGGCCGACAGGACCACCCTCGCCAACCCCGTGAGCCTCCTGCGAAGGAGGCAGAGGAAGGGCTCGATGCACAGCGCGTAAAGTTGTCCGGACAGAGGGCAGCCCTGACGTACTCCTCTCCTGAACGCGAGGGGCGCGGTCAGGGACCAGTTCACCTTCACGAGGCACTCGGCAGAGGCGTACAGCGTCCGGAACAGGCCGACAAAGTGCGGCCCGAATCCGAATGCTCGCAGGGTTCCGAACAGATACGCGTGATCCACCCGGTCGAACGCCTTCTCCTGATCAAGGGAGAGGAAGGCGACCGACCAACCGGTCCTCCTGCAGTAGTGCAGGAGGTCCCGAACCAGGGCGATGTTGTCAAAAATCGTCCGGTTCGGGACCGTGTAGGACTGGTCGGGGTGGATCACGTCTGCCAGCACGGACTTGAGGGAGGCGGCCTTGGCCACGATTTTATAGTCCGTGCACAGCAGCGAGACCGGCGCCAGTTCTTTAGGCAGCGGAGATCCCTTTCTTGGGCAGGAGCGTGATGACCACCCGCCTCATCGAAGGGGCATCTCCCGGTCTCGTAGGCTTCGCCAGGACCAGCGCAAGGCGGGCCCCAGCAAGTCCCAAAACTTTTGAAGAACTCCACGGTCAGCCCGTCGATCCCCGGTGATTTGTTATAAGTCATCAGACTGAGGGCGTCGGAGAGCTCGGCCAGGGTCAGCTGGCCCTCGAACTCGTCCCGGACACCCTCGCCGACCGTGGGAAGCCCATCCCACAGAACCCTGCACGCGTCGGAGTCGACGGGATTCGGAGAGCAGATGGCCGAGTAGAAGGCCCTGGCCCTCTCGTTCACGCTCTCTGGATCCGTCAGAAGGGAGCCGTGGTCTGCCAGAAGGCAGGTGATGTTTTTACGGTCCCCCATCTTTTTCTACAACGCGTAGAAGAAGTGTGTGCCGCGTCCATCTCCCGAAGGAACTGGACCCGCGAGCGCACGTAGGCCCCCCGGGACCGCTGGAGCTGCAGGTCCCGCAGGGTGCACTTCTTCTCCTCGTACGCGCTCTGCTCGAGTTGGTCCCCGCGAGCCAGGCGGCTCTCCAGATCGAGCAGCTCCCTTTCCAGCCGCTCGATCCGCGAGTCCCTCCGCCTGCTCGCGCCCCTCGTGTACTCCTGACAGAGGATCTTGATCTGCGCCTTCCCCACGTCCCACCACTGACGCCAGGTGGGGAAGCGAGATCGCCGGCCGTGCCAGACCGTCCAGAAGTCCCGGAAAGACCGCTCAAAGCGCTCGTCCTCCAACAGGCTGTTGTTGAAGTGCCAGTAGGCAGCGGCGTGCCTAGCTGGCACCACGGCCACCGTCACGGCCACCAGGTTGTGGTCCGTGAACGGCGCCGGCCTGATGTCGGAGGCGCGAACGCAGTGAGCGTGGTTCCGCGACACGTAGAACCTGTCGATCCGGGACTGAGACACCCGCCCCTCCCTCACCCTGGTGAAGGTGAAGGCCGAGGCGTCCGGGTGTTGCCACCGCCAGATGTCGACCAGAGAGAGCCGAGCGATCAGCTCTCTCAGGGCGGCCGACGAGAGCGGGTAGGGCTCGCGCCCCACCCGGTCCGCGGCCTCGAGGGTGCAGTTGAAGTCACCCCCGAGGACCACGAGCTCGTCGGCGCCGACGGTGTTCAGGTGGGCCGACATCCGGCGGAAAAACTGGACCCTCGCCGGACCCGAGGACGGAGCGTACGCGTTCACCAGGTGAACGGTAGCGTCCCCGTCCCGGATCCGGTGGTGTAACAGACGGCCCGGCACGACGTTGACCACATCGAGTACCGTGGGAACGAAGGACCCGGAGAAGAGCGTCGCCACCCCACAAGATGACTCGGTGAGGTGGCTGAACGACACTCTCCCCCCCACTCCAGCAGCCAGTTGGCCTCGGCCTGCGGAGTGGAGTGGGTTTCCTGCAGGAAGCACACAGAGTAACCCCCTTTTTTCAGGAAGGAGATCACCTGGGCCCTGCGGAAATGGTCCTTACACCCGTTGACGTTTACGGTCCCGATGCGATACATGATCCTCTGTCAGGTGTAGTTGGCGACACTCACGGGAGATCCTGAGATCTCCGAAGTTCACCAACTGGTCGTGAAGCTTTCGGACGCGAATGTGCGCTCGTGCCGAAGTCTTGCTGGCGTGGCTGGCCCTGAGGAAGGATCTCACAGAGTTTAAGATCCTCTGGAAATCCCTCCATTTGTCCAGGGCCAGCTGGACCTTGTCCATGCGGTGGATGGTGGCCTCCAAGAACTCCAGGAGCTCCGCCGCAGGGATGTCCGGAGAAGGGGTGGACAGACTCTCCGAGCCCACACGCGGTGGAGAAGCACAACGCACTCACGTTGGTGGGTGAGCGCATTGCGTCTTATTTTTATTTTCACCGACTCCCCCAGCGCCCCCCCCAGGGGACGCGGCGGGAGAGATCGGCGTAGGAACCCTGGCGGGGACCGTCTGCACCCTGGACTTTGGGGGTGCAGACGGATGCTCGATGTACACCGTCGAGCCCGACGGCCTCGCCGTCCCCGCTCTGGGTCCCTCTTTTGAGGTCCGAGGCACGGTCTCAGGCCCGTCCTCTTTCCTCGAAGGAAGGGGATCCACCCTCTCGGGTCCTTCCCCTCCCTCCCCTAGAGAAAGGGGATACACCCTTTCGGGTCCTTCCCCTCCCTCCGCATCAGTCACCGGTTGTTCTTTCGGGGGCTCCTCCCGCGCCCCCTCGGTGACTGGAACCGGCCCCTCGACACTGGGTCGGGGACCAGTTTCTTGGCCCCGTTGCACTTCGGGGAGGGGATCCACCTCGAGGGCACCACCTTCTGCCCTCTCTGGTCCTTCCCCTCCCTTCTGCGCTCCGGAGGCCAATCTAAGTGCGGGCTCTGCAGAGCCCGCGTCTGCCTCAGGGGTGTTTCTCGTCCCCTCCGCGGCAGCACAAGGGCGGAACCCCGTCGCGCAAGAAAGGGAAGCCTGAGGCAGTTCTTGTTCTGGGTGGGGGCTCTTCTCCCCCTCTGGCGTTGTCCTTGAGCCACGCCAGCCTCGGGGCCGAGTCCACCTCCTCCCGGAGACGGGAGCCGAGGCATCTCTTTTTCTGGGAGGATGGTTCTTCCCCCTCCGGCCCTTCACGGAGGTCGCCTGCATGGGCTCGCGTTGTCTGCGGAGCCCAAGACTGCCTCGGTGCCGACGAGGCAGCTCTTTTCTAGGAGGGCGGTTCTTCCCCCCTCTGGCCCTCGGCAGGTCGCCTGCATGGGCTCCGCGTTATCTGCGGAGCCCATGCCTGCCTCGAGCTGTTTCCGCCGCCTCCTCGGCAACACAGGTTTCAGGACCCGTGTTGCTGTCGGAGGAAGGCGGTGCCCGAGGCAGCTGCTCTTTCAGGGGCCCTCCTGCTCCCCTCGGCGACCTCCTCTGCTGCCGCCCCTCGATGGTAGAGTCGGGCTGGTTTCTGAGGTCTCTTTATTGACGGGAGGGATCTACCCAAGCGCTCCTCCCTCTGCCCTCTCGGAATCCTTCCTCCCCTTCTGCCCCTCGGTGGGGGCCTCTTCCATGGGCTCCTCTTCTTCTGCGGAGCCCCGGACCACCTCGGGGGATGGATCCTTCACCCCCTCTGTGGCATTACGAGGACCGGGGCCCTCATTGCCGGTAGAGGGGGAAGCCAAGGCGGCCGCTTTGGTTTTGGGGAGCCTTCTTCGCCCCGGGACCCTCACCAAGAGGCGGGACGTGTGCACTTGCGTGACACGTGGGAAGGCACGCTTGCGCCTTCCTCTTCCCCCTGATGCTGCCTGAGGCAGTCCCCTGCCCCGTCGCGGCGACGGGGAGCTCACCTCCGAAAGCGCTTCTCTCCTCACCCTCCGTGGGGATGAGGTGCTTTGTTTTACAGGCGGCTTTGCCGCCCTGCCTCGCTGGGGTGCCGTCGAGGGAGTCCCTTTTCAGGGCCTCCCCTGACCCACCGCCAGACGGTGTGGGGCGGGCCGTCGCCCCTGCTCGGCCGCCCGGTGGAACTGGCCACCGCCTTCTTTTTCGGGCGGGCGACCACGGTCCACTCGGCCTTCTCCCCGGCGCTTTGGGAGGCGCGGAGGGTCCGGCCGCCTCGGGGCCTTCTCTCCCTTTCCCCGGATGTTACTGGGAGGGCAGGTGCTTTTGCCCCCTCTGCGGGCCTCTTGGAGGGCCCGGGGTGAGGTGGACTCGGAGGGGCGCGGTGCTGGCGCGGGTGGCTTTGCGCCCTGCTGGAGCTTGGGGCACCTCCTCTTCTGGTGCCCCAGCTCCTTGCAGTGAAAGCACCGCACCTCCTCCGAGGAAAAAAAGACAACGTAGTTGGTCCCCTCTAAGGGCACCACGAAACTGCCCTCCACCGTCTCCCGACCCGCCAGGTGGATGGTCACCTGGCGGCGGAAGGACAGGATGTGGCGGAGGGCCTGGTCTTTGCAGCCCAGGGGGATCGGGTGGATGGCCGTTTTGATCTCCCCAAGGGCTTGCAGATGGGGCATTAGCAGGGCATCCTGTATAAAATGTGGAACATTAGACAGGATGACCCTGCTGCCCAGCCCCGCGAGTGGCTCAATGGGGACGAACATGCCCCCCACGCTGAGACCCCTCTCGATCGCGGTGTTCACGGCGGCCTCCGATTTCAGGAAAAACACAGCTTTCCCGTACATTTTGGAGGCCGCCATGATGGTAGATGGTCCCACCGCCTTCGCCATGGCCTTGACGAAGCCCTCGATTGAGAGGGAGTCTCGCAGGAGGCACCTGACCCCGTGCCTCCTGGTGATGTTTTTGAATGAGGGGGTTGCGTTGCTCGCGGCCGCCTTTGCCCATTGTTTGGGGGGCTGTGGTGTCTGCCCGCTCATTTTATTTGTTTTTATTTTAGTTTATTTAGTTTTTGTTTTGTCTTTTTAAATTAATAGACAAACCCCCCCCCACACACAGAATGACAGACACACCCCTGCACTGCAAACAGTTACCCGCGCAGGGGTACACAAAAAGAACAAACAAAAGTATTTATTTATTTATTTATTTATTTATTTATTTATTTATTTATTTTTAAATAAAGAAAATAAAATTAAACACACACACACACACCCCTGCACTCCAACAGCACAGGGGCAAAAATAAAAACAAAAACCAAACTAACAGAAAAAGGGGTTGTTTTCCCAAACAAAAATTATTTATTTATTAGTAAATTAAGAAATAAAACAAAATAAACACACACACACACACACGCACCCCAATAGCACAGGGGCAAAATAAAAAACAAACTAACAGAAAAAGTTTTTTTTTTCTTTCCAAACAAACCGTATTTATTTATTTATTTTAAATAAATAAACAAATACAAATTGAGACACCCCTGCACTCCAATAGTGCAGGGATAAAAGAAAAATTCAAAAAAATAATTCAAAGTTTAAAACTAAAAAATAGTTTTAAACTTAAAAAAAATCAAAAATCAAACAAAGGGCAAACAAACAAAGGAGCACACGGCCTGTGCTCCCTGCCTGCCCTTCCCCCACTCTGCACACAGCAGAGATGGGGGATTTTTAAAACAAAACGATTTTTAAATTAAAAACTAAAACAGTTTTATAAATGAAAATACTATGAATAAAAAGACAAAAATTAAACCTTTAAGGTAAAATTAAAAGTTAAATAAAAAAGTGTATTTAAAAAGAAGGAAAAATAAATGAAAAATAAGAATCTCTCCTGCACTTGCTTATGGAGGCAAGTGCAGGGAGAGAAAAGGGGGAAAACTCAAAAGTGTTTTTAATAAAAAATAAAAACACTAAACCAAAATGTTTTGAACAAAAAAGGTGCATGACTACTTTAGATAAATGAAAATATAAAAAGATGTAGAAAATAAAAAGTTTAAATAACTGTTTTTAATGTGAAAACTGAGGAGCTCAGGGAAAGTGTGGCCTCTCAGTAGTCGTAGTCGTAGTCCTATTTAAAGCCTTAGTAGGCAGACTACACCGACTGCCCAGTGGCAGCCAGTGCACCGGACGCCCAAAGGCGGCCGGAGAAAAAATTCAATTTCGCACCCTAAAAAAAGGGGTGCCAACAAGGACTAGGCCTTAATTAATTAAACAAAAAACCCGGTTCAAAAAAGACTGTAACTTAAATTTGTAAAACCAAAGGGGAGGTGGTACAGAGCACGCCCCCTAGAGCCCACTGGTCGTCAAACGATGACATGTTGCCAGCGGACTATGCGTGGGCGTGCTGTAACTGAATCCGGGATCGGGCAAGGGCCCTGAACATGGCCCCACAGTCAAAGAGACCCTCCCCGATCATCTTACGCTTCCTGGTCTTGTAAATGGCGAGTTTACCAAGAGCCAGGAGCAGATTCAAGAGGAGGTCCCTCTTCCTGGTGGAGCCACGAACAGGGTGCCCAAAAATGAGGAGGGTGGGAGAAAAATGCAGCCAGAACTGCAGCAAGAGGTTCTTCAATAAAAGAAAGAACGGCTGCAGCCTGGCGCAAAGAAAATAAACATGGCTTACCGACTCGGACAGTCCGCAGAAAGGGCATGCGGCGTCCGAGTCGGTAAAGTGACGCAGGATCTCTCCTGGCGTGAGCGCTCCGTGCAGGACCCTCCACCCCAAGTCCCCAGCTCCTCTGGAGACCAGCGGGGAGTACAGGGCCTCCCACTGGGGACTCTCGCCCTCCGATGGTGGAGGGTCTCCCATCAGCGGTGTCTCGGCGGGAGGCGAGGGCGGGAAGTGGAGGGTGTGGGCGTCATCGCATACAGGGTCCTCCTCGATGCAGATCAGAGGGGTCGAGGAGAACTGTGAGATCCTGCTCAGGTTGTTCTCGAGGGAGGCCGAGGGGGCTCGGGCCTTGGGTTCGATCAGCAGGACTGGAGAGCCGGGGTAGGGGGATGGAAGATGGCTCCCGGTTCTGAGAACTCCCTCGAGATACCTGACAGAGTCTGGGTGCAACGCTGCTTTGCACTCCCGGATCGCGCAGCCGGCCGTCCTGAGGGTCGCCCGAGCCGCCCTGGCGACCAGCGACTCGGGCGTCAGCCACTCTGACCGCTCGCGATCCAGGAGATCCCAGACTCTGGTCACCTTGGCCGAGATCAGCGCGCGCCGCACCGAGGGGACTCCAACGCCTGCGCACCCAGGTGGGGTTGTGCAGCAGGGGCTCCAGAAGGAGTCCTTCGCCCTCGGTCAGAACGGCGTCTCGGCAGACAGAAAACATGCTCCGGGTCCTGAGCAGGTCCTGGTAAAGACCGGCAGCTCGGGAGGCGGTTTCCCGGAGGTCGATCCAAAAGAGCTGCCGGTCGTAGCCCAGGTCGTGCAGCTGGCGCAAAGGAGGGACGCCAGCGTGCACCACTGCGGGGCGGGTCTGCGTACAGGAATCTCTGCAGGGTCTGGAGGCGGAAGGTGTGCACCTGGCTCCTGATGCACACCAACCCCTGCCCTCCCTCGGCCAGAGGGAGGCTTAGAACCGCCGCTGAGACCCAGTGCTTTCCGGCCCAGAAGAAGTCTGTCAGCTTCCTCTGGACCCTGGCCACAAACTCAGGGGCGGGCTCAGGACGGTGAGTCGATGCCAGAGCATCGACGCCACCAGCTGGTTGATCACTAAAGCATGTCCCCTGAAGGAAAGCAGTTTCAGCAGACCCGACCACGACCTCAGCCCAGCAGCCACTTTGTCCTCCAACTCCACCCAGTTGGCTGCGACCGAGGTCTCCAGCGGGGCTCAGGTGGACTCCCAGATATTTAAAACTGTCCACGCTCCACTGAAACTGCTGGAACGCGAAGGGGAGGGAGTCCACCTGCCAGGGACCCACCAATAACCCGGAGCATTTGTCCCAGTTGATCCTGGCAGAGAAAGCTGCAGAGTAGACGCACTGGCAGCTCCGCATCCTCTACAGGTTAACGGGTCGGAGGCCACCAGGAGCACGTCGTCGGCGTAGGCCGACAGGACCACCCTCGTGTCCGGCACGCCGAGCGCCAACCCCATGAGCCTCCTGCGAAGGAGGCAGAGGAAGGGCTCGATGCACAGCGCGTACAGTTGTCCGGACAGAGGGCAGCCCTGACGTACTCCTCTCCTGAACGCGAGGCGCGGTCAGGGACCAGTTAACCTTCACGAGGCACTTTCGGCAGAGGCGTACAGCATCCGGAACAGGCCGACAAAGCGCGCCCGAATCCGAGCAGCTTGCAGGGTTCGAAGAGATATTCGTGATCCACCCGGTCGAGCGCCTTTTCCTGATCCAGGGAGAGGAAGGCGACCGACCGACCGATCCTCCTGCAGTATTGCAGGAGGTCCCAAGCTCAGGGCGATGTTGTCAAAAATCATCCGGTTCGGGACCGTGTAGAACTGGTCGGGGTGGATCACGTCTGCCAGCACGGACTTGAGCCTCAGGGAGGCGGCCTTGGCCACGATTTTATAGTCCGTGCACAGCAGCGAGACCGGGCTCCAGTTCTTTAGGCAGCGGAGATCCCCTTTCTTGGGCAGGAGCGTGATGATCGCCCGCCTCATCGAAAGGGCATCTCCCGGTCTCGTGAGGCTTCCGCCAGGACCCGCGCAAAGCGGGCCCCAGCAAGTCCCAAAACTTTTTGAAGAACTCCACGGTCAGCCCGTCGATGCCCGGCGATTTGTTATAAGGCATCAGACTGAGGGCGTCGGAGAGCTCGGCCAGGATCTGCTGGCCCTCGAACTCATCCCGGACACCCTCGCCGACCGTGGGAAGCCCGTCCCACAGAACCCTGCACGCGTCGGAGTCGACGGGAACCGGAGAGAAGAGGGCAAAGTAGAAGGCACTGGCCCTCTGGTTCACGCTCTCCGGATCCGAATCTGAGAATGCTTAACACACCAGGGCGTATCTCATGTATAGTCATACTTGCCCCTGGCATCTGATAACGGCAGCCATAAGGAAACAAGCTTGCTACCACAGCATCAGCGCTCAGAGAATATCACAGACATTTGCAGAGCTTTTTGACATGTTATAGTAATAAAATAATGACTTGGGTCACATTATTGAGTCGTTTGGTGATAAAATGAGTGATCAGGAGATGATTGATCTTTATGTACGACTATTATTATTATTATTATTTATTTATTAGCATATGTGAAAGCCATAGCGAATGAAAGTGTAGAGCAGAGCTGGAGATGCCTAGTGTGTGCTTTGTTGATATGCAGGGCCTTTTAAACCCATTTGACTGTGGAAAAACTACTTTTAAACATGTGCACATGTGAAAATAAATTGGACCTGATGCGTCTTACATGCACTTAATAAAAGGACTGCAAAGGGTTAAAATTGCATCGCTGCTGGTGCAAATAATAGGGTTAACACGTAAAACATTTGTGTCCTCAGAAGTTTCTGATTATGATTACGATTACTATCAGGATCAGATAACAAGTACTGCTTTATTATAAATTGAGCAGAAACTGCATTTTTGTATTAAGTAAAAAAAGTTGAAAAATGGTGAAAAGCTTTAAAATTGCATTGCTGCTGTTGCAAATATTAGGGTTAACACCTAAAACGTCTGTGTTTCAGTGTGTTTCAGTGTGCTCGTGAAAGAGGGAACCATCGCTATGTTTAGATATACAGCATATTCACATGACGTATCCGTTTGTTAATTCAGGTCGTGCTGGAGCTCCAGAAAGACGAAGGGTGTGCGACCTGGTGCGCATCCCTCAATTTGTCAATGGAGAATGTCAGAGGGAAGATTAAGCATTTTGTATTTAAATTAGTTAATTTTGTTACAACAAAGAGTATTGAACATAAAAGAAAATCATTAGCTACACTGCTCTATGTCAGGACTGCCCATTCCCTGACCACTTTCCGGCACCTCCTCAAGACTCACCTCTTTAGACAGCAATGGAAGAACTCTTATTTTCTCTGTGGAGTCTTTATCACTCTTCCTTGATGTGCTTTGTTGCTCTTATCTGCTCACTATTTTACTGCATTTACTGAACTGTAATCTTCCACAAATGTTATTCAATCTGTAGTGTTTTGCATTTAATAATATCCTGATGTAACTATCACTGACACTGTTATCTGCACTGATTATTTAATCGTATTTTGTCTAATCCCTAACCCTAATCCCTAACCCTAACCCTAACCCTAACCCTAATCCCTGAACCTAACCCAAACCCTATCCCTAAACCTAATCCCAAACCGTAACCCTAACCCTAACCCTAACCCTAAGCCTAACCATAACCCTAATCCCAAACCCTAATACCTAACCTAACCCTAACCCTAACCCTAAACCTAATCCATAACCCTAACCCTAACCTTAACCCTAACCCTAACCCTAACCCTAACCCTGATCAATAACCCTAACCCTAACCCTAATCCATAATCCCTAACCCTACTCCTAACCCTAACCCTAACCCTAACATTAACCCTAACCCTAACCTTTAACCCTATTCATATCCCTAACCTGAACCCTAACCCTAACCCTAACCTCTAACCCTAACCCTTACCCTAACCCCTAACCCCTAACCACTAACCCTAACCCCTAACCCTAAACCCTAACCCTACCCCTAACCCTACCCCTAACCCTAACCCCTACCCCTAACCCTAACCCTAACCCCTAACCATAACCCTAAACCCTAACCCTAACCCTAACCCCAAACCTACCCCTAACCGCTAACCCTAACCCTAACCCTAACCCTAACTGCACTCTTTCTAGAGCAGCAATATCCTTTTTTGTAATGAGGTGACCAGAACTCAACACAATATTCTAGTTGAGGTCTTACTAATGCATTGTAAAGTTTTAACATTACTTCCCTTGATTTAAATTCAACACTTCTCACAATATATCCGAGCATCTTGTTGGCCTTTTTTATAGCTTCCCCACATTGTCTAGATGAAGACATTTCTGTGTCAACATAAACTCCTGGGTCTTTTTCATAGATTCCTTCTTCAATTTCACTATCTCCCATATGATATTTATAATGCACATTCTTATTGCTTGCATGCAGTACTTTACACTTTTCTCTATTAAATGTCATTTGCCATGTGTCTGCCCAGTTCTGAATGCTGTGTAGATCATTTTGAATGACCTTTGCTGCTCTAACAGTGATTGCCACTCCTCCTATTTTTGTGTCGTGTGCAAATTTAACAAGTTTGCTTACTATACCAGAATCTAATCCATTAATGTAGATTAGGAATAGCAGAGGTCCTAAAACTGAACCCTGTGGTACCCACTGGTTACCTCGCTCCATTTTGAGGTTTTTCCTCTGCTCAAATTAGGGTTTGGGTTTGGTTAGGGATTAGGGTTAGAGTCAGGGCCAGGGTCAGGGTCAGGGTTAGGGGTTAGGGTTAGGGTTAGGTTTTAGGGTTAGTGTTATGGGTTAGGGCTATGGTTATGGTTAGGAGTTATGGTTAGGGTTAGGGTTAGGGTTTAGGGGTTAGGGTTTTAGGAACTGAGCTCATGGGGGAATATCAGTAAATGACCAGAGTTAAACACTTTACTTAACATTAATGGAGTCATGACATGGGGAAATGAGTCCAGGGCTGTGGAAGCTGTCCCCGGGGTCGTGGAACCCAGCCCGGGGCTGTGGAAGCAGGCCTGGGTCAGTGGAAGCTCTCCCTGGGGTCATGAAACCCAGTCCGGGGCTGTGGAAGCGGGTCCAGGGTAGTGGAAGCTGTTCCCGGGGTCGTGGAAGCCAGCCCGGGGCAGTGGAAGCTGTCGCCGGAGTCGTGGAACCCTGCCCAGGGCAGTGGAAGCTGTCCCAGGGGTCATGGAAGCCAGCCCAGGGCAGTGGAAGATGTCCCTGGGGTCATGGAACCCTGCCCAGGGCAGTGGAAGCTGTCCCTGGGGTCGTGGAAGCCAGCCTGGGGTAGTGGAAGATGTCCTCAGGGTCGTGGAACCCAGCCTGGGGCTGTGGATGCGGGCCCGGTGCAGTTGAAGCTGTCCCTGGGGTCATGGAACCAATCCTTGGCAAGTGGGAGCAATAGCCTGGGTCACCATGAAGCTACATGACCATAGCCGAAATTCAACTACATGACCATAGTCACAATTCAACTACATGACCATAGCCACAATACAGCTACATGACCATAGCCGCAATACAGCTACATGACCATAGCCGCAATTCAACTACATGACCATAGTCACAATACAGCTATATGGCCATAGTCACTATTGAGCTACGTGACCTTAGTCACAATTCAACTTTACCTTCTCCTAAGGGGACACATTTGCTTTTTATGGCCGAGCGGTAGTGGGTTGCTCCCTTAATGCAAATAAATGGCAGATATTTGGGGAATTAGCTGCATATTACTGGGGGCACGGTATTTCGATCTAAAAAGTTTCAGTCAGGATGGATCGTCTTTCCAAGGGCGGCGACCGATCGAGACCATGTGGGAGGCTCTGCACCACATGTAGGGTCCCCATTCACTCCCAGCGACTTCAGCATCCCTGGAAGTCTGCCTGGTTGCCCCCTCCAGCGCCTGTGGCGGTTCAAGCCGGGTGAATGCCCTCTCCTTCCGCGTCGGCACAGGGCTACACACCCTTAACGCCGTGGTTAAGTTGGGGCTGGTCTGTGGTCATGTGGCTGGAAGTGGGTTGCCCTCCTGTGCCTGGCGCCGGTTTAGGCGGGCTGGAGGCTCTCTCCTTCATACTCATCATGGGGCTACGCGCCCTTAACGCCGTGGTTAAGTTTCAGCTGGTCTGTGGTCATGTGGCTGGCCGTGGGTTGCCCTGTGGCCGGTTCAGGCCGGGCTTTAGGCCCTCTCCTTCAGCATCAGCACGGGGCTAAGCACCCTTAAGGAATCGGTTCAGTTCTGGCGTGGCTCTGGTCAAGTGGCTGGAAGTTGGTTGCCCTCCTGCGCCAAGCACCCATTCCTGCAGGCCTGGAGGCTGTCATTTTCGGCTCGAGATCCGGCTAAGCGCCCTTCATGCCACAGTGCATTGCTTTTCGCGGCTCTCGTCATTTCTACCTTCTCCGGAGTTTTTCTGGGGGTGGGGATTTTCGTCAGCACGGTTTTTGATCAAAATGATTTAACTAAGTCAGGACCGAGGTGTCAGAATGCATGTGAAGGACCCGTCATTTGGAGACTGTTGCTGGGCAGGAGTTGAATGAATCTCCTCATTCCTATGACTTACCTTCTTCTGCGTTCAATATGGATGTTTCAGAAAAATGCAGGTGTCCCATCTGTAGAAGTAGGGCTTGGAGGCTTCATGCTGGGCAGCAGTTGATGGAATTTCACTTTGTTCCCCTACTGAATTTCTCATTGTGCATGGGAGTAAAATGTCTTATCATATTGATCTAATCGCCGTTAATGACCACGCTACTGTGGACTGAGGTGCGGAGTTGAGTCTCTCTCTCTCTACAAAGGGAGTCCAAGGTTCCGTGAATGCTTGTGATGACATGTGTACATTGAAGCCGAGGATAATGTTCTTTTTCTGGGCAAGGTGTGCCTGATATGTGTCCATTGAGGGATGGTTCATGGCTTCGTCCCCACCTACTTGCTCAGACTTGGGACCGAATTCTATACTCAGCTCCCAGTTTGTTGCCTCACCCCGTGTTGACCGACTCACGTTCCAGTCTCCAGCTACCCCTCCTTGTTTGAGTGTTGTCCTGGAGCCAGTTGGGATGACTGCCACGCGTGGTTTAGTCTCCGACCACTCTTCCTCTTCAAGTCCATTGTTGCAGATAAGGTTCGGTGAGTGCTTTGCACGGCAAAGGTTGAGTTGGGAAAGCCATCTTTGAGGCTTTGTACTGGGCATGAGCTTCAATACTGTTTGGGTGAATGGATTGCTGGTGGAGTTGTGACTCATCTCTCTCCAGGGGCGTTGTTTGTCCACACGATTGGCTTTTATATTCCAACTAGGGAGGGCCCCTGGGGGCCGGTCTTGTACCGGTGTTCAGGCACGGTGCTTCCTCCCGAATCCCTATGTTCGGACTCTGTTGAGAGGTTTCCCATCCTTTACACAGAGATGGGGGGCACCAACCTTTCTGAGCGAGGTCGAGAAGACCTGGAGCCCTTCCCTATCAGGGGTATGGCTCGAGCCTGGGAGGACCAGTGGGTTTCGTCCCCCGTTATGTGCCTCTTTTCGCCAGAGCTGAAACGCTTTCGCTGGCGGGTCTGCAGTCCCCCGTACCGCTTACCTTTTGTCGGTTCCGTAACGTGCCTCCGCACCCGGCACCGTTTGCGGGTGGGCTCTGTCGCGTTCCTCCCTGCGCCCCCATCCGCTTCTCACTCCCTAACTCTCCGTCTGAATGGCATGGATGTGGATGGGCTGGCGTTTGGGAAACGGGGTGGATCGCGCTTGTTCCGTCATCCTCCACCCACCCCCAGGGGATGTGGAAGGCGCGGCTACCTGGTTGATCCTGCCAGTAGCATATGCTTGTCTCAAAGATTAAACCATGCATGTCTAAGTACAGACAGGTTTGTACAGTGAAACTGTGAACATTTCATTAAATCAGTTATGGCTCCTTTAATCGCTCCAAACTTACTTGGATAACTGGTAATTCTAGCCCTTTGCAGTCCATTGTCGAACCTGGTCCGACATTGCAATTATTCCTATCCGGTCCATTGTTGGACCCTGTCCGACATCATCAAAAAATGCAAAAACAGGTTTCTAGTCATTTTTTCTCCAGAAAAAGCCTAGAAAACCATTCAATGGCGAAGTGGGAGCGACAGGAGCCGAGACAAGATGATAAAAAAAAAGGCGTATCTCATGAATAGTCATATTTGCCCCTGGCATCACATAGGGGCGGTCATAAGGAAACAACCTGGCTGTTACTGTATCAGCGCACAGAGACTATCATGGACATTTGCAGAGCTTTTTTGAGATGTTGTAGTAATAAAATAATGACTTGGATTGCATTATTGAGGAGTCTGGTGATAAAACGAATGATCAGGAGATGATTGATCGGTATGTATGACTATTATTATTATTATTATTTATTTCTTAGTATATGTGAAAGCGATAGTGAACGAAAGGGTGGGGCGGGGCTGGAGATGCCTAGTGAGTGTTTTGTTGATATGCAGGGCCTTTTAAACCCGTTTGACTGTGGAAAAAAAACTTTTAAACAGCGGGTCTAAAATTAACTGGACATCTGAAAATAAATTGGACCTGACGCGCACTTAATAAATGGACTGCAAAGGGCTAGAGCTAATATATGCCAACGATCACTGATCCCGTTTTCCCTGGGGGATGAATGCATTTATCAGATCAAAAACCTAACCGGGGGCTTGCTCCCGGCTGCTTTTGGTGACTCGATAACCTCCATCCGATCGCACGTCCCTGGTGGCGATCATTCGAGTGTCTGCCCTATCAACTTTCGATGGTGCTTTGTACGCCTACCATGGTGATCACGGGTAATGGGGAATCAGGGATCAGTTTCAGAGAGGGAGCCTGAGAAACAGCTACCACATCCAAGGAAGGCAGCAGGCACGCAAATTACCCACTCCCGACCCGGGGAGGTAGTGACGAAAAATAACAATACAGGACTCTTTCGAGGCCCTGTAATTGGAATGAGTACACCTTAAATCCTTTAACGAGGATCCATTGGAGGGCAAGTCTGGTGCCGGCAGCTGCGGTAATTCCAGCTCCAATAGCGTATATTAAAGTTGCTGCAGTTAAAAAGCTCGTAGTTGGATCTTGGTATCGAGCTGGCGGTCCGCCGCGAGGCGAGCTACCGCCTGTCTCAGCCCCTGCCTCCTGGTGCCCCCTTGATGCTCTTAGTTGAGTGTACCGCATGGTCCAAAGTGTTTACTTTGAAAAAAATTGAGTGTTCAAAGCAGGCTGACTCGCCCGAATACTTCAGCTAGGAATAATGGAATAGGTTCTATTTTGTGGGTTTCCCGAACCTGGGGCCATGATTGAGAGGGACGGCTGGGGGCATTCGTATTGT
>CM060294.1:528459-548459 GCA_030684275.1 Acipenser oxyrinchus oxyrinchus
TAACCCTAAATCTAACAAAAACACTAAACCTTACCCCTAACCCTAACCCTAACACCTAACCCTAACATGTAACCCCTAACCCTTAACACTAACCCCTAACCATAACACTAACCCTAACCTAACCCTAACATGTAACCCCTAACCCTTAACACTAACCCCTAACCCTAACCCTAACCCTAAGCCTAACCATAACCGTAACCCTAACCCTAAACCTTAACCCTAACCCTAAACCCTATCCCTAACCTAATCCTAACACCAAACCCTACCCCTAACCCTAACCTTAAACCTAAACCATAACCCTAACTCTAACCCTAACCCTATCCCTAAACCTTATCCCTAACCTAACCCTAACCACTAACCCTACCCCTAACCCTAACCCTAACCCTAACCCTAACCCTAACCCTAACACCTAACCCTAACATGTAACCCCTAACCCTTAACACTAACCCCTAACCATAACACTAACCGTAACCTTACCCTAACATGTAACCCCTATCCCTTAACACTAACCCCTAACCCTAACCCTAACCCTAACCCAAACCCTAACCCTAACCCTAACCTAACCCTAACACCAAACCCTACCCCTAACCCTAACCTTAAACCTAAACCATAACCCTAACCCTAACCCTAACCCTGCCATAATCCCTAACCCTAAAACTAACCCTAATCCCTAACCCTAACCTAACCCTAACCATAACCCTAAACCTTAACCCTAACCCTAAACCCTATCCCTAACCTAACCCTAACACCAAACCCTAACCCTAACCCTAACCTTAAACCTAAACCATAACCCTAACCCTAACCCTAACCCTATCCCTAAACCTTATCCCTAACCTAACCCTAACCCCTAACCCTACCCCTAACCCTAACCCTAACCCTAACCCTAACCCTAACCCTAAACCTAACCCTAACCCTAACCCCTAACCCTAACCCTAACCCAAACACTAACCCTAACCCCTAACCCTAACCCTAACACCTAACCCTAACATGTAACCCCTAACCCTTAACACTAACCCCTAACCATAACACTAACCCTAACCTAACCCTAACATGTAACCCCTAACCCTTAACACTAACCCCTAACCCTAACCCTAACCCTAAGCCTAACCCTAACCCTAACCCTAACCCTAACCCTAACCCTAAACCTTAACCCTAACCCTAAACCCTATCCCTAACCTAACCCTAACACCAAACCCTACCCCTAACCCTAACCTTAAACCTAAACCATAACCCTAACCCTAACCCTAACCCTATCCCTAAACCTTATCCCTAACCTAACCCTAACCCTAACCCTACCCCTAACCCTAACCCTAACCCTAAACCTAACCCTAACCCTAACCCCTAACCCTAACCCTAACCCAAACACTAAACCTAACCCCTAACCCTAACCCTAACACCTAACCCTAACATGTAACCCCTAACCCTTAACACTAACCCCTAACCCTAACCCTAACCCTAACCTAACCCTAACATGTAACCCCTAACCCTTAACACTAACCCCTAACCCTAACCCTAACCCTAAGCCTAACACCAACACTAAGCCTAACCCTAACCCTAACCCACTTGCCTTGGCATGGTTCCACGACCCCGGGGACAGCTTCCTCAGCCCTGGACTCATTTCCCCCTGTCATGTAATTAAATTCTGACTAGATTTATGTTAAGTCAAGAGTTTAACTCTGGTCATTTATTGATTTCCCCCATGAGCTTAGTGCCAATAACCGTAACCCTAACCCTAACCCCTAAACCCTAACCCTAACCACTAAACCATAACCCTAACCCTAACTCTAACCCCTATCCCTGACCGTGACCCTGAACCTGACCCTAATCCCTAATCCTTAACCAAACCCAAACCCTAATTTGATTAGAGGAGAAACCTTAAAATGCAGAGAGGTAACCAGTGGTGTACCACATGGTTCAGTATTAGGACCTCTGCTATTCCTAATCTACATGAATGATTTAGATTCTGGTATAGTAAGCAAACTTGTTAAATTCGCAGACGGCACAAAAATAGGAGTGGCAAACACTGTTGCAGCAGCAAAGGTCATTCAAAATAATCTAGACAGCATTCAGAACTGGGCAGACACATGGCAAATGACAATTAATAGAGAAAAGTGTACAGTACTGCACACATGCAATAAGAATGTGCATTATAAATATCATATGGGAGATACTGAAATTGAAGAAGGAATCTATGAAAAAGACCCAGGAGTTTCTTTTGACTCAGAAATGTCTTCATCTAGACAATGTGGGAAGCTATAAAAAGGCCAACAAGATGCTCGGATATATTGTGAGAAGTATTGAATTTAAATCAAGGGAAGTAATGTTAAAACTTTACAATGCATTAGTAAGACCTCACCTAGAATATTGTGTTCAGTTCTGGTCACCTCGTTACAAAAAAGGATATTGCTGCTCTTGAAAGATTGCAAAGAAGAGCAACCAGAATTATCCTGGGTTTAAAAGGCATGTCGTATGCAGACAGGCTAAAAGAATTGAATCTATTCAGTCTTGAACAAAGAAGACTACATGGTGATCTGATTCAAGCATTCAAAATCCTAAAAGGTATAGAAAATGTCGACCCAGGGGACTTTTTTGACCTGAAAAAAAGAAACAAGGACCAGGGGTCACAAATGGAGATTAGATAAAGGGGCATTCAGAACAGAAAATAGGAGGCACTTTTTTGCACAGTGAAATGTGAGGGTCTGGAACCAGCTTCCCAGTAATGTTGTTGAAGCAGACACCCTGGGTTCCTTCAAGAAGCTGCTTGATTAGATTCTGGGATCAATAAGCTACTAACAACCAAATGAGCAAGATGGGCCGAATGGCCTCCTCTGGTTTGTAAACTTTCTTATGTTCCTATGTTCTTAACACTAACCCTGGCTATTAAGCCCCCTCCTTCTGAGGTGCAGTAGCATTCCGCGCCACCAGAGGGGGTGGGACCCTGGTCAACCTTGTAGGTAACGGGTCTGTATTTGCATATCTCCCAGCCGTCTCTCTGATGTATAGCTGTGCTCACGTCTTTATTAAACGTTAGTTTAAACTATTATTATTATTATTACCCCTGATCCTATAACCTGGCATCCTTCACTCCTGTTCCTGGAAGAATGGCCTCCAGCTGAGGTAGTTTCATCAGTTATTTCTTGTAACTGTTTTTCAACAAGACGACCACTACATCGCGTCTAAAGGTATAATTGCAAGAAATGTGTAGTTCTGTATTCCTAATAATCGTTGAATGTCATTATTAAACCCTAACCCTAACCCTGACCCTAGCCCCGAGTATTAAGCCCCCTCCTCTGAGGTGTCAGTAGCATTCCACGCTGTCAGACGAAACGGGACGCTGGTGAACCTGCAAGTCTTTCTGGATGCCGGCCAATCCGGAGGGGTCAACATCGTAGGTAACATGTCAGTATTTGCATATCTTTCCCAGCCGGTTTGAAGGTGCAGATCTGCAGACGTCTTTATTCAGCCACTTTCTGCAAACGTGATATCCTCAGAGTTTGTAACCCTCTGCGTGTTGATTGTGGACAACCATGCATATACGCAGAGCAATTGGAAACAATCTGACTATGCTTAACACACCAGGGCGTATCTCATGAATAGTCATACTTGCCCCTGGCATCAGATAACGGCGGCCATAAGGAAACAAGCTTTCTACCACAGCATCAGCACTCAGAGAATATCACAGACATTTGCAGAGCTTTTTTGAGATGTTACAGTAATAAAATAATGACTTGGATCACATTATTGAGTTGTTTGGTGATAAAACGAGTGATCAGGAGATAATTGATCGTTATGTACGACTATTATTATTATTATTATTATTTATTTCTTAGCATATGTGAAAGCCATAGCGAATGAAAGTGTGGAGCAGAGCTGGAGATGCCTAGTGTGTGCTTTGTTGATATGCAGGGCCTTTTAAACCCATTTGACTGTGGAAAAATACTTTTAAACATGTGCACATGTGAAAATACTTTTAAAATTAACTGCTCATGTAAAATAAATTTAACCTGATGCGCCTGACATGCACTTAATAAAAGGACTGCAAAGGGTTAAAATTGCATCGCTGCTGGTGCAAATAATAGGGTTAACACGTAAAACATTTGTGTCCTCAGAAGTCTCTGATTATGATTACGATTACTATCAGGATCAGATAACAAGTACTGCTTTATTATAAATTGAGCAGAAACTGCATTTTTGTATTAAGTAAAAAAAAAGTTGAAAAATGGTGAAAAGCTTTAAAATTGCATTGCTGCTGTTGCAAATATTAGGGTTAACACCTAAAACGTCTGTGTTTCAGTGTATTTCAGTGTGCTCGTGAAAGAGGGAACCATCGCTATGTTTAGATATACAGCATATTCACATGACGTATCCGTTTGTTATTTCAGGTCGTGCTGGAGCTCCAGAAAGATGAAGGGTGTGCGGCCTGGTGCGCATCCCTCAATTTGTCAATGGAGAATGTCAGAGGGAAGATTAAGCATTTTTATTTAAATTAGTTAATTTTGTTACAACAAAGTGTTTTGAACATAAAAGAAAATCAATAGCTACACTGCTCTATGTGAGGACTGCCCATTCCCTGACCACTTTCCGGCACCTCCTCAAGACTTACCTCTTCAGACAGCAATGGAAGAACTCTTATTTTCTCTGTGGACACATTATCACTCTTCCTTAATGTGCTTTGTTGCTCTTATCTGCTCACTATTTTACTGCATTTACTGTACTGTAATCTGCCACAAGTGTTATTCAATCTGTAGTATTTTGCATTTAATCATATCCTGATGTAACTATCACTGACACTGTTATCTGCTCTGATTATTGAATCGTATTTTGTCAAATCCCTAACCCTAATCCCTAACCCTAACCCTAACCCTAACCCTAATCCCTGACCCTAACCCAAACCCCTACCGTAATCACAAACCCTAATCCATAACCATAACCCTAACCCTAAACCTAATCCCTAACCCTAACCCTGATCAATAACCCTAACCCTAACCATTACCATAACCCCTAACCCCTAACCCTAACACTAACCCCTAACCCTACCCCTAACCCTAACCCTAACCCTAACCCTAATACCAAACTCTAATCCCTAACCCTAACCCTAACCCCTAACCCTAACCCTAACCCTAATCCCTATTCCTAAATGTACCCCTAATCCTTAACCCTAACCCTACCCCTAATCCCTAACCCTAACCCTAACCCTAACCCTAGCCCTAATCCCTAACCCTAACACTAACCCTAATCCCTAACCCTAACCAAACCCTAACCCTAACCCTAACCCTAACCCTAACCCTAACCCTAACCCTAATCCCTGACCCTAACACTAATCCCTTACCCTATCCCAAACCCTATCCCTAAACCATAATCCCTAACCCTAACCCTAACCCTAACCCTAACCCTAATCCCTAACCTAACCCTAACCCTAACCATAAACCTAATCCATAGCACTAACCCTAACCCTATCCCTAAACACTAACCCAAACCCTATCCCCTATCCCTAACCCTAACCCTAACCCTTATCAATAACCCTAACCCTAATCCATAATCCCTAACCCTACTCCTAACCCTAACCCTAACCCAACCCTATCTCCTAACCCTAACCCTAACTCTAGCCTCTAACCCTCATCTTATCCCTAACCTGAACCCTAACCCTATCCCTAACCCCTAACCACAACCCCTAACACTAACCCCTAACCCTAACCCTAACCCTAACCCCTCACCCTAGCCCTAACACTAACCCTAACCCTAACCCTAACCCTAACCCTACTCCTAACCCTAACCCTAACCCAACCCTATCTCCTAACCCTAACCCTAACTCTAGCCTCTAACCCTAATCTTATCCCTAACCTGAACCCTAACCCTATCTCTAACCCCTAACCACAACCCCTAACACTAACCGCTAACCCCTAACCCTAACCCTAACCCTAACCCCTCACCCTAACCCTAACCCTAACCATAACCTCTAACCCTAACCCTTACCCTAACCCCTAACCCTTAACCCCTAACCCTAACCCTAAACCCTAACCCTAACCCCTAACCCATAACCCTAACCCTAACCCTAACCCTAACCCCTAACCCTAACCCTAACCCTAAACCTAAACCCTAACCCTAATCCATAACCCTAACCCTAACCCTAACCCCTAACCATAACCCTAAACCCTAACCCCAACCCTAACTGCACTCTTTCTAGAGCAGCAATATCCTTTTTGTAATGAGGTGAACAGAACTCAACACAATATTCTAGTTGAGGTCTTACTAATGCATTGTAAAGTTTTAACATTACTTCCCTTGATTTAAATTCAACACTTCTCACAATATATCCGAGCATCTTGTTGGCTTTTTTTATAGCTCCCCTACATTGTCTAGATGAAGACATTTCTGAGTCAACATAAACTCCTGGGTCTTTTTCATAGATTCCTTCTTCAATTTCACTATCTCCCATATGATATTTATAATGCACATTCTTATTGCCTGCATTCAGTACTTTACACTTTTCTCTATTAAATGTCATTTGCCATGTGTCTGCCCAGTTCTGAATGCTGTGTAGATCATTTTGAATGACCTTTGCTACTGCAACAGTGTTTGCCACTCCTCCTATTTTTGTGTCGTCTGCAAATTTATCACGTTTGCTTACTATACCAGAATCTAAATCATTAATGTAGATTAGGAATAGCAGAGGTCCTAATACTGAACCCTGTGGTACCCACTGGTTACCTTGCTCCATTTTGAAGTTTCTCCTCTGCTCAAATTAGGGTTTGGGTTTGGTTAGGGATTAGGGTTAGAGTCAGGGCCAGGGTCAGGGTCTGTGTTAGGGGTTAGGGTTAGGGTTAGGTTTTAGGGTTAGTGTTATGGGTTAGGGCTATGGTTACATTTAGGAGTTATGGTTAGGGTTAGGGTTAGGGTTTAGGGGTTTAGGGGTTAGTGTTTTAGGAACTGAGCTCATGGGGGAATATCAGTAAATGACCAGAGTTAAACACTTGATTTAACATTAATGGTGTCTGAATTTAACTTCATGACATGGGGAAATGAGTCCAGGGCTGTGGAAGCTGTCCCCGGGGTCGTGGAACCCAACCCAAGGCTGTGGAAGCAGGCTGGGTCAGAGGACGCTCTCCCCGGGGTCATGGAACCCAGTCTGAGGCTGTGGAAGCAGGTCCAGGGTAGTGGAAGCTGTTCCCGGGGTCGTGGAAGCCAGCCCGGGGCAGTGGAAGCTGTCCCCGTGGTCATGGAAGCCAGCCCAGGGCAGTGGAAGCTGTCCCCGGGGTCGTGGAAGCCAGCCCAAGGCAGTGGAAGCTGTCCCCGTGGTCGTGGAAGCCAGCCCAGGGCAGTGGAAGCTGTCCCCGGGGTCGTGGAAGCCAGCCCAGGGCAGTGGAAGCTGTCCCCGGGGTCGTGGAAGCCAGCCCGGGGCAGTGGAAGCTGTCACCGGAGTCGTGGAATCCTGCCCAGGGCAGTGGAAGCTGTCCCAGGGGTCGTGGAAGCCAGCCCAGGGCAGTGGAAGCTGTCCCTGGGGTCGTGGAAGCCAGCCCAGGGCAGTGGAAGCTGTCCCTGTGTCGTTGAAGCAAGCCCGGGCAGTGGAAGCTGTCCCAGGGTCGTGGAAGCCAGCCCAAAGCAGTGGAAGCTGTCCCCGGGGTCGTGGAAGCCAGCCCAGTTCAATGGAAGCTGTCACCGGAGTCGTGGAATCCTGCCCAGGGCAGTGGAAGCTGTCCCAGGGGTCGTGGAAGCCAGCCCAGGGCAGTGGAAGCTGTCCATGGGGTCGTGGAAGCCAGCCCAGGGCAGTGGAAGCTGTCCCTGGGGTCGTGGAAGCCAGCCTGGGGCAGTGGAAGCTGTCCCCGGGGTCGTGGAACCCAGCCCGGGGCAGTGGAAGCTGTCACCTGGGCTGTGGAAGCCAGCCCGGGGCAGTGGAAGCAGTCCCCAGGGTCGTGGAACCCAGCCTGGGGCTGTGGATGTGGGCCCGGGGCAGTTGAAGCTGTCCCTGGGGTCATGGAACCAATCCTTGGCAAGTGGGAGCAATAGCCTGGGTAACCATGAAGCTACATGACCATTGCCGAAATTCAACTACATGACCATAGTCACAATTCAACTACATGACCATAGTCGCAATTCAACTACATGACCATAGCCGCAATACAGCTACATGACCATAGCCGCAATAGAGCAACATGACCATAGCCGCAATTCAACAACATGACCATAGTCGCAACACAGCTACATGGCCATAGTCACTATTGAGCTACGTGACCTTAGTCACAATTCAACTTTACCTTCTCCTAAGGGGACACATTTGCTTTTTATGGTCGAGCGGTAGTGGGTTGCTCCCTTAATGCAAATAAATGGCAGATATTTGGGGGAGTTAGCTGCATATTACTGGGGGCACGGTATTTCGATCAAAAAAAAATTTCAGTCAGGGTGGATCGTCTTTCCAAGGGCACGAGCAACCGATCGAGACCATGTGGGAGGCTCTGCACCACATGTAGGGTCCCCATTCACTCCCAGTGACTTCAGCATCCCTGGAAGTCTGCCTGGTTGCCCCCTCCCGCGCCTGTGGCCGGTTCAAGCCGGGGTGGATGCCCTCTCCTTCCGCGTCGGCACAGGGCTACGTGCCCTTAACACCGTGGTTAAGTTACAGCTGGTCTGTGGTCATGTGGCTGGAAGTAGGTTGCCCTCCCACGCCTGGCGCCGGTTTAGGCCGGGCTGGAGGCTCTCTCCTTCATTCTCATCACTGGGCTACGCGCCCTTAACACCGTGGTTAAGTTCCAGCTGGTCTGTGGTCATGTGGCTGGAAGTGGGTTGCCCTCCCGTGCCTGGCGCCGTTTAGGCCGGGCTGGAGGCTCTCTCCTTCGTACTCATCATGGGGCTACGCGCCCTTAACGCCGTGGTTAAGTTCCGGCTGGTCTGTGGTCATGTGGCTGGCCGTGGGTTGCCCTGTGGCCAGTTCAGGCCGGGCTGGAGGCCCTCTTCTTCGTCATCAGCACGGGGCTAAGCACCCTTAAGGAATCGGTTCAGTTCTGGCGTGGCTCTGGTCAAGAGGCTGGAAGTTGGTTGCCCTCCTTCGCCAGGCACCCGTTCCTGCAGGCCTGGAGGCTGTCATTTTCGGCTCAAGATCCGGACTAAGCACCCTTCATGCCACGGTGCATTGCTTTTCGCTGCTCTCGTCATTTCTACCTTCTCCGGAGTTTTTCTGGGGGGGCGGGGATTTTCGTCAACACGGTTTTTTGATCAAAATGGTTTGACTAAGTCAGGACCGAGGTGTCAGAATGCATGTGAAGGACCCGTTTGAAGCCGTCATTTGGAGACTGTTGCTGGCAGGAGTTGAATGAATCTCCTCATTCCTATGACTTACCTTCTTCTGCGTTCAATATGGATGTTTCAGAAAAATGCAGGTGTCCCATCTGTAGAAGTAGGGCTTGGAGGCTTCATGCTGGGCAGGAGTTGATGGAATTTCTCTTTGTTCCCTTACTGAATTTCTCATTGTGCATGGGAGTAAAACGTCTTATCATATTGATCTAAACGCCATTAATGACCACGCTACTGTGGACTGGGGTGCAGAGTTGAGTCTCTCTCTCTCTACAAAGGGAGTCCAAGGTTCCGTGAATGCTTGTGATGACATGTGTACATTGAAGCTGAGGATAAGGTTCTTTTTCTGGGCAAGGTGTGCCTGACATGTGTCCATTGAGGGATGGTTCATGGCTTGGTCCCCACCTACTTGCTCAGACTTGGGACCGAATTCTATGCTCAGGTCCCAGTTTGTTGCCTCACCCCATGTTGACCGACTCACGTTCCAGTCTCCAGCTACCCCTCCTTGTTTGAGTGTTGTCCAGGAGCCAGTCGGGATGACTGCCACGCGTGGTTTAGTCTCCGACCACTCTTCCTCTTCAAGCCCATTGTTGCAGATAAGGTTCGGTGAGTGCTTTGCACGGCAAAGGTTGAGTTGGGAAAGCCATCTTAGAGGCTTTGTACTGGGCATGAGCTTCAATGCTGTTTGGGTGAACGGATTGCTGGAGGAGTTGTGACTAATCTCTCTCCAGGGGGGTGTTGTTTGTCCACACGATTGGCTTTTTTATTCCAACAAGGGAGGGCCCCTGGGGGCCGGTCTTGTTCCGGTGTTCAGGCACGGTGCTTCCTCCCGAATCCCTATTTTCGGACACTGTTGAGAGGTTTCCCTTCCTTCACACAGAGATGGGGGGACACCAACCTTTCTGAGCGAGGTCGAGAAGCCCTGGAGCCCTTCCCTATCAGGGGTCTGGCTCGAGCCTGGGAGGACCAGTGGGTGTCATCCCCCATTGTGTGCCTCTTTTCCCCGGAGCTGAAACACTTTCGCTGGCGGGTCTGCAGTCCCCCGTACCGCTTACCTTTTGTCGGTTCTGTAACGTGCCTCCGCACCCGGCACCATTCGCGGGTGGGCTCCATAGCGTTCCTCCCTGAGCCCCCATCCGCTTCTCACTCCCTAACGCTCGTCTGAAAGGCACGGATGTGGAGGGGCTGGCGTTTGGGAAACGGTGTTGGATGGCGCTTGTTCCGTCATCCTCCACCCACCCCCAGGGGATGTGGAAGGCGCGGCTACCTGGTTGATCCTGCCAGTAGCATATGTTTGTCTCAATGATTAAACCATGCATGTCTAAGTACAGACAGGTTTGTACAGTGAAACTGTGAATATTTCATTAAATCAGTTAATGCTCCTTTAATCGCTCCAAACTTACTTGGATAACTGGTAATTCTAGCCCTTTGCGGTCCATTGTCGAACCTGGTCCGACATTGCAATTATTCCTATCCGGTCCATTGTCGGACCCTGTCTGACATCATAAAAAAAATGCAAAAACGGGTTTCTAGTCATTTTTTCTCCGGAAAAAGCCGAGAAAACCATACAATGGCAAAGTGGGAGCGACAGGAGCCGAGACAAGATGATAAAAAAGGCATATCTCATGAATAGTCATACTTGCCCCTGGCATCACATAGGGGCGGTCATAAGGAAACAACCTGGCTGTTACTGTATCAGCGCACAGAGACTATCATGGACATTTGCAGAGCTTTTTTGAGATGTTATTGTAATAAAATAATGACTTGGATCGCATTATTGAGTCGTTTGGTGATAAAACGAGTGATCAGGAGATGATTGATCGGTATGTATGACTATTATTATTATTATTATTTATTTCTTAGCATATGTGAAAGCCATAGCGAATGAAAGTGTGGAGCAGAGCTGGAGATGCCTAGTGTGTGCTTTGTTGATATGCAGGGCCTTTTAAACCCGTTTGACTGTGGAAAAAAATACTTTTAAATATGTGCACATGTGAAAATACTTTTAAAATTAACTGCTCATGTGAAAATAAATTGGACCTGATGCGCCTGACATGCACTTAATAAAAGGACTGCAAAGGGTTAAAATTGCATTGCTGCTGGTGCAAATAATAGGGTTAACACGTAAAACATTTGTGTCATCAGAAGTCTCTGATTATGATTACGATTACTATCAGGATCAGATAACAAGTTCTGCTTTATTACAAATTGAGCAGAAACTGCATTTTTGTATTAAGTAAAAAAAAGTTGAAAAATGGTGAAAAGCTTTAAAATTGCATTGCTGCTGTTGCAAATATTAGGGTTAACACCTAAAACGTCTGTGTTTCAGTGTGTTTCAGTGTGCTAGTGAAAGAGGGAACCATCGCTATGTTTAGATATACAGCATATTTCATGACGTATCTGTTTGTTATTTCAGGTCGTGCGGAGCTCCAGAAAGACGACAGGTGTGCGGCCTGGTGCGCATCCTTCAATTTGTCAATGGAGAATGTCAGAGGGAAGATTAAGCATTTTTGATTTAAATTAGTTAATTTTGTTACAACAAAGTGTTTTGAACATAAAAGAAAATCAATAGCTACACTCCTCTATGTCAGGACTGCCCAGTCCCTGAATACATTCCGGCACCTCCTCAAGACTCACCTCTTCAGACAGCAATGGAAGAACTCTTATTTTCTCTGTGGACACTTTATCACTCATCCTTAATGTACATTGTTGCTCTTATCTGCTCACTATTTTACTGCATTTACTGTACTGTAATCTGCCACAAGTGTTATTCAATCTGTAGTATTTTGCATTTAATCATATCCTGATGTAACTATCACTGACACTGTTATCTGCTCTGATTATTGAATCGTATTTTGTCTAATCCCTAACCCTAATCCCTAACCCTAACCCTAACCCTAACCCTAACCCTAATCCCTGAACCTAACCCAAACCCTATCCCTAAACATAATCCCAAACCCTAACCCTAACCCTAACCCTAAACCCTAACCCTAACCCTAACCCTAACCCTAACCCTAAACCTAATCCATAACCCTAACCCTAACCCTAACCCTAAACACTAACCCTAACCCTATCCCCTAACCCTAACCCTAACCCTAACCCTGATCAATAACCCTAACCCTAACCCTAATCCATAATCCCTAACCTTAATCCTAACCCTAACCCTAACCCTAACCCTAACCCTAACCCTATCCCCTAACCCTAACCCTAACCCTAACCCCTAACCCTAATCCTATCCCTAAACAGAACCCTAACCCTATCCCTAACCCCTAACCCCAACCCCTAACACTAAACCCTAACCCCTAACCCTAACCCTAACCCTAACCCCTCACCCTAACCCTAACCCTAACCCTAACCTCTAACCCTAACCCTTACCCTAACCCCTAACCCCTAACCCCTAACCCCTAACCCTAACCCCTAACCCTAACCCTAACCCCAAACCTACCCCTAACCGCTAACCCTAAACCTAACCCTAACCCTAACTGCACTCTTTCTAGAGCAGCAATATCCTTTTTGTAATGAGGTGAACAGAACAGAATATTCTAGGTGAGGTCTTACTAATGCATTGTAAAGTTTTAACATTACTTCCCTTGATTTAAATTCAACACTTCTCACAATATATCCGAGCATCTTGTTGGCCTTTTTTATAGCTCCCCCACATTGTCTAGATGAAGACATTTCTGAGTCAACATAAACTCCTGGGTCTTTTTCATAGATTCCTTCTTCAATTTCACTATCTCCCATATGATATTTATAATGCACATTCTTATTGCCTGCATGCAGTACTTTACACTTTTCTCTATTAAATGTCATTTGCCATGTGTCTGCCCAGTTCTGAATGCTGTGTAGATCATTTTGAATGACCTTTGCTGCTGCAACAGTGTTTGCCACTCCTCCTATTTTTGTGTCGTCTGCAAATTTAACAAGTTTGCTTACTATACCAGAATCTAAATCATTAATGTAGATTAGGAATAGCAGAGGTCCTAATACTGAACCCTGTGGTACCCACTGGTTACCTCGCTCCATTTTGAGGTTTCTCCTCTGCTCAAATTAGGGTTTGGGTTTGGTTAGGGATTAGGGTTAGAGTCAGGGCCAGGGTCAGGGTCAGGGTTAGGGGTTAGGGTTAGGGTTAGGTTTTAGGGTTAGTGTTATGGGTTAGGGCTATGGTTACGGTTAGGAGTTATGGTTAGGGTTAGGGTTTAGGGTTTAGGGGTTAGGGTTATAGGAACTGAGCTCATGGGGAATATCAGTAAATGACCAGAGTTAAACACTTGACTTAACATTAATGGAGTCTGAATTTAATTTCATGACATGGGGAAATGAGTCCAGGGCTGTGGAAGCTGTCCCCGGGGTCGTGGAACCCAGCCCAGGGCTGTGGAAGCAGGCTGGGTCAGTGGAAGCTCTCCCCGGGGTCATGGAACCCAGTCCGGGGCTGTGGAAGTGGGTCCAGGGTAGTGGAAGCTGTTCCCGGGGTCCTGGAAGCCAGCCCGGGGCAGTGGAAGCTGTCCCCGTGGTCATGGAAGCCAGCCCAGGGCAGTGGAAGCTGTCCCCGGGGTCGTGGAAGCCAGCCCAGGGCAGTGGAAGCTGTCCCCAGGGTTGTGGAAGCCAGCCCTGGCAGTGGAAGCTGTCGCCGGAGTCGTGGAACCCTGTCCAGGGCAGTGGAAGCTGTCCCAGGGGTCGTGGAAGCCAGCCCAGGGCAGTGGAAGCTGTCGCTGGGGTCGTGGAAGCCAGCCCGGGGCAGTGGAAGCTGTCCCCTGGGTCGTGGAAGCCAGCTCGGGGCAGTGTAAGCTGTCCCCGGGGTCGTGGAAGCCAGCCCGGGGCAGTGGAAGCTGTCACCTGGGTTGTGGAAGCCAGCCCGGGGCAGTGGAAGCTGCCCCTGTGGTAGTGGAAGCCAGCCCGGGGCAGTGGAAGCTGTCCCCGGGGTCGTGGAACCCTGCCCGGGGCAGTGGAAGCTGTCCCTGGGGTCGTCGAAGCCAGCCCAGGGCAGTGGAAGCTGTCCCTGGGGTCATGGAACCCAGCCCGGGGCAGTGGAAGCAGTCCCCAGGGTCGTGGAAGCCAGTCCAGGGCAGTAGAAGCTGTCAATGGGGTCGTGAAAGCCAGCCCAGGGTAGTGGAAGCTTTCCTCAGGGACGTGGAACCCAGCCTGGGGCTGTGGATGTGGGCCCGGGGCAGTTGAAGCTGTCCCTGTGGTCATGGAACCAATCCTTGGCAAGTGGGAGCAATAGCCTGGGTCACAATGAAGCTACATGACCATAGCCAAAATTCAACTACATGACCATAGACACAATTCAACTACATGACCATAGTCACAATTCAACTACATGACCATAGCCGCAATACAGCTATATGACCATAGCCGCAATAGAGCAACATGACCATAGCCGCAATTCAACTACATGACCATAGTCGCAATACATCTACATGGCCATAGTCACTATTGAGCTACGTGACCTTAGTCACAATTCAACTTTACCTTCTCCTAAGGGGACTGTGGAAGGGTGGTGGGTAATTCACTGACACACGGGAGACACAGGTGATTTTGACAGCACCGCACAGGTGCCCAGTTTTATTTAAGTGGGGCAGTTCCACGTTCTGGCCCGCAGAGGGCGCTGTTGTCTGTGGTCTGCCTATCAACAATGATAGACAGAACCACAGAGATACCAGGATGGTACCTTTCTAAATTATATGTGCACTCGCAGGTGCTCAAACACAAAAATAAGCAAAAGGAGAAAAGAACAAGGAAAATAAAACACATTAATCAAAACTACAAACAAAGGTGCTGCACTCGGCAGCTTCACCCCGACTGTCGCTACCCACACGGTCCGGGTCTCCGTCCTACCCGCCGCTCCCTCAGACTACTAAAACAAATACTGCCCACGGTTTCCCGCTAACCCTGTTTCCTTTCCTTTCTTTTCTTTTCTTTTCTTTTTATTTCTTTTGGGTTTTCCTCCCGGCCGTGTTCAGGGTCAGTGCGCCCGCACGTCCGTTTTTCTCTCAAAAGGGCAGACCTGAGGGAACAGCAGAATGTTATTTTATAGGGCTAGCAATCCCCCAAGACCCGCCGCTCAGCCATTCAGAGAGAGGGAAAGCCCGCACACACACTCTCCCACCTCTCCGTGTCACTGCCATGACTGACAGGCGAATATTGACGGGCTGCTGCCCTCTTCCTGCAGCACTTCGAACACATCAGAAGAGTCAGTACAGGTCTCCCCCTATTACAGGGACACATTTGCTTTTATGGCCGGCGGTAGTGGGTTGCTCCTTAATGCAAATAAATGGCAGATATTTGGGGAGTTAGCTGCATATTACTGGGGTACGTATTTCGATCAAAAAAATTTCAGTCAGGATGGATCGTCTTTCCAAGGGCACGAGCGACCGATCGAGACCATGTGGGAGGCTCTGCACCACATGTAGGGTCCCCATTCACTCCCAGCGACTTCAGCATCCCTGGAAGTCTGCCTGGCTGCCCCCTCCCGCGTCTGTGGCCGGTTGAAGCCGGGGTGGATGCCCTCTCCTTCCGCGTCGGCACAGGGCTACGCGCCCTTAACACCGTGGTTAAGTTACAGCTGGTCTGTGGTCATGTGGCTGGAAGTGGGTTGCCCTCCCACGCCTGGCGCCAGTTTAGGACGGGCTGGAGGCTCTCTCCTTCGTACTCATCATGGGGCTACGCGCCCTTAACGCCGTGGTTAAGTTCCGGCTGGTCTGTGGTCATGTGGCTGGCCGTGTGTTGCCCTGTTGCCAGTTCAGGCCGGGCTGGAGGCCCTCTCCTTCGGCATCAGCACGAGGATAAGCACCCTTAAGGAATCGGTTCAGTTCTGGCATGGCTCTGGTCAAGTGGCTGGAAGTTGGTTGCCCTCCTGCGCCAGGCACCCGTTCCTGCAGGCCTGGAGGCTGTCATTTTCGGCTCGAGATCCGGGCTAAGCGCCCTTCATTATTATTATTATTATTATTTATTTCTTAGGAGACGCCCTTATCCAGGGCGACTTACAATTGCAAGCAAATACATTTCAAGTGTTACAGTACAGGTAATACAATAAGAGCAAGATAAATACAATGACAAGTTCAAGCAAGTACAAGTGTGACAAAATACAATTCAATTCAGCAGATAAGTGACAGTTACATCAAGATATGATTAAATACCAAATACTACAGTTTAAACATATGGCAGATTACAGTACTCTGAAGTACAGGATTAAATGCAGTAAAATAGGGGCAGGTAAGAGTAAGTAAAGCAAATTTAAGGAAGGGTGAAAGTGTCCCAGGGGGAAACAGAGGAGTTCTACAGGTGCTGTCTGAAGAGGTGAGTCTTAAGGAGGCGCTGAATGTGGTCAGGACTGGGCGGTCCTGACATCTGTAGGTAGGTCATTCCACCACTGCGAGCGAGGGTGGAGAAGGAGCGGGCTCTGGAGGCACGGGAGCGTAGAGGAGGTAGAGCCAGTCTTCTAGTGCAGGCAGAGCGGAGAGGTCGAGTGGGGGTGTAGGGAGAGATGAGGGTCTGGAGGTAGCTGGGTGCAGTCTGGTCAAGGCATCTGTAGGCTAGTACAAGAGTCTTGAACTGGATGCGGGCGGTGATCGGTAGCCAGTGGAGTGAGCGGAGTAGTGGAGTTGCGTGGGAGAAGCGAGGCAGAGAGAACACCAGGCGGGCAGCAGAGTTCTGGATGAGCTGGAGCGACGGGTGGCGGCCGCAGGGAGGCCAGCCAGGAGGGAGTTGCAGTGGTCTAGGCGGAGAGTACCAAGGCCTGGACCAGGAGCTGGGTGGCCTAGTTGGTGAGGAAGGGTCGGATTCTTCGAGATGTTGCTCATCCTTCATGCCACGGTGCATTGCTTTTCGCGTCTCGCCATTTCTACCTTCTCCGGAGTTTTTCTGGGGGTGGGGATTTTCGTCAGCACGGTTTTTGATCAAAATGATTTAACTAAGTCAGGACCGAGGTGTCAGAATGCATGTGAAGGACCCGTCATTTGGAGACTGTTGCTGGGCAGGAGTTGAATGAATCTCCTCATTCCTATGACTTACCTTCTTCTGCGTTCAATATGGATGTTTCAGAAAAATGCAGGTGTCCCATCTGTAGAAGTAGGGCTTGGAGGCTTCATGCTGGGCAGCAGTTGATGGAATTTCACTTTGTTCCCCTACTGAATTTCTCATTGTGCATGGGAGTAAAATGTCTTATCATATTGATCTAATCGCCGTTAATGACCACGCTACTGTGGACTGAGGTGCGGAGTTGAGTCTCTCTCTCTCTACAAAGGGAGTCCAAGGTTCCGTGAATGCTTGTGATGACATGTGTACATTGAAGCCGAGGATAATGTTCTTTTTCTGGGCAAGGTGTGCCTGATATGTGTCCATTGAGGGATGGTTCATGGCTTCGTCCCCACCTACTTGCTCAGACTTGGGACCGAATTCTATACTCAGCTCCCAGTTTGTTGCCTCACCCCGTGTTGACCGACTCACGTTCCAGTCTCCAGCTACCCCTCCTTGTTTGAGTGTTGTCCTGGAGCCAGTTGGGATGACTGCCACGCGTGGTTTAGTCTCCGACCACTCTTCCTCTTCAAGTCCATTGTTGCAGATAAGGTTCGGTGAGTGCTTTGCACGGCAAAGGTTGAGTTGGGAAAGCCATCTTTGAGGCTTTGTACTGGGCATGAGCTTCAATACTGTTTGGGTGAATGGATTGCTGGTGGAGTTGTGACTCATCTCTCTCCAGGGGGCGTTGTTTGTCCACACGATTGGCTTTTATATTCCAACTAGGGAGGGCCCTGGGGCCGGTCTTGTACCGGTGTTCAGGCACGGTGCTTCCTCCCGAATCCCTATGTTCGGACTCTGTTGAGAGGTTTCCCATCCTTTACACAGAGATGGGGGCACCAACCTTTCTGAGCGAGGTCGAGAAGACCTGGAGCCCTTCCCTATCAGGGGTATGGCTCGAGCCTGGGAGGACCAGTGGGTTTCGTCCCCGTTATGTGCCTCTTTTCGCCAGAGCTGAAACGCTTTAAGCTGGCGGGTCTGCAGTCCCCGTGCCGCTTACCTTTTGTCGGTTCCGTAACGTGCCTCCGCACCCGGCACCGTTCGTGGTGGGCTCTGTCGCGTTCCTCCCTGCGCCCCCATCCGCTTCTCACTCCCTAACTCTCCGTCTGAATGGCATGGATGTGGATGGGCTGGCGTTTGGGAAACGGGGTGGATCGCGCTTGTTCCGTCATCCTCCACCCACCCCCAGGGGATGTGGAAGGCGCGGCTACCTGGTTGATCCTGCCAGTAGCATATGCTTGTCTCAAAGATTAAACCATGCATGTCTAAGTACAGACAGGTTTGTACAGTGAAACTGTGAACATTTCATTAAATCAGTTATGGCTCCTTTAATCGCTCCAAACTTACTTGGATAACTGGTAATTCTAGCCCTTTGCAGTCCATTGTCGAACCTGGTCCGACATTGCAATTATTCCTATCCGGTCCATTGTTGGACCCTGTCCGACATCATCAAAAAAATGCAAAAAACAGGTTTCTAGTCATTTTTTCTCCAGAAAAAGCCTAGAAAACCATTCAATGGCGAAGTGGGAGCGACAGGAGCCGAGACAAGATGATAAAAAAAAAGGCGTATCTCATGAATAGTCATATTTGCCCCTGGCATCACATAGGGGCGGTCATAAGGAAACAACCTGGCTGTTACTGTATCAGCGCACAGAGACTATCATGGACATTTGCAGAGCTTTTTTGAGATGTTGTAGTAATAAAATAATGACTTGGATTGCATTATTGAGGAGTCTGGTGATAAAACGAATGATCAGGAGATGATTGATCGGTATGTATGACTATTATTATTATTATTATTTATTTCTTAGTATATGTGAAAGCGATAGTGAACAAAAGGGTGGGGCGGGGCTGGAGATGCCTAGTGAGTGTTTTGTTGATATGCAGGGCCTTTTAAACCCGTTTGACTGTGAAAAAAAAACTTTTAAACAGCGGGTCTAAAATTAACTGGACATCTGAAAATAAATTGGACCTGACGCGCACTTAATAAATGGACTGCAAAGGGCTAGAGCTAATATATGCCAACGATCACTGATCCCGTTTTCCCTGGGGATGAATGCATTTATCAGATCAAAAACCTAACCGGGGCTTGCTCCGGCTGCTTTTGGTGACTCGATAACCTCCATCCGATCGCACGTCCCTGGTGGCGATCATTCGAGTGTCTGCCCTATCAACTTTCGATGGTGCTTTGTACGCCTACCATGGTGATCACGGGTAATGGGGAATCAGGGATCAGTTTCAGAGAGGGAGCCTGAGAAACAGCTACCACATCCAAGGAAGGCAGCAGGCACGCAAATTACCCACTCCCGACCGGGGAGGTAGTGACGAAAAATAACAATACAGGACTCTTTCGAGGCCCTGTAATTGGAATGAGTACACCTTAAATCCTTTAACGAGGATCCATTGGAGGGCAAGTCTGGTGCCGGCAGCTGCGGTAATTCCAGCTCCAATAGCGTATATTAAAGTTGCTGCAGTTAAAAGCTCGTAGTTGGATCTTGGTATCGAGCTGGCGGTCCGCCCAGGCGAAGCTACCGCCTGTCTCAGCCCCTGCCTCCTGGTGCCCCCTTGATGCTCTTAGTTGAGTGTACCGCATGGTCCAAAGTGTTTACTTTGAAAAAAATTGAGTGTTCAAAGCAGGCTGACTCGCCCGAATACTTCAGCTAGGAATAATGGAATAGGTTCTATTTTGTGGGTTTCCC